>OX637647.1:5202874-5520813 GCA_951802225.1 Euspilapteryx auroguttella
GAACAGTTTCTATGGTAAAAATAAATTGTTATTTTTACTAACTTCCTCTCCATTTTTCTATATTTCCTCACTTTTTAAACCTTCCCTGGGCTAACAACAAACATTTTAAAACCAAAATCACCTTAATCAGCCCGGCCGTTCTCGAGTTTTAGCGAGATTAACGAACCACAATTCATCATCAATCAATACATAGTATAAAACAAAGTCGCTTCTCGCGTCTGTCCCTATGTATGCTTAAATCCTTAATTATGCAACGGATTTTGATGCGTTTTTTTTTAATAGATATAGTGATTCAAGAGAAAGGTTTTTAGGTAAAATACATGCACAATATAGTAATAGGTTAGGCGGTATGAAGCTCGCCGGGTCAACTTGTATATAATAATGATAACGAATCACAAGAGCCCTTAACTAGAAAGCAACTGTATCTAGGGTACCAAAAACACATTCAGCGACGAACAAATCAATATAACCAACCTGAAAACAAACATTATTATTTATTATAGCAATGTTCGCTCCCTCAGTCGGGAATCGAACCCAGTGCTCCCGCGTCACATTTTTCATTGTTGCCATTGAGATACAGATACAGTAGGATATATATCATCATTTCAGCCGAAAGACGTCCACTGCTAGACATAGGTCTCCACCACTATAATTTGCCACAACGACCGGTCTTGAGTGACCCCCACCCAGTGTACTACCGTAAAGTTCACCAGGTCGTTTAACCACCGTTTAGAGGGTTTGCATACTCTGCGTTTTCCGGTGCGCGGTCACCACTAAATGAACATTATTAATTATTTTATAGAGAACCAGTCGACCCGGCGACCTTCATACCGCCTAACCTTTAAGAATTTAGTGCATATATTATATTTATAAACCTTCCTCTTCATTCACTCTATATATTAAAAAACACCCGCATCAAAATCCATTGCGTAGTTTTAAAGATTTAAGCATATATAGGGAAAGACGCGGGAAGCGACTTCATTTTATACTTTGTATTGATAGATAGGTAGTTAGATATTTTCATTAAGAATACCTTAGCACCTTGAGCTACTTAATTAAGAATTATTAAAACCTTACGTCATTTATAAAAGAACTAGTCGACCCGGCGAACTTCGTAACGCCTAACCTATTATTATTTTAAGCATGTATTATACTTATAAACCATCCTCTTGAATCACTCTATCTATTGAAAAAAAAACGCATCAAAAGCCGTTATGTAGTTTTAAAGATTTAAGCATACATAGGGACAGACGCGGGAAGCGACTTTATTTTATACTATGTATTGATATAATACGAATTTGCTTTAAAGTAAAGTAAAGTAAAAGTAAAAAATGATTTATTCAATACAGGATACAAGATATCGCTTATTGAAAGTCAATTAGACTAATCTAATTAATATTGATACCTTATTTCGTAAAGTATCCTATACTGATAGAGGCGAGGTAGTTCAGGGTGCCCACTAATTGGCTCAGGCAAACAATGTTTGCCTTGCCTTACGACAATGGTCGCCTGGAGACGCCCCCAAACGAGCCCTCCTCTGTCAAATGATTCTACTCCCTTTCGCAATGATTTTACAGCGTAGAGAAGAAAGGGGTAACAAACTCTACTTTACAATTTCTCTCTTTTTTTTTTTGTTCTTATATATGTGACATTACAATTCAATTTACAATACAAAGAACATAAATTAATAAGATTTAAAGTACATACATGAAATAATGAAAATATCGTGCAGAGCTAGACTACTTCCATGCGTCTTTGTCGTTTTCATAATCATCAACATTGTAATAAGCTTTCTTAATCAAACCTTTTTTGATACGAGTTTTAAACTCATTATCATTCAGGATCAAAATCTCTTCTGGGATCTTGTTATAAAATCTTACTTCGTTTCCTATAAAGCATTTGTTTGTCCGTTTTAGTCTGTTCTGTGGAATACTTAGTTTGTTTTTGCTACGCGTTCTAAGGTCTTTAATTTTATCACATTTTTTATCAAACATATGTAAGTTTTTACGAGTATACATAATAATTTCAAAGACGTACTGGGACGGAAGCGTCAAAATATCAATTTCTTTGAATTTTTGTCTGAGGGACTCGCGAGCTTTAAGCTGATAAATGTTTCTAATTGCGCGTTTTTGTAGTATAAAAATGACGTTAATATCTGCAGCTCTTCCCCATAGAAGCAAGCCATAGGTCATTAAGCTATGAAAGTAACTGAAATACACAAGTCTCGCGGTAGAAACATCAGTTAATTTTCTGATTTTCCAGATTGCGTACGCAGCCGAACTGAGCCTTGCCGCAAGATTTGAGATATGGGGGTAGTTTTGAATCTAGAGTGATACCAAGGAATACAGTTTGATTTACCAGATTAAGCTTGTTATTGTCCAAATGTATGTCTGTATCATAAGCAGTCACATTTGGCAAGGAGCAGTCACATTTGGCAAGGAAAACTTAATGCAATTAGTTTTCTTTGCGTTCAAAAGTAAATTATTAGAAGTAAACCATTGAGAAATCTCCACTAATGTTTTGTTTATATCTAAGTTGAGTGAGTCACCTCGTTTAACTTTAAATGTTAAAGTGGTGTCGTCCGCAAAGAGGACAACATCAGTAAGTTTATCTAACATGTAAGGGAGATCATTTATGTAGACTAGGAACAGGAAAGGCCCCAATATCGATCCCTGAGGTACACCAATCTTGATAGGACAACCTGCAGACACCGCACCACCCACGTCCACTCGTTGGTCGCGATCAGTAAGATAAGAGGCAAGTAGATCAAGTGATTTATCAATTAAGCCATAGTGCTGTAATTTAAGTAGCAAATTCTCATGATCAACGCAGTCAAAAGCCTTCGAGAGGTCACAGAAAACCCCAATAGCATCGTGAGAATCCTCCCAGGCTCCATAGACATCGCTGATGAGTTTGTGACCTGCGTCTAAGGTAGACCGCCCTTTCCTAAAACCAAATTGATTTTTGTGTAGGAAGTTATTGACTGAGAAGTGAGACGCTAATTGTGCAAGAATAAGTTTTTCAAATATTTTACTTAAGGCTGGAAGAACCGCGATTGGTCTATAATCAGTGGGGTTTTCGGTATTTCCAGATTTAAAAATTGGAATGATTTTGCTGTACTTCAATAAATTTGGAAAAATGCCTTTTTCGATACAAGAGTTAAAAATTAATGCTAGATGAGGCGCTATTAGTGTTATAACAGGTTGAAGTACTTTAATTGATATCCCCCATAAGTCTTCTGTCTTTTTTAAATTGAGTTCCTTAAATATCTTAATAATGCATTGCGGTCCAACATGGCGAAACGTGAGTGGAGGCGGGGCGATGTCAACATGTTCCTTAAGTATAGATTCCGCGGCGCTGGCAGATGCGTTAAGGTCTTTAGTGGTTTGAAATGGGATGTTAGCAAAGAATGATTCGAATTCATTCGCAATTTCCGACTTATCTGTTACGACTTTACCATTTAAGTTTAAAGCTTGAATGCTTTCCTTACCGTTAGCTTTACCAGTTTCTTTATTAATAATACGCCAGACAGTTTTACTTTTATTTTTCGAATTTCTAATTTTAAACTATCTTAAACAATTTAGAATAACTCCTAACATGTTCAAGAAATGAAGGGTCTTGATCAAAAGTTTTCCTATCATATAACTCATATAGGGCATCTCTGCTTTTCCTAATTCCCGGCGTCGCCCAAGTACTAAAATTTGAATTTTTATTACTGCAAACTTTTTTGAATTTAAATATAAGATCGAATTCAATCCGTATCGCGGAAAATAACTCTTGATATAGTGTATTGGGATCATCTGCCTCAAAGCTCAGCAAGGCAAGGCGCATCTGAAGACTATGATAAAATCTTTCCATACGACTTTGGTTCATTGGCCTATAAACTAACGAGTTTTCTTTTTCTTGTTCAACTGTGTACAATAAAACATTTAGACCCTTATGATCTGACCTTAAAGAAGTTAACAATGATTTTTTGAAGTAATTACCGTTCATTGCTATGTTATCTAAACAAGTTGCAGACGTACCCGCTATTCTAGTGGGTTCGTTGAACAAAAACTTAAAATTAAAAGACTGGAATAGGCCTAATAGAGTGGTCCTTTGGGTCGTGTCTGTAAGTAAGTCAACATTGAAATCTCCACAAATGACTACTGTTTTATTTGAACAGCTTACTTTACCCAGTACGTCTTCCATTGCAGTTACAAAATTATCGAAGTTGGAAGAAATGGGAGGACGGTACACACATAGAATTATATATCGGTCTAGCTCTGCACACGCAACCTCACAGGTGCTTTCAACTGAAAGTTTGACAAAGTCCTTTCGCTCTTTAACTTTATTAATATTCCTAGTTAATATAAGGCAACCACCTCCATTTGAGAGATTCCTGTTAAATACACTTGTTACTTTAAAATCTAGGAGACTAAAGTTCATTTTGTGTGGTTGTAACCATGTTTCTGTCAGACAAAGAATATCACATTTAAAATCTTCTAGGAAAATTTCAATTTCTAAAATTTTGCCAGAGAAGCGATTTATGTTCTGGTGAATTAGACTAAGTGTACAAGGCTGCTTCTCTGTTGTCTGGCTATGGAGTTTAAAGAACTCCTTGTTTGTAAAAGTTTGTTAGAATTACTACTAACCGTCGGGTCCTTAACTAAATCTATCGACTTACCCACAATAGTGGTTGGGTCACTTATATTGTACGCTAAAAGACTAGCAAGATGTCTCCTACAACTAGATTTTAGATATATTTTATCTACGTGTATATAAAAGTTCCTAATGAATTTATTTATGTCAAATAATAATATTTTGTCTCTATGACGAAAAGTCAAATTATACATTAAAATATTTAGGCTATGGATTTTATTATTAAGTTCTACGGAGTTATAATTTGAGAACGGAAAATAACAAATAATAATTTTCCCTGTTCCCATGTCGCAATTCTCTATTTTTAATAATCATGAACTAAAGAAATTTATAATGTCCTTCTTACACGTGTTGGAACTTTCGCCTAGTAAAAGAATCTTAGTAACATTTTTTTCCCAATCATTGACTAAAAGTTTATTTGTAATATAATTAAAATTACGACCAGGAAAGCAATTATTACATACTGCTTGCTTTAAATTGTAGTTAAGTAATTTACCTAGACCTACTCCTAATCTATCTGAGTAAACTACGGAACGGGGGGGCGGTGCGGGACCCGCGCGGGCGGCCGGCGTTCCGCTCGCCACCGTCGCTGCCGCCGCGGGGGTGCTGGGCGCTTCATCCGGCGCCGTCGTCGATTCCGCCGCGGCGGAGCCCGGCGCTCCGCCCGCCACTGTCGCTGCCGCCGCGGGGGAGCCAGGCGGCGCTCTGCCAGTCAACGTCGCTGCCGCGGGGGATTCCGGCGCTACGCCTGTAGTTGCCGTCGCCGCGCGGGGCGCCCGAGAGCGCTCCGGCGAGCCTCGCTGCACCCTCGCGGGAGCAGGGGGTTCCCGCCGCCTGGCCGCCGCCGCCGCCCTCCTGCGCGCCCTTCTTGATCGTCGTGTTCCCTCTGCCGCGTCTGATGGTTGATCTGTAGCGGCGCGCACACTCGCCGCCACCGGCGCATGGCTCTGGTCCGGTGCGGTAGCTGCTTGCGCGGCCGCCGATGGCGCGGGCGGTGTGGCAGACGGCGCGGGTGACGTGGGAGGGCACGCAGGCGGTGTGGGAGACGGCGCGGCAGGACGGGCGCGCGCCGCCAGCGCGGAGGCCGCGAGCCGCTTGGCCGCGGCGCGGGAGAGCGGCGTGAGCGCGGGCACGGCGCGGCGCGCCCCCGCAGCCCCCGCCGCCCCCGCAGCCCGCCCAGGAGGAGCTCCAGGCGTGGAGAGGCCCGGCTGTGTGTTCGTGTGCTGTTGTCTGTCACGAATCAGTTCGTCCATAGCCAGCATGTACTCTCTCATCTGGTTCACGCTGTGATTGTACTTCTCGGTGAGCTCAAGTACAATTTGCTGAAGTCTGTTAATCTCTGATTGCAGTAGTCCACTGTCGAGCTGGTAGTTTTCAACCACAGTTTGAAGGGCATTGAGTTCCTTGTGGAGTTCAAGCTTTTCCCTTCTAAGTTGAACTGAAGTTACAGCTGATCTGCTCTTTTTGATCATTTTTTGTAATTTTCTAAGTCTCCTTTTAGTATTAATATATTTCTTCAGTTTTCTCCCATGAAGAAATACATGGGAAGACTCAGAAAAAGACTCTTCGTTGATCACTTCAGTGTCATGACTGTGGTTCATAAGCTCAGCATACAGCGACATTGTGCTTGCAGTTTCTAGCTTTAAACGTTCAGCCTTCATGCTCTCTACCTGTTCCCGAGCTGCAGCTAGTTGAATAATTAACTCTTTGTTGTGATTTAAAGTCTGCTCATAGGTGTCGCTACATTGATTGTAAGAATTCAGAGTTAATACTAGTTGGTCACGTTCCCCTCGGATGTCTTCCAGCTCTATGTCTCCTAGTGCTAGTTGACTCTTAAGAGATGTATTTTAATCAACCAACTCTTTGACTTCCAGTTCAAACTCCGTGCGTTCATCAAGAAGTTTATCTCGGTCCTCGCGAGTAGCTCTTAGTTGTAACAAGGTTTCTTTGAGCTTGTTTTCAAGTTGAGTTTGAGTAGTCCTTCTGGTCATCATTGTGAGAGTGGTTGTTCTGAAACAGAAACCGGGGGAAACGGCAGTATCTTCTATTTATTTCCTAAAACGGCAACCTGTCTACTAACATTAAATAGTTCCTGACTAAATTTTGAGTGTCTACACTATTTAAACTGTCCTGCCTATGGTGAGATAGGTACTCCCTCACTTTAAATGGAAAGTGCTCTGTTTTTCAAAATTAAAAATTCAAATCTAAGTATTACTATGACTATGTATATGAGTTTTTTACCTTCACTAAACTTGACTGTTCTGCCTGTGTAATACTAACATTAAAAGAAGAAAAGCTAAGGTAAATGGGCTAATTAAACTGGTTTTTAGATTACTTAAATAAATATGTTTGTGCCTAATTTTCAAAAGTATGATTTACATTACTTATAAGTAAGACTATTAGCTGTCTAAGCATTTGGTCAGATTTCCCTACCTTAGATATTATCTATTTGTCAAGTTATAATCATTAAAATAGCACTAAATACTATTTAAAATTAACAAAAACTTCACCTGTGATTCAAAAAATAATCCGTTTGAGTACCGTTGTTTGATGTTTGTTCCAACGTTGACGAGACGCTCGCAGGTTTTGTTCTAAAAACTGACTATTGACACTTTTTGTTTTATTCAACTTTGTACTACGTATTTAATAATTATTTTAATACAAATCAACAGGTTTTAAACTCTAAAATACTATAATTAAAATTAAATAATTTACGGAGCAAACAGCTCTTTTTTGAGCAACTTTTATTATAAATCCTTTATCACATAAGTACCTATAGTAAGTCGGAAAAAACTTTTGAAATTGTTTTAAGTAATAAAAGGATATTTGTCTGCTTCGTAGCTCAGTTGGCAGTGTTGTGGACTGGGATGCGTGTGCATCTAGGTTCGACTCCCGGCGGAGCGAACATTTTTATGACGAATATCAATAATTTACTAAAATTATTAGTTCTGTTATATCCATAAACTGTGTTAGGATTCCTTACAGCCTAATACGTTTTGTACTAAAAAATGTATTGACTTTTATATCCTAATTCAGACATATAAAATTAAGATATTTTGGTAATGTGAGTTATTAATTGTAAAAATAAATACTCTGACTACACTCTGAAACTATTTAATGGTTTGTAATAGTTTAATTATACTATTTTTCTTCGTTAAAACGCCCACGTTAGTTTTTAAAGGTTTCTAACAAACGTTCATTTTACAGTCAACTTTTCGCGTCAAAATCATGGATTCTAGTAAAAAAAATATACCTCCGAAATTGATTTTTAAACTTTAAAACTAATGAAAATTACACCTAAATGTTGAATTTATCATAACTATATTTAAAACACCACTAAAATTGAAATTTCCCGACACTGTGTTTTGCCAATTACGGATGCTACCCACCGTAATAGAAATACCCTAAAACGACATTCCTATCACGGCGCACTTTTATGTACTCATATGTACTTATTTTATTTGATTTTAATCAGAAATCAACTTGATTAATTAAGAATACTTGAATGTAAAAAGTATTCATATACAGTAACATAATCTTAAAGTGTTAGTATTCACAAAAAATGAAGTCTGAAAATTCAATGTTTTAACGCGAGTCTGCTAGCGTTTGTATGAAACAGCCTCCCACTTAGCTGGCGTTGTACAAAATTATTAATTTAAGTTACTTTTTATGATTTTAAACGCAAGAGTGCTAGGAAATAAGTTACGTGTTAGTTTCCCTTGGACACTATGTAGTCACCTTTACCAGAAATAGTCACAACGAATCATAAATTACAAAATATAAAATAGAGCCGTAATAGGACGTGATTTTGACTACCGCGGTAATAGGACGTTTTACCCTATATAATTTATTACAAAGCAATTAATTATAAGTATAATTATTATTTGTTCTAGTAGCCCGACACGCTCTTAGCCGACCTATTAGAGGCAAATGATGTGCGATTAGTAAAATGTTTTTGAGTTATGTATGTGTACTTACAGCGATCTTTGTCTTTTTTTGCCAGCCTCAGGTGATAAAACGTGTACGTCAGGAAAATCATGCTCACCACGTATAAATACATTGCGAATATCTAAAAGTAAAAGAAACTTTAAAATGTTATCATATTATTTGTTTCGCAAAAAACTCTACCCATACTAACCATACCTTTTTATACTTACGTCAGCAGTCATAGTGGCGTACAGTTCGTTATTTTGTATGGTGCTGGTGACTGGTAAAGCGATACCTAATACAATAATTAATTTTGCATAAAACGCTGAGAGGACGACTGTCATTGATTCACTGAAATTAAAATAATAATTGGCTAATTCCAGGATATATTGGGTTTTTAAATTCAAATGCGAAATATGCAATATAGACAGGAATATTATTGGAATTTTATGTATTGTCACAGATTAAAGAATAGTTAGTATTGCTTCGATAGCAAGTACCAAATTTATTTAATTTTAATTAAGGAGATTTCTTACTCTCCATGTGATAGTTTATTCCTCGAGACGGTTGCGGGGATGGTCTCGGCGCTGGAGTCTCCGCTGTGGGGAGGCACTATGCTCAGGCGCGGGAGAGAGTGGCGTTCACTGAAAATACCAAAAAGATATCTAGTTTCATAATATTGAATTACACTCTGAAATTAAAATTATATACGCAGCACAAACCCAATAAACCGTTGTTTAGGGAAAAGTATCAATCACTCACAAAATAAGTTCTACTATGCGTCCTGCATCCAATCACTTTGCTTTTAATTTTTTTGTAAAACATTTTACAAATAAATTTTATCAAAATTAATTTTGCTCCTAAAATCAACATGCTTTTATTATATTCTTAACAGACAAGTGCAGCAGATCGGTTGTTTTGTTTGAGCGAGTGGTATCGACTATTAGTGAGTTTAATGAGGCGCCTCGGACTCACCTTTCATCTTCAGGCACTGCGAGCAGGGGCTCCGGGCGCTCCCGCCACTCTTTTGCATAGCTCTGATTGGATTTCTCTTTATTTTTCGCCATCACATCAACCATACCTCTCCTGTCGTGCTCAATGCATTTTCCCTCCAGTTAAAAGAATCCAATTAAAGGAATCGCCGTTAAAACATAAATTTATTAATGGTTAAAAAAATATATTTTGGAAAAAAAATTAGCTTATTGCGAGACGATCGTTGAACGTGTATGACGGCACGGTGCTCACGCTATTGAGCAATACGCGTTTGAACTAATGATTTGGTTTAACAACATAATATGTTTGGATAGCGACCGACTCTTTCAATACATTGCAAATTTTCGAATATTCTTCCACCTGTCGGATTAGAAGACTGACTGAGTGATATTGGTATGTTGTCAATAATAAGATAAGAGTATTTGTTTAATTAAGAATGTATTAGCGAGACTATGCAGTGCAGCGAGCGACTGTGTCCTCTGTGGTAATTAGCGTCGGGCGGTGTCAATTTCAGACGCGGCTCTAACGAGGCGGGCCGGGACCGCTCGTGGCCTCACCCCACCCTGCTGCTGCATCGCTTTACTCGTTTCTTAGCTAAGCGATTAATTAGATATCCTGTGACCGAAACATCGTAAACTCTTGGGAATTCGTGCTCTTTTTATGCACTTCACATTAGTAAAAATTATAGAGACCATGTCTACGAACGACTTGTGGTGACGGTTGAGTAGAGTAAGGTCCTTATGGCTAAGATATATACATTAGGTTCATTTGATGGATTGAATCTTCATCAATCATGAATTTCTGGCGACTTTACCTTACTTTTGCGTAAACTTGACGATCTCCTGCAACTTGCTTAGCCAGAGTTTTTCTGAACGTCATAACAATTTTTTAACTATCTATATTATTATTTACCTTATTTTTCTATGCGATTTTCAAGTCACATTTTTTTTTTAAATGAGCGAGCAGTTTAATTTAAATTTTAACTTTTTATATGGATTTTAATTTCCTAATACTTACTCACGAAATTTAAACTTAAATTTGTTTGCTCGATATGTATTTGCTGTGCTCCTAGATTTGCAGCTAAAGCCTTAAATCCGTATTTCTGTAAAATCTATTAGTATTTTAACATTTACTCAATAATACGCAAGAAGGACGAAATCTCTTTTTAGTGCAGTGAATTCGGCCCTATTAGTACCTATATTATTATCGATAATTATTAGTTAGAAGCACTGACCCTGTGTAACCTGTTATGCAACTATGAAATTATGCCTTACTGCGTGACAAAGGGTGCCTAATGTGCTAATTACGTCGTCACGTTGAACGGAAATTTATCTGCAATAACGTGACACACTGATCTATTGGGTGATGCGTCTATTTACAAATTATAGGTAATTTATTATGAAGTCTCCAGTGTTTTATAACAACATCAGAACCAAACGAAATATTAGTTAAGTAGGTAGTTAATCTATCTAATTCTTTCTATTATCTACTTCTACTATATATCTAAAAATGAGTCGTGATTCTCGCTTAAACTGGAGAAAGACCGGGCTGATTTAGCTGATTTTGGTTTTGAAATTTTCGTAGTAATCCAGGTTTAAAAGGTGGATAAATACACAAAATTCAGGGCAAGTTAGTTATTTGAATTATCGACGCGTCTGATCGACCATTCCGGTGACCGGCGGGCTGGCTCGTACCTTGGCCAGAGAATAAGTCTGGCCATTCAGAGAGGTAACGCAGCCAGCCTGCTAGGCACCGTACCTTCCGGTGGCAGCGATTTGGAGGCCATTTTTTATTTGTAAATATGTCTTTGTTTAGTTTTTTTTTTTTAAGGTAATGTTTAATAACATAATATTATGTAATTATAATTAATAATAAAAATGTTATAACAACAAAAAGTTATAATATTAAATTGAAAGAGGCGATACAGAGTTCGCCGGGTCAGCTAGTTTTTATAAAAAAAACTTTGTTTTGTTTGCATTGTAAATTGGTGTACGTAGGTAGGTCTTAGAACAACAGTAACAAAAGAAAAACAACTATGTAAATGTACAGGGATGTAACCTAACTAACGCGCAAGGGTGAAACATTTTTTGATAGGTTTCGTAAAGTAAGTAGAAATAGAAGGCAAATATTTTACTTTTCCATATCTTGAAAACAACAAAGTACTTACTAAGCTACTTAGCAAAAATAAAAAACTTGAAATAAGTACATATGTCATTAAATTTATTGTTGTTTCCAACATACTAAATAAGTAAAAGAAAAGATATACATTTTTATTACAACTATTTTAATAGGTTTATCGGTTTTACTTAACATTTAACGTCATACAAAAATTTAATATTTAACTTGATTCTATTTTACCGTAATCGCAACTAAACATTTAAGTACAATGGTTTGTTCATGAAGGCGTTTTTCCATATCTCAAAGAGGCAGATGGTGGAGTGGAACCGGTAGAAAATGGCGAGCGGCATCGACACGTGCGTGATGATGGTCCACGCCCACGGCCCGTAGAACTCGAGGTGTGCTGGCCTGAACTCGGCGCGATTCTGATCAATTGTAAAAAATCAATTTTAAAAATATTTTTTTTTTAGTGAGATTTTTTGGACGCGACGTCGTTAGATATACTTAGGTACCAAGGTATATTTAAAAAATATAACTACAACTAAGTACATTTGTATATAAAGTTTACGATTATAAATTTCGGTAAGTATTCGATGATTCTGATGAGCGCAAAGTGTGTCAGTTTCAGTTCATCACATACAACTTTACAATCAGAGCTGGCTGGCCCGTGACAATGAAGGTTCTAGGGATGAACTCCATTATTAATTTTCTAAAGTAAAGTTTTAGCTGTCATGTATTTTTTGAAATAAATTAATAAGAAACCTTTTCAAGAGTATTAATGGCCCACATCGCCATGTTGGCAACCAGCATAAAGGTGACCAGCTGCCGCCCCGGCTTGTCCCGCCTGTGCTCCGACGTGCTGCTCCGTCGCCACCAGCCATCGATCACGAATAGAGATTGGACGATAGTCTGTAAAAATTGTCAGAATTATAGGAATTTACCATTTTATACAACTTCTGGTTTTCAATCATTTTGAGCATTTAGTTGTTGCTAAAAAGTTACAAGATCTTTTTTGTGTAAATCAATAAATAATTTAAATTTGAATTACATAATAATAGTTATTAGAAATTACCTATAGGTACCTATTTATTTATCTTTCGAAATAATGTATAATATTCGATGAAATTTATTTATATTGGCTAAAATCGCAGTTACTTACCTGAATAAGAGACATAAACTCTGCCATGAAACCGGTCAAGCTGCCACTGGGCGACGTGTACATAGTGTGGTGGCAGCCGATCAAGCTGAACATGCAGTACACAAACATTCCAGACTGAGCCAGCACTAGTAAAGATGTGTCGAGGCAGAGGACCGCTGCAAAATAAATTAAATCAGTTTGAAAGTAAAATGACAATAAATATACGGGTTTATCTCTATCAGGCAGTTTTTAAGTTATGTACACCAGTACTTATGTACTATGAACCTATTTAAAAAATTGTAGAGAGCACTGTCGGCAAGTAAAAACTAATAAGTTGTAGATCCTATTTTATATAAGAATAACGCATCACAGTCAGAGCCCCTAACTAGGAAAAACCTGTATCTAGGGTGCCTAAAACATATACAAATGCGAACATTACTCCCAGGCCGGAAAGAAACATCGATTTTCATCATAACAATGTTCGCCCCGCCAGAAATCGAACCCAAGTGCAGTCCACATCACTGCAGAATACTTATAAAATCCATATTAGGAAACCCAGCCAGCATGTAGCTGATACCTTTCTTTGTTGTTTAAGTAAAACTTTTTGGTCTTTTTGACTTTACAGCGTATATTTTACCTGTTTTGAATAAATAAATAGCCATTATTAAAACGTTATTATTAATGAAAACTTACCGCCCGTCTTTCTTTTATAAGGAAGCACTCTCATTTGTTTGAGAGCCACCAGAGCGGCGAGTAGCGTCATCGTGTACAATATCAACTCGCAAATGTTTACTTCGAATATTGCATCCTGGAGGAAAACAGAAAAAAAATATTAAAACAGTTTTCACGATAAATAAGTAGTTGAGATGTTTGTTAAAAAATGTCATAAGGCCTCATCCTAATACGCTTGTTTTTATTGTACTTTGTCAAATAATTTCCAAAATTGTTCAGATAGAATTTCATTTAGTTTTTTTATTTTACACACTTACATTAACAGAAATAGGGTTGCTGGCGAGCACAAAGAACATTATGAGCGATATGATTGTCAGTACAATAAGCAGGATCCCCGCAAATAAACCCCGATGTGTGTGAGAGCAGTCCACAGAAAAGTGGTGCAGTGCCGCTCGGCTGCCGTACGGCGAGCCCACCCCGAGCATGCCAGCTGAAAATAAACATTCCGAATTAAAACAAAACAAAACTAATAATATGTCATTGTCTATATGTAACGAAGGACCAAGAATTTTTGGATTTTGTTTTAGTAGGTAGTTTGATGACTGGTTTATTGAGGCACAACTTAAACGAAATACTTAGTACCGAATTGTTGGAGGATTTTTTCAGGTGTTACAGAGTTGCTTCTGGATTTAATTTTGTTTATCGGTATACTCATGCTCATCTTTTTTTCGATGTCTTCAGGAGTGCATTTAACCTGAAAATAGTTTTTTTTGAATATATTTATAGGTAAGTATTTAAAATTTAAACTTATTGAAATTCAAGATTCTGTTTTTTTTACCTCTTTCCACATTTCATAAAGAATTACAGCGCAAATGAGTGAATATTCAATCGTACATGGAAACAGGAAAGGCGACGCGTTCTGCAGCAACGCGCCCATGATGTTGGATCTACGACACGGGCTGTCCATGGTCTCGTTGAGATGTCCGCCGGACTTCACTAGCATCGAATGCTCTAAGTGATGGATCTCATGCTTAGTTTCCTCTACAAGAACGTACAACCATTCACAGAGGTTTGTTGCTATTATATGCATGAACCCAAACCTCTGAACTATTTTGTGACTTCCCGTCTCTATGTCTTTGTTCGTTAGAAATATAAATTGCATCTGCAGTAGTGTGAGAGCCATTCTCACTGCCGGCGTTAAGGCCGAGAGCACGGACCGGCACTCCTCTGTCATTTCAAAGTACTCACCGAATGCTAATCCACTGTAAACCATCGACCCAATACCAAATGCTGTAAAATTTGATAAAGAAATATAACTATCAGCTAATTAAAGGAAAATGTGGAATAATTAAGGAATCGAACTGAAATTATTACCTATGGCACCGAGCCTCAAATAAAAACTACCATATCGCGATATGGTTTCTTTTGCTTTTTTTTGTTTATCTCCTTGTAAAGGTATTTTTTCTTTTTCATTTTTCTCTTTTTCGGCTCTTTCCTCATCTTCTGAAATATAAATTAGACATGTGGTTTCAGTATATGTAATGTAAAACAATTAGTTTAAAGATGGCAGCTCCTAGGCAATTAGGGTAGACAGACACACATGTAGACAATTTTTCCGCTACGTTTAGTAACGGAAAGACTGCTGCTGAATGCAAATCCGAGGAAATATTCTTCAACAGCAGTAATTATGCAAACGAAATGTGATTTTAATGTCGTTCTTTGTAAATCTAATGTGGTTAATTACTAAAGCGTTGCATTTTGACCGTCTAAGGTTATATTTTATTTAAATGTTATCCAAAAACCTTTAATTGATTATTATTATTACTAACCGTATTCATGTATGATGGTGTTAACAGTTTTCTGTCTTATTAAATTCACGTATTGAAATATAATAAACAACACCGAAACTCCGTAAAGATATAAGTAGAAACCCTGAAACAAAAAAAACACCTAAGTCGACATAAAAAATAAAATAAAAATAATTTAAGTTGATTGATTGCAATAAAGTGTCTATCTATCTATCTATACAGCAGGAAGTAAAATTGTATTAGTCCAAAAAAATACATATTAAATAATTTTACCAATCTTAACTTAATAAATAGATATGGATAAATACATGTTCTACTTACTAAACTATGTACTAAACATTTAAAAAAAATGGTCGACTGATACCTGGTAGTAAGTGTGTGGAACTCCCCGCGAGATGACCTCGGTGACCGGGAAGGCGAGCCCCAGCACAACCAGCAACTTTGCATACAAAGCCGACAGTGCCTTGGTCAAGGCGTCGCTGGAATGAACAGGAATAAAATATCACGCTTCGGATATCATATTGTAAAGGAAAAAAAAATGCTAAAAAATGTATGGAAATGCTATGCTATTTTATTAAATTCTGTATAGGTCTGATTCAGGATATAAACTATCTTCATATTCAGTTATCAGCCAATAAGTAACATCTTTAACGTAGTCTGACTCTACTAGTTCTGTGCATGGCAATGAAAAGAAAAATCAATGTACCTAAGTTTCTAAGTAAATGTTATCTATTTTGTGAATGTAATTAGCAGCATCATTAAATTTACTCATGAAAGAACAAACATGTTTAGGTTTTCAAGTTTTACTCTAAATAAGATTTAAAATTTTAGTACTTAGGTATATTATAATTAATTTAAGTATTAACAGGAAATATATTTTTATTTACAGCTTTACATTAATATTTAAGTATATTTGTGTTTTCTTAAATAAAAAACCAAATTAATATTAGGTGATGCAATATGTGTTCAAAGTCAGAGGCAATTCGCAAAGTAGATTTGCAGAATTTCGGGTGCATTGACAACAGGTAACAAAGCCTAGCCTTGGTCTTTGTGAACGTCCTTTGTGAAGGATGCGATCTCTGAACGATGAGAGACGCCGCCCCACCACCCCGCCGCTCCGCAGCCGCATTGTAAATTGAATGCCGTCTATCGCACAATCACTGCTGATTACACCGATTATTTCGACGTGTAATCAACTAAAAAGTCAGAAGTAATATTATACACAGTTACTTTTTTATCGTGGAGGAAAATTTAACACACGGTAGGCATAGTTATACAGGGGCCGTATTCGCTAATTTTGACAACCACCATAGTAGGTACTTAGTTCAAGTCAATGTTAAAGTCATATAACATCGATCCATAGTACCTTTTCTATAGATTTTTTGTTTAGAGGTTTTAAAAACGTGATATTTGACAATTGACGTATATCATAATAATGAGCCAATAATGAGTTATAGTGCTTTTTAAATTATGAGAATGAGGCCCCAGGACTGATGCCTAAAACAAAATTGAAAAATAATCCGTGCTCCTTGAGGTCCTTCGAAAGTTTTTTTAAAAATAACTAAAAACTATGAGTACCATTGGAACAGTGACCTACGGTGGCTTTATCTGGCACCCAGACAAGACTGGGGTGGAGAGCAATGTGCACAAGGGATCCATTGGCCTTTAATGAGATTTATTTTTATGAAAGAGGTTTTTTTTATAAGTAAATTATATCAATGTAGTCGTGCAAATTTCTGCCATGATAAAAAAGTGACCGTGTTTAGACAGTGGCGCTATAAGAAACCCCGGATTTATTTTGCTGTAAATAATGTAAGTATTTGATTTGAATATTTCCATGAAAAGTAATTTATTTGCATGTATCAAATTAATTGCAGTTTAGCCAAAAAAATATTTTTGGCGACAACAGTTTCATAGATACAATGCAGACTTTTGCAAATTTAAATATTCCTAACTAGCTATTATGCAATCTACCGTGATGAGGTTGCGCCGGTGGGTGGGTAATGCAAACATTAAATCGTTTGCGGTCAGAAAAGCAAAACGGCGTCGACGAAAAGCAGTGTTGTGGAGTGAAGATGCGAACCCGTGTCATACGCAGGTGCGGTCGCAGCCCCCATTACGAGACCGACAGACAGAATTCCCAAAACGACCCAGTGACCGTTTCTCTGTTTCTAATGTTTTTATATACCATGTCAACTTATACGATATTTAATAATAATATTAATAATATTTTTCATGTCTTGTTTTTGTTTATGCCTATAAAAATTACATCAGTGGATTGTCCATGTCCATGACGAAAAGTCCTAGCTGTTTGGGATGCAACGATTTTTTTTTAAGGCTCCTGGGCATGGTGTTAAATTTGATTTTTTTCTCCTGGTTTTTATTTATTCTGGCGAAAGTATTCTTCTTTATTAAAAACTAGAGGCTGCCCCGCGGTTTTTCCCGCGCAGATTTCTCATAAACACAAAATTCCCGTTTTTTCCCGTTCCCGTGGGAATTTCGGGAAATCCCTTCTTAATGCTCACCTACACTCCCTAAGGAACCTACATGCAAAATTTCAGCCCGCTACGCCCAGTAGTTTCGGCTCTGCGTTGTCTGTCAGTCAGTCAGTCAGTCAGTAACGGAAGAGATTTATATATATTGACTAGAGGCTGCCCCGCGGTTTCACTCGCGCAGATTTCTCATAAACACAAAAAATATTTTTTTTCCGTTCCCATGGGAATTTCGGGAAATCCTTTCTTAGTGCTCACCTACACTCCCTAAGGAACCTACATGCAAAATTTCAGCCCGCTACGCCCAGTAGTTTCGGCTCTGCGTTGTCTGTCTGTCAGTCAGTCAGTCAGTCAGTCAGTCAGTCAGTAACGGAAGAGTTTTATATATATTGATGAATACTTTAGCCAAAATAAATAAAAAACTAAGAAAAAAAAATTTGCGACATACCAAGAATTACCACCTAGTGTAATAACCTTTTTAAAATCTACGCTATAGATTTTTGGCTTCGTCTAACACTGAGGCTGGTTGTACAGTTCGTTCAGATATATAAACTTGTTTTTAAATTAAAAAAACAAGCTTGATCTTTAAGCCCGAACGGTTGTCTCTATCCTGCGTGAAATATGTTTTAGAACTTAATTTTATGGTATTCTCCTGAGCAAATTATAAAAATAAAATTCTTCATTTTAAATGCATCCACATGTTAATTGTATTACCTAAGTATATGTATAACATATTTATTAAATAATTTTTAGCTTCTAGTAAATATTATCTGCAAGAAATCTGAACGTGTTTACTTATTGTATCGCTCTCTGGATCAGGACTTCAATGTCGTCGAGTGCCCGACTACATCGGTCGTCTTACATTCGAATAATACGTCCACGGTGATTTATGGTGGTGTCAGCTTTACCGCGATATGGGCTTAAAGAATATTTGTTATGGGCTTTGCTGGTTGTGAAAAAATATATCGGAATACTGTCATCATATAAGAAAAATTAGCTATTATAGGACCGACATAAATTATATTTACGAAATACAGGATCATGGAAACTCTTGTGGACTTAAGCCTCTGTAAATTCTGTAATGCATTATTAATTAAACTATAATATTGTTATCTTTTTTATTTTGCTAATATTTTTGAGTACAGATAATTTTTATTAAACCGCAATACCTAAGATCTGTACAAGTGGTACTTCATCATCATCATCATCACAGCCGATGGTTGTGCATTTGCTGGACAAACATAGTAAAGGGGGTTTACCGTAATCGCCACGCTTGACAGATAGGTTGGCGATCGCAGTGTGGCTTTTCAAGTATCTTGATGAAGGGCGCTGCTACATGTCCTTCGGGAGTTCTGTTAGTCGCCTATTACGACCCATGAGAGGACACCGGGCACTAGGCTGCCGCAAAAAGGCAGAGATTTAGATTACTTACTGTCCCATAATTTCTGAAGGGGATGGAGGCGCCTCGTGGTTGGAGGTGACGGAGGCGCGCGAGTTGGGAGACAGCTCGGACAGGAACTTCCGCTGCGTGGCCGCGCACAGCGCCAGCGCCTGCGACGGCCGCCGGAACGCTGCTATTATGGCTGACGGCCGCCTGCAATCAACTCGTCACTTTCACATTCTAATTGGTGTTTATTAGACTATTTAGTATGAAATTTTTACACATATAAAAGATAGTCTCGCAATTTAATTAAAAACAATATTCGCTAGGTGTGTTAGAGTACCCATTTATTCTGATCGTCCTTTTTACATATACCATCTTTGTTGGTTACTTTAAAATTATCGATTTGCAAGTATAAGTTACATACTTTAGACTAAACGACACTGCATGCAGTTTATGAAAATTGCAGCGAATATTGAAAAATGTACAAAGCATATCGATAACTAATCCCTATATTCAACGGAATGTCGAGATTGACTATTTTTAAATATTCGCTTTTTCTCTGCGGCAATATTACGATAGTCTAATTATTACATCGGGATTTAACTCGTTCCATACAATATATTAAGTTATATTGACTAGTAAGTATACTACCTCGTGTTCAGATTGGCGGCCAACTTTGTCTCAATGTCAGACGACATCCTCCTACTGTTTGGTTGCGAGTGCGAGTGCGAGTTGTCGACGGGGGCTCCCAGCATCGCCCGGGTGCGCTCGCGAAGTCGCTCGATATCAGAGTACGATGACTCGTCACTAGATTTAAAAAAAAACAGACTGCACTACGAAAGCAAAATAAGAAAATTCATAACATTTCGAATTCTGTGATGTGTGTGAGCGGCGTTAAGACCCATTGCCTAGTAGAACATTTATGCAAGATACACAATTTCTATGGAAAAATATTTAAATACTAAAATAAATAGTCTTCTCACCAATTGTCTAATCGTAGATACTATATTTTGTAGTGTTGACCGTGGTAAGAGAAAATATCGAATAAATGTGCTACAGGATGATAACTTACTTCGTCTCCTTCAACAAATTAAAAAAGTAAACGCGTTATACTCATATTTCGGCTAGAGTTAGAGCACTGTAAATAAATATTCAAAGAAATATTGAATTCTCGTGCGAGCTGTGCACATGCAGCAGCTCGTTCCTGGAGTGTCAGGCACAAAGCGGTCCATCAAACGTCGTAAATATTCTCGAATTTTGACTGAAATCGCTCTGTGTGATAGTGTGCGTGGCATAATAAATTAATGTAGGTATACGGATATGGTAGCAAGGCTGGTGATATTAAAACTTACTTATATAAATAACTAAAACATGCTGTTACAAAGCTTTGTACATAAGAATAATCAACTGTCCTTCATAAAATCCTAAAAAACGAACCAACTACGACTAGTTCGCAGCCTCAGTTACCATTCTTAAACAATATTTTCGTCCCACAGTAATATTGCTCTAAAATATTTCAAATGGAGGCATAAGATAAGCACCAAAGCTACAAAATGTGCATCCTACCCAAGGTACCGAAGCCGTCTTTATCCCTGCACAAAGGATATCTCTATCTGTGTACACTTCATTTGAATAAGAATATATAAAACAAACATTATCCACCTCTTCTTATTTTTAAAGTTAAAACAGGTTTATAGCGAACTTTAAAGGTTAAAATAAAAATCTTCACTAGTTTTACAAAAGTTTAATTAACCGATTTCTATCTTAGGTTAATTTAAATTGTTTATTGTTATGTCCGGTTTGTTAGTTTTTAAAACAAAGTATCTTTCAATATAGTTTGTGCCAGCCGGTCAAGTGCGAGTCGGACTCGATGACAACGTTTCCAAAGTACAGACCTCGACTACGTGTTTCGCGGGGTGGAACAAAGATTACATTAATTTCGTAAAAAAATACCATTTGATATTTTGGAATCAGATCTTTGTAAATTTGCGACAATATACCTATGCATTTATTTGTAGATATTTATGACAAAGGAATGGTTAGAGAGGCATTAGGCATACATAACATCAATCTGTAGAGTTATTATGAATTTTCACTTTACATCCTAGCTTATGCAAAACCTGAGTAACCAAAGCAAACAGAATCGTTGATAACGAAAGATCCTAACTGACCTACCTGTCATTGTCGTTCTCCTCCTGCACGGTGTCCATGTCGGCGCCGGCGCCCGCGCTCGAGCCCGCCCCCGCCCCCGCCCGCGGCTCGCTCACTTCAATCAGCGGATTTCGACGCCCAGGACTCATCTAATAACATTTTCTTCAATAGTTTAATTTCATTCCTATCTATAACTTATCGCCACAAGCATCAGCCTTCGAATGAACGATGAGTTGATGAGCGCACGAACATGATTCAGCCAGCCTCTTTCAACAGCGGAACAAAGTGTAAGCGCAAAGACAATACATTTCGTCTGTTATGACATCATTACTGAAAAACAAAACCTAATAGCATTCATTTACGTATTGTTAGAAAAGAAAAACATTTTGCTCGGTTAAGTGTTATTTCTCAACCAAAATCATTACAAATTGTTTACAAATTAGTATGCCTTTTCACAGTATTATTATCAACTTAAAGATTTTCTTGTGCTATTAATAAAACTAATAGTTTGCAACTTTACGTCTTATTATTACTGTATGTCTTTTTGCCGAGCTGTAATGCATTACATAATTTCCAACAGTGAAATTGAATCAAATGTTTGTTTAACTTGCTACGACTCATTAAATTTACAAATAATTTTTTTAGCATTATTCTTAGGTGTGAGAGTACTAAGTAAGCGGAGGCTATACATGTTTTCCCTTATCAAGTAGCATACGATAATCTGTTTTAGTTCACGTGAGACAATCCCTTAATGCTAGTTACGTCACTTTAAAGTTGTTATTGCCTTACTACGCAAAGGTAAGATTGATAAAAAGATTTAGATAATAAAGGTAAGTCAATACGTCTCTCACACCGATGTGTCCAATGTTGTATGAAAAAACTACTAGGTACCTATCATTCATTATTTACTTACCTCAAATATCATTAGTAAAAATATCATAAACTACCGTCTAAACCATAGACATACTATTTCGCTAGTCTGAATGGGTACTGTATTTTACCTATCTAATTTTCTTTTTAACCGACGAAAAAACAAAAAGGAGGAGGTTCTCAATTCGTCGCGTATATATATTTTTTTTTTTTTTTTTTTTATTTTTTTTTATGTATGATCACGCATAACTTTTTACTGTGTGGACCGATTTTGATAATTCTTTTTTTAATCGACAGGGTATACCTTGAAGTTGGTCCCATAAAAATTTTGAAATAAAATTCCAACCCTAAGGGTGGAAAAATAGGGGTGACTTTATTGTTCACTCACAGATTGTATTGCCGTTTTGTGATTTACATGAAAACTGCTAGGTATAATTATGAGTCTTTTTTATATGAATGTTAATAATCATAATCTCAGCCGATAGACGTCCACTGCTGGACATAGGCCTCCCTCAAAAATCGCCTCACCGACCGGTCGTGATCGAACCTCATCCTGTTAGTTCCTCAACATTCACCAGGTTGTGTAGCCACCTTGTGGGGTGCGACCACCCTGTGAAGGGTGATTAGCTGGGGTCAAAAAAATTAGCCCAAAAAAAACTGAAAAGCAAAAAATAAAAACTTTTTATCAAAAAATTAAACCGCCGAAAAAACTGAAAAGCATTAAATAATTGGGAAACATTTTCTATTAGGACTTAATTTACTCACTTCTTAAAGTAATTTTGGTTTATCAATAAATTTTGAGTCGGTGCCACAGAATCAACGAATAACGATCACTAAATTACCTGAAAGTCAAAGAAATAACCGAAAAACGTGTGCCGCCGCGCATCGCGCTTTCGGTAGTTAAGAAATTTGCTTGTGTGGTGTGGCGCCGACTTAAAATTTATTGGTAAACCAAAATTACTTTAAGAAGTGAGTAAATTAAGTCCTAATAGAAAATGTTTCCCAATTATTTAATGCTTTTCAGTTTTTTCGGCGGTTTAATTTTTTGATAAAAAGTTTTTTTTCTTTACATGAGAAAACTATTTTCCATTCTCAAGGAACTTTATCAATACGTAAGTTAAACCATTAAACTAGAAATACTATTTGAACTTAAAGAATATCATCTCATATTTAATTTTTATAATCTATTTGCATTTTTTACACCCTTGCGACTTATCTCGGCATAAAAAGCTGAGATCGTTTGTTTGTCTTGTGTCCGCCGGCGGCGCAGCGGTTCCCTCTAAGGTTGTTAGGATGTTGAATAAGTTTCTGAATTAAGAGAACTGAAAGTTTTCTTATCTCGAGATTACAGCAAAGTGTTTACCGTTTGGCTGTGCGATGCGGCCGTCCTGCCCGCCACTCGCGCGCGCTCCCGCCCCTGCGCTGCCCTAGGGCTTCTCTACTTGTCGATACGATACTCTTTCTCTACAAACCTTATTTCACTGTCGTTTTTCAATATATTTGTTATATATTAGAAATAAAGGTTAATACAATGTTATTGTAGTTAATACTTAACTCTAAATTATATAATAACATTTTATTACATGCATGTCAAACATCGAAAAATGGAAAAGGAAAATGTGCTGGCTGCTGGCAGCACTATTCCTAAAAGATTCTTAGAATCGTCTTAAGTCTTAAAATATTTGCTCGAGTGTTCCGCACCTGAGCCCTGAGCCAAGTCACTGCACCTAAACACGCTGATTTACGCAAACAAAAATATTTAGAAACATATATTTAACACTTTCTAAGTTGTTTTGTTAGCACTTTTAGCCATTCTGTTGTTTAAATTCCTATAAAAAAATTCATGTCTTTCCATAAATACTTAATAATACAGTAGAATAGACGTATTTGGGAACTCCGCACCTTATCTAACGTAATAATGGTATTAACTTTTTATCCAATTAATATTCTTAATATTTGTTAAAATAATTAAAAATAAAAAAGAGTGCAAAGTTACTTGATAGACAGAATACGTAATCTTTACATAAAAGAACCTAAGTATAAATGTTTTAAGAAGCTCATTTTAAAATTTAAGTTTTTAAAACCACCAGCATAGTCGAAAACATAGAGCAGTACAGTGTTCAGGAGTTTCAGAGGTCGTTAAAATATTTAGCGCTTCAACGTGTCGTGATCGTGATAGATACCAATTTGCATGTTCCAGGAAATACCAATGATAAGTAAACAATAAAACATAATATTGTCGTTTATATGTAATATAAATAATTCGTTGGTCTAGTACATAATATTTGTTTCTTTGTAAATTTTTTTTTTTGTTTAGTAGAAATCGCATACAACGATAGACTTCGGTCTAGACAAAAGACACATGTCTCAGATGTCTCACTTTATAAACTAACGTAGATATTGTGATTCTTGTTTTTGTGTTATTTTGTACAATAAATATTTTATTTTCATGTTTAGTTATTCAAATGAATTAATTATTTAAAAACAAAAGAGGTAATTAAAAGGTTAAACTTTGGATGTCTTTTATCCCACTAAAATAAGTATTTATAGTCAAATATCCTACTATATGCACTAACAGCTTCCCTAACGAAATTTCACTTCAAACTACAAAATGCCAATTATCCGTTCCCGTGGGATTTCCGGGATAAAAAGTAGCCTTCGTCCTTTCTCATGCTATTTCCTATTTCTGTACTAAATTTCATTCAATTGGTTTAGTGGTTTTTAGCGTGAAAGCGAGACAGACAGACAAACGGACAGAGTTTTATGGATTTACACAACGGCGGATTGGAATCGAGATAGGATGGGAGATTGTTTTAAATTATTATCTTCATTTCATTACGTGAAAATCTACTGATAATTGGTTCGGCTACTATCTTTAGTTAATAGATGGGGCCGAAATCTAGTTCAGAATAGTTTTTCTTGTGGACTTCGTACTAATAAACGTATTTGTATTTCATGCCAAGTTACGATTAGTAACATTGATGTATGTATTTACAATCGTTAAAATTTGTTTACGTTTGTTAAGGATTTTAGATGATTGAACATATAAAATGTGGTGTTATATGGTGGCATGTTAATTCACAAACATTGAAAATAAAACCAAGGTTAGTATTAATTAGAAAAAATATTAGTTATTATTATTACCTCTATAGCTGTGTACTGTACACCCCAGTTAAATTAAACTGTATTATGTACTGTCACAGTGACTTACCTTATAGTGTTGAGTTTCCTGGACTAATCGCAAGCAATTCTTTTAGGATATTTTTAAACTGATCTTCTGATATTGTCACCGCTTCCCACCCCGTGCACACGGCATCACCACGACCAACTGATCCGCTGAATT
The DNA here is from genome assembly GCA_951802225.1 of Euspilapteryx auroguttella. Lineage (NCBI taxonomy): Eukaryota > Metazoa > Arthropoda > Insecta > Lepidoptera > Gracillariidae > Euspilapteryx > Euspilapteryx auroguttella. Next base: position 5,228,412 of record OX637647.1, read on the forward strand.
TTGAGGATCTCAGTATAGTTTTATCATATACTTGCTAATGCGAATCAATTTATAGAGCACGTTCCGCTGCCTTCTCCGTCGTGACTGTATAAAACACGCAGTCATTTGAGTACACACAGAACCTTTATACAACACGGAAAATTAGAATTATTGTAGAGATATCGATTACATTCATACAAAACCCTAGGATACGTAAGAGCCGGATTAGAAATCGTCATTTAAAGACACTGATTTTATTTCTTCTTCATATTTTTTTTGGTTTTGACCTTGTTGAAAGCAGGCTTGAGTAGACTTGAGACTTTCAGCCGGTGGTACAAATTCAATCATTAAACAATTTGTTGAAATAATTCCTTTTTGAAAAAGGAGACCCGCCTTCATTAAATAGACACATACATAAACTGAGAACTCCTCTTTTCTAAAGTCGGTTAAAATAGGTACCTTCCCCTGAATGTAAAAAATAGCTTTGGCGATAACCGCATCAAAATCGATTTAGCCAAACTTGACATAATCGCGGACAACCGTACATATGTCGTAGTAAGATTTGATAATTAGGTTTTTTGCAAAAAAAACTAGGGATTTTACGAAAACCATATCATAAACCGGAAGAGTTTTATATATTATAGGATAATCATCCGTCCATCTGGTCGGTGGACGTCCTACGCTGCGCTTGCCGATCCGTGGTCTCCACTCGAGAACTTTTCGGCCCCAGCGGCCATCTGTTCTGCGGGCTATATGACCTGCCCATTGCCACTTCAACGAGCTTATCCGCTTGGCTATGTCAGTGACCCTGGTTTCTCTGCGTATGTCCTCATTTCTGAATCGATCCCGCAGAGAAATCCCGAGCATAGCCCGCTCCATGGCTCGTTGAGCTACTCGGAGCCTGTTCATAAGCCCTATAGTGAAGCACCACGTTTCAGAACCGTATGTCATCACTGGCAGTACACATTGGTTAAATACCTTCGTTTTCAGGCACTGAGGAATTTGGACGAGAAGACGTTGCGTAGTTTCCCGAACGCCGCCCATCCTAGCTGGATTCGGCGATTGACCTCCTTCTCGAAGTTGGACCTACCTAATTGGATGGTTTGTCCTAGGTATACGTACTCGTCGACAACTTCGAGAACCGAGTTCCCAACCATAACTGAGGTAGGCAGAACATGGACATTAGACATGACCTTCGTCTTGTCCATGTTCATTTTAAGGCCCACCTGTTGGGAGACTCGGTTGAGGCCTTCGAGCATCGTGCTGAGTTCCTCCATCGACCTTGCCATGACTACGATGTCGTCGGCAAACCGAAGGTGAGTGATGTATTCGCCGTTAATATTGATGCCCTGCCCTTTCCATTCTAGAAGTTTGAAGGCGTCTTCTAAAGTGGCGGTGAACAGTTTCGGAGATATAACATCTCCCTGTCTCACGCCTCTGTTCAAGGGAATAGCCTTCGAATTCTGTTCCTGTACTCGGACAGACATGGTGGCGTTGCTATACAAACACTTCAGCACTTCGATGTACCGATAGTCAATCCGGCATCGTTGGAGAGACTCTAGCACCGCCCATGTTTCGACCGAATCAAAGGCCTTCTCATAGTCCACAAACATAGCGGCAAGTTATACTCTTCGGTCTTCTGTATAACCTGCCGCAGCGTATGTATGTGGTCTATGGTACTAAAGCCTTTTCGGTAGCCGGCTTGTTCGGGAGGCTGGAAGTCATCAAACCTTCGTTCGAGACGATTGGCGATGATCCTGGAAAACAGCTTATAAACGTGCCTCAATAGCGAGATGGGCCTATAATTCTTCAAAAGGGTTTTATCGCCCTTCTTAAAGAAAAGCCTATCCTATACTGTGAGAGGCGAGGTAGTTCAGGGTGCCCACCAATTGGCTCAGGTAAACAAATGTTTGCCTTGCCCAACGACAATAGTCGCCTAGAGAGGCCCCAAACGAGCCATCCTCTGTCAAATGATTCTACTCTCTTTCGCAATGATTTTACAGCGTAGAGAAGAAAGGGGTAACAAACTCTACTTTACAATTATCTCTCATTGTTTTTTTTTTGTTTTGTGATATTACAATACATCCTATGTAGTATGATTGAAAAATCTGAAACCTGCCTTTACTCTGATTGGCTAGATTATTACTTGCTGGTAAACTCTTATTCTGATTGGTTTGTTAAAATATCCTTTGACGCTACAGAGAACCAATCAGAATAAGAGTTTGCCAGCAAGTAATAATCTAGCCAATCAGAGTTAAGGCAGGTTTGCAATAAAATTTATGATTTTATTATCCGGGTTTTCGCAAAATCCCTAGTTTTTTTGCAAAAAACCTAATTATCAAATCTTACTACGACACATATATACATACATACATACAGGTCAAACTGATAACCTCCTTTTTTAAATTGGTCAAAAAAGGAAAATTATTAAAAAATAGTCTTGTTTTGATGACTGAATAAGACTTAGTTTGTCTACTTACAAGTTTTTTCATAATGTAGTAGCATTCGAAATGCCTACTTGAGAAGTCAAAGTTCCTGCTTGTTGTATCTTGAGTAAAACGCAGTAAATTAATTAATTACGGTTTTTATTTCTAATACACACCCGCACCGTTTTATCCAACAATTGTAAGAGAGAGAGCGATACATAAGTTAGAGGGAGGCCGACGACATTTAGATGCGTTCAAGAACCTAACACTCTCCTTACGCCTAAAGGAAAACGCAGTACTAGTTAAATATAAACATCAGTTATAATCTATATAAACTTAACATGACCTGGATATAAAGTAGATATGTAATTAACAATGTATGTAATTCCACTTCTATTCTAAATAATTTCTAAAACATTTTTCTTATTCTAACTTATCGCTACAAGCCACCATCTGGTCTACATGTCGCTTCCATACACTACCATCTACATCAATATCATAAGTTAAATCCGAAACAGATTCCTTAACAATAATACCCAAAACCCATGGCTTGTTTCCTTTTCTATAGTCCCGTACCATTACTTTTTGACCGACTGTAAATGATACCTTTCTATTACATAAATTATTCTTGATTAAATTCTTTGCCTCATTTTTTTCTGAGAGTGGCGGAGGTCTTAAACAACTAAATCTATTTCGGATCTCTCTCCCCAACATAAGTTTTGATGGTGTAACTCCTGTAGTACGTTGTGGGGAACTTCTATAGTCGAATAAAAATAGATTTATCGCAGAATTCAAAGGATACCCACTCTCTTTAATTTTTGTTACAGTAGATTTAAAAGTTTCAACAAACCTTTCGGCCGCCCCGTTTGTTGCGGGGTGGTAAGGTGGACTAAATGTATGTTTGATGTTAGCAGAAGTACAAAACTGTTTAAATTCGGCACTTGTAAATGTTGATTGATTGTCTGTAACCAGATGTACTGGGTACCCAAATCTAGTAAATAAATTTTTAAATATTTCTATTGTTCTTGTGGCGCTCATGTTGGTCATTTCGAAAACTTCTGGCCACTTCGTATAACTATCCACTACAACCATATAGATTTTGTTGTAATATGGCCCTAAAAAATCTGCATGGAGACGATACCATGCTGAAGGTGGTACAGGCCATGGCTTTTGTGTTTTTTCAGGGTTTTTGTAATTCCTTAAGCATACAATACAACTTTTTGTTATCTCATTTATTTCCGAATCTAAATTTGGCCACCAAAAGTAAGATCTGGCTATCTCTTTCATGCGAACAATACCAAAATGAGACCGATGTAATTCTATTAGTACTGCATCTTGAATATTTTTTGGCACAATGATTCTATACCCCCAGAATAAACAATTTCTGTCTACTGACAATTCAGTCTTTCGATAAAAAAATGGCATTATCTCTGTTTGAATTTGATTTTTTTCTGGCCATCCATCAACACAATATCTTATTATTTTTGTTAAAATTGGGTCCCTTAATGTCTCTTCTTGAATTTTATTCCAATTTAGGGTCTCCATTTTAGAACTATTCACATGAAATAAATTTGAAAAATTTTCATTTTGACAAAGTGAATGCAAATTTTCATCTTTAACATCTTTACTTTCTAAACAATTTGAACGCGACAGGAAGTCTGCTGGGTTTTGGTTAGTCTTAATATATCTTATCTTATAATTGAATGCTGATAGAAAAATAGCATAATGCTGTAAACGCTTTGCTGCCATTTTTGGTATTCCTTTTGTAGGCCCAAAAATGCGCACCAACGCAGAGTTATCAGTCTCAAGTTCAAAACTTTTACCATAAATATATGTATAGAACTTTGTTACACCAAAAACTATGGCCATGGCCTCTTTATCTATTGTTGCATATTTTTGTTCAACTGCATTTAATTTTCTACTTGCATAAGCAACAGGCTTCACCACTCCATTAGTGTCTCTGTTTGAAAGAATGGCTGCTAGACCAGTATCTGAAGCATCACAGGATATTATGAGTGGTAAATCCTGTTGGTAATGTGAAAGAGTTTCAGTTGATGCTAGTCTATTTTTAATTTTTTTAAAAGCTCTATCACACTCATCAGTCCAACAAAACTTGTCTTTTTTTGTGCACTCATACAGTGGCGAAACAATGGATGCCATGTTTTTTAAAAATCTTGAATAATAATTGAGTTTTCCTAGAAATGATTTCAACATAGTTAAATTTGTTGGTGCCTTGGATTGAAGTAATGGCTCTATATTCGACTTAATCACATTTATTCCTTTTTTATCTATCCGAAAACCAAACACATCAATGCTTTTAGTAAATAGTCTACATTTTTCTGGCTTAAGTCTAAATTCACAATGTTCATGTTAGACATCTTTCTGGTTGGAAGCACTGGCACTGTACTGCAATCCTGTGATGATTTGTAGAAATCACTTATTATTTTCCGTAACTCGCTAACTTTTGTTTTCTCAGTGTACGTTTTTCCAATTTTTTCCACTAACTGTTGCAGTTGTTGTTTAGTACACTTGTAGATATAACTCCTTTTGCCTTCTTGTATGTGTTTTAGAATTGTTTTTTCGTCTAATTCGTCTTCGTCGGGTGTTGAATAATCATCCGCTGACATTACCTCTGTTCACAGGTTAGGTACCTACCTTTTGATTGATTTATGTTCGTAGATGTAGGTTGGCGGCTGACGTCAATCAGTCCAACCTTGTTTTAGGCTACAATCAATCCATAGTAAAAAATTCTATGATCAAACATCCACCTCAACCTAAGATGGCTGACAATTTTAGCAAATTCGTTAGCACGCCGTGAAAATATCTTTCTTACTTGTTTTCGCCCAAAAGTCAAAATTTTTGGGTCTTTTCTTTGCTCATCACACGTGGAATCTCGATGGTCCTCGTCGCCAATGTTGTATCTTGAGTAAAACGCAGTAAATTAATTAATTACGGTTTTTATTTCTAATACACACCCGCACCGTTTTATCCAACAATTGTAAGAGAGAGAGCGATACATAAGTTAGAGGGAGGCCGACGACATTTAGATGCGTTCAAGAACCTAACACTGCTGAAATTTATAAACCTTAAAATAAGATTGCAAAGAACTCCATTTCATCGGAATTTCGAGTACCGATAGAGTATTTGGCTCCATCCGACTTGAAAAAAAAGGTGCATAGGTACTTAATTAATTGTTGTCTCAAAATTTTGAACGAATGGTCACTTTACTATCAATATATATAAAACTCTTCCGTTACTGACTGACTGACTGACTGACTGACAGACAACGCAGAGCCGATACTACTGGACGTAGCGGGCTGAAATTTTGCACGTGGGTTCCTTGGGGGGTGTAGGTGAGCACTAAGAAGGGATTTCCTGAAATTCCCACGGGAACGAAAAAAAACGGGATTTTTTGTGTTTATGAGAAATCTGCGCGGGGAAACCGCGGGGCAGCCTCTAGTTGTTTAAATAAAGTTTAAGTAGTTTTAATACAAAAAGTGGAGAAAGGGAAAAGAGGCCTTTGTCCAGCAGTGGGACACTACAGACTACAAATAAATAATAAATAAATACAAAAATCGTCAAAAAAATAGCACTCAAAGTAATAAATTGAATTTTTTCACTGAAACTGCTATCGGAACCATTTAAAGGGGCCGGGGGAGTATTGTTGTTCGTAGGGCCGGGGTTAATTTTTAAATAGTAACTCAATTGAAACGTTTGATTCACGTAAGTACATGCGGTTAATACAAACGTATTATTTTTTAAGTTTATGTTTTGTTTTAATACGCGTTTGTACATTTATGATTGTTAGTAAATTTCGGTACCACCTCGTTGTTGCAAATTGGTTTTGTTCGGCCGAGTCGATGTGCATCGCCAATTTACCTCGCAGGCTACATCACAGCACGAACAAAAAATGCTAACTTAACTTTAATTATATGCAAAAAAATAACTCGGTAATTTTCGGTCGCGCTCATATTTGTAACTGCGATTATGTCGAGAGCTGTTATTATTTGCAATTAGCAATATGTATAACATATTCATGGAATGGAATATGTTATACATATTGCTAATTGCAAATCATTTCATGGAATTTGTAATCCCATGAAATGCTTACGTTTTATGATATGTAGGAATTTTCAGATATGACGTGGGCAAAGCTTTGGTGCCGGCCGCACTGTGTGACGCGGGAGCTGCACGTTGGACCACTTTGTTCCTGTGATGCTATAAAAAAAGGTTTCATAACTTCAGTGGCAGGATTTTATGCTCGACTTGCCTTGCCTTGCCTTGACTTGCCTTGCTTAGTTAGAATTCAAAAGCACGATTTTTTATTCTATAAAGTCTAATAAGAATTTAATTTTATTCATTATTTACGCATAAAAAAATATTTATCTAGTTTCGTTAATATAAAAATATAGAAAAAATAATAAAGCAGATTGAGAGTTATGTACGCAAAGCGCTGCAAATGTCGTAATTATAACGACATTAATGAATTAATTAAGGTTCTTCCCTCTAAGCTTCGAGGTAGGACTTTTCGTAAATATTTTCACAGCGGCATAAAAGAAGGCGCTGATGCCGCGCAAAATTTGTTTCATAATAAAGTTGGTTATTTTTTTGTCCTCTTTTGACGTTCAAGTTGGCGGTATTAATTCAATTTATTGTGTCTCTTAAAACGAGGCTGTGTTGTAATGTTATTTAAAGGTTCACCTACGTTCTTGATGTTCCCGAAAGCGATTGCTCGAGCGTCGGTGCACGCCTAAGTGATTCGATACACGTTCAATATGTTTCATTACGGAACTCCGTGTACGCTTATTCAATCATATCGGCAGCGAGTGGCGCGGGCGCCGCCGCCGCACCCAGCGAACTTCTCTCAACTCCCGGGTAATCAGTTTTTCCACTCGGTAATGGTATACACTCAATTTAAAAGGTATTCCCTTTGCTGCGTGCCTTCTGATTGCTTCCCTTTTGTTTTTCTGTTTGAATCTTTTGTTGGGTTTTTTCATAAAGTGAATGAGGAAGCCGTTGTTAAAAATAGATATATACCTAAAAATGCCTAGAGAATTAACTATTGTTGAATTAAAATAACAATTCAATGAATGGATTTGTTGTCTCAGATTTTTTCTTCCGCCCGCTCGCGACTTCCGTCGTTGTTGCCGCCCGTCAAGTCGCAGGGTAAATCCACTTCTTCGCGAGCGCTGCCGCCGCGTCCTCCCGTTCGCAGGAAATGGTAATTACCGCCTAATCTCGCCCGAAGCGCAGGGCGGCCCGACGTCCGGATATGAACTTCCGTTATGAACAATTTAGTGCGCGAAATTGAACGTCGACAGCGTCCTGCATTCAGACGCCGTGTCGCACGGCCTTTCTGCACGTACATTACTTATTGCTGTCCATTCACATGTTCTATTTATCAGTGCCCGCTGCTTGTGTGTGAATACTAATGCCATGTAATGTTTAGAATTATTAATAAATACGTAGGTAACTAATTTAATATTTTTTACCGGTTTGCTTGTGGAGCAATTTTATTTGGGACATTCCTATACAATCACTAATGAGCACTGGAGCAGAAACAAGACCCTGTATCTGAATTATAATAAAAATTAAAAATAATTCTAAATATTATACTGAGACCAAGGAAATCATTCGACACCCGAATTTATTAATTTAATAATTTTTTTTTAATTATGAAAAATAAGGAGTACCTAAAAAACAAAGCATCACAACACAATATACGTGCAAGTGCAATAGAAGCATGTAGTGAATCCTAACGTTGAATATAAACTTGAATCTATCCACAATACAAGGTTACAGACACTATAAAACTGGATGTTTCCAAGGTATGTTCAATCAAACTAATGTTAGTAACTTGAAAATCCATCAATTGTGCTAGGCTAGCGTGAGAGGATAAATGGTAGAGCAGGTTTTTTTCCGATTTAGAAGCCTTTAACTGCCGTACCGTCCCGCCACTAGGCCCCTTTACCGTCATACAATATAAGGTACAACCTGAAAATATGCACGATAACTTGAAAATGGAACAGTAATATGAAACAACTAGAGGCTGCCCCGCGGTTTCACCCGCGCAGATTTCTCATAAACACCAAAATCCCGTTTTTTCCCGTTCCCGTGGGAATTTCGGGAAATCCTTTCTTAGTGCTCACCTACACTCCCTAAGGAACCTACATGCCAAATTTAAGCTTTGTACACCCAGTAGTTTCGGCTCTGCGTTGTCTGTCAGTCAGTCAGTCACTAACGGAAGAGTTTTATATATATTGATATTACTGTTCCATTTTCAAGTTATCGTACACTGCAGGATCGACTGAGTCTCGCTATGATGCAGTATTAAGTATAATTATTAATTACATAAAATACTTACCATAAGTACTTATTATGTATTCTATGCTAATACGCAATGCCTTGATAAATTAAGGGGCGAAACGGTGCGAAACTAGCGCCACTTCTATAAATAATTGAAATCTTCTCAACCACGGCCGAAATCAAAAATATGTGCCTTTGACTCCCTAGATAATCTTGCTTAGAAATTTTAAGGCCCTATTGTGTAGCTTTTAGGTTCTTATTTAAGAAAAAAAACCGTTTGTTGCTTAAAGCGGCTAGTTTCATAACGGTTTTTTTATTTGATTTTGAACCTAAAAGCTAAAATTCTAAGCAAGATGATTTTGACCAATGTTTATAAAGAAGATATTAATTATTTATCCGGAGTGGAGCTAGTGTTGTGATTTTTGGAGTTTTAGCTGTATTTAGATAAGGTAAAATAAAAAGAAATTTTGTTCCACGACGTGTTTTTATTCAGTATCACTGTTTCGACTAACACACTTGTTAAGTGTCACACACATCAACTTGACTTTTGATGATTCTTTAAATATAGAAATAATAAGTACCTAATACAAAAGAGTAGTTAACTATTTCAACATTTAGTTTCGCACCGTTTCGCCCCGAGCTAACTGTATACCGATCGAAACACTCAAAACTACTATGCAAAATATTGTATAGTCATAAGGTGTGTGATCTCGTCGGATATTTTTTTTTATAAAAATACATCTTTTTGTTTCTCTTCCATCATCTGAGTAAAATATTATTAAAGTAAAATAATATAATATAGAGCTTTTATAACAGCAACGTATTAGCATAGAATACATATTTGATAAAAAAGATAATTGCAACTGTATACCGATAGTAAATACGTTACGATCAATCTATTGTTAACCAGCTATTCAAAATTTTCAATGATGTAGGAGACTCAACTATATCATCGCATTGGTAGGGTATTAACCGGATTTATACCTTTACTGGCTGGCTGCAATGTCGAGCCTCCTCGTCACGTATACTGGAGCTGGAGCTCTATTATCGAGGTAATAGCTGTCATTCATCGATCCGCTTTGATAAGGACCTATTATTACACGAACGTTACAAGCTTAAACCATTTGCCTACCATTTGTCAGTGCATCACGATCCTTTGTGACTCTAATGCCATTAAAAGCCAAAATTTGTCTGAATAGTAACGATATTAAACACATTAATCGCCAATAAACTGATAAAACTACTACCCATAGTTAACGTGCGGTTCGTTATTAAATGTCAGATAACATGCGAAATTAACTTATCGCTCACACTGAGCTGCTGTATCAGGCGCGCGGCCGGCATGGAAACAAATCAACAAAATAGAGGAAAAATCATTTGGATATTCAGAGAGCGAGAAACGAATGGGCCGCCGCCGCCGCCGCCGCCGCCGCCGGTCATTGTCGGTGTCGGCCGGCACTCATAGAGATCCTCCAAATGGACTGCGTTCGTTCAATTTCGATACTTTTACAACACAATAGCTAAAGTAAGGCGTGCTCGCTCACCTGTCAAATTAAAAAAGCACTTGCATATTCAGAATCAACTGTGGAAAGGAGGATGGGGATGTGGACATTTGTGCTGGCTGACGTGTGGAAGAAACACGATTACTTGAATACGTTTGTATATAATTTACCTATGTGGCCCGACAGGTAACGTCTAATGTAATTAAACTTAAAGTTACTCTTGATCTGGTCACTCCTGCTTTACAACTGTTTTATAAATTGTTTGCTTCTTGCTTCCACGATGAATTTGTAGTTTTCACCGTACATTTTGCAGGTTTCGTCGACAACGAACCAGAACTTAGCACGGTTCCATCGCCTCGAAACCCGAATCATGTACAGATATCTTCAGGTTGATTTCAGTCTTCTCTAGGGGATCCTTGAATAATGTAATTTTAAAGCAAAAATAAATGTTTAAAAAATTTATAAACTAGGTCAATAAGATTATAATTAATACTATTAAATTAGGCTACATTAGATAAAAAAAAAAATATTAGGTATACAGTAGCAGTTGTAAAAAAGAAAATCATAATAATCGCTTTAAATTGGGTAACAACATTTATTTCTTTTTAAACAAAAATAGGTACTTTAATAATATTGTTGATTCTATCTTCGAATCAATTTGAATTTTCTTGACAAGAAAATATTGTTTTTGTTTTATGTTTGTCATGATTTGTTAGTGTGATATTATTGTTTTTTGGAATTTTGTAAGATTATTTTGGTTTATTAAAGTTTCTTATTCATTACCTTTTATACACAAGTTTTTTGGATTCTTTTACTGTCTGGGGCAAGCGCGGCGCCGTCCGAGAGCTAACAAATATATATCGGAGTGAATGTGTTAGAACATGTAAACTGAACCGATCTCGAATAGTAAAAATATACCTTTTATTAGCGACTTCCAAAAGAAACTATGTCGGGTTCGACCACCCACCCTACTATAATCATTTACGCACATTTAAGCATTGCTTTACGCAACAGATGACCAATTGTTCGTTCTCCCAGAACAGTTGGCTCGAAGTTTTCCCATTTATTCAGTGCTCATACGTCAAGTGGAGGGCGGGCGGCGTGGCGGGGGCGGGCGGCGGCAGGGCGGCGGCGGCGGTCCCGCTCAACGCGTTCCGGCGTGATAAGGCGGCGCTGCCATTGTCGCGGCGTCGGCGCACGTTTCCTCCGCCGCGTCGAGCCTACTCCATTGTTCCCTCTCGTAATGAACAAACTTATTCCTAGGCTAATTCTCAAGCTGGGGTACTGCCGAATTCTACAACGTTATCTTTTCAATTGTAACAGCATCATGTAGAGTGCGAAGCATCCGTGTCAAAGGTATTACACCACTATTGGCCACACTAAACCCATCGGTTCAGTAATGTTTGAAGAGTATCTATTGAATGTGTACTCACATTAGCACAATGTACGTGGGGTTGTTTGACGAAGGGACCGAATTCTATTAAGTTTCCGTGACGTGAATCTTAGTAATAATTTGATGTCATGTTTGTTTTGTATCACTTATAAGAGCGCCGATTCTAGTTATAGGTATGGTTTCTCGGTTTACTTATGTGTTTGTATAATTCGACAATCTTCTTCATTTGTTTATCACCATCATAAATCCAGTCGAAAGACGTCCACTGCTGGACATAAGCCTCCCCAACAGAACGCCACAGGGACCGGTCTTGAGCGACCCTTCCCTCTTGTTTATAAAACTAATAAATTAAGTATTTACATTATTTTAGTTTCTGAATAGTTAACAAACAACTAACAGCTAAAAATAGTTCACTCTCCAATTATTAAAATAAATTTTACTTTAAGTAATATACTTCAACTTAATTTTCTATGACAAATGGTAAGTAGCCATGATTAATTTATTTTGAACGATGTTATTGTTAAGGACTAATTGACGATCTCGAGTTTCGGTAACAACAAATCGGTTCGCTTGTTCATTTGTAATAAATATTTGTCGAGTTGTAAATTATCTGAGCAAATTTAATGTTGCAAATATACGTATCTTACGTTAATAATCTGAGGTGAAAGTTTTAAAATATTTAACAATAAAAAAATGAGCTTCCAGAACAGTATTTATTTATAACGTACACAACTGCCTGCAAAAGATAATAAGATAAATTTGTTTCAGTACAAGGTAGCACGATACAAATTAGATTTTTTATTGCAAATAATTTGCTTTTGATTTGATACTGAAGTCGATGGATTTAAAGCATATCTCGTCGCTTATTCAGCAGCATATTTTTCATTCATCTCAATGCCGAAACCTCTTATTCATTTGAATACATCCAAAAATTTCCGGCAGTAGTGCTCACCTTCTTCAATAGCGGAAAAATTCGGAACGAAATATTCAACCGGTAATCATTTAGAAGGGAGAAAATCGTGTTTCAACCGAGAAGAGGGGCAAATCTTTTCTACATAATATTGTCATTGCTATTATAATATCCAAATATAATACACCGGATCAATAACTGGGTTATCATCCCTCTTTTGGTTGTTATCGGTTTATTGAAAGTAATAAGGTGTTGAATATTTTATGCTTGTCATTTTTGCGCTATTGTGACTGTACGTCCTCAATTTATTATAAAGGAATAACTTAGAACCTCTTTTATTTTGATTTTATACTACCTTAGTAATTTTTCAAACAAAAAGAAAGAAAGAATGAAATGTTTATTTGCGTCAACGTAAACACCACTATGTATACAAAAATAAAAAAAAACACAAAAGCTAAAAACCAAAAAAAAATACAACAAAATACGTTAAATCAAAAAGCAAAAACAAATTACAAAAATAAAACAAAATTAATTATAAATTAAAATAAATACTTAAAAAAAACAAATAATCAGCTGCGTATTGTGTGTCGCAGTTGGTGCAAATGGGCACTAACTCAGCATTTGCTGAAGGCTTTAGGCAAATAGGTACCTATATTATCAATATATATAAAACTCTTCCGTTACTGACTGACTGACTGACTGACAGACAACGCAGAGCCGAAACTACTGGGCGTAGAAAGCTGAAAATTGGCACGTAGGTTCCTTGGGGAGTGTAGGTGAGCACTAAGAAGGGATTTCCCGAAATTCCCACGGGAACGGAAAAAAACGGGATTTTTGTGTTTACGAGAAATCTATCTAAAAACCGCAGGGCAGCCTCTAGTGTAATATATTTCAATGTATTTTGATACCCGTGGGAATCGTGGGATATTTGTCTTTGCGTAGAGGGTACCATAATAAAATTAGGATGTGTTGCAGAATTTCTAATTTGTTACTTCAATAGTCATGTCTTAGCAGTTATTTTTTTGACTTTGCTACCTTAAAAATATTCTCCAATATACATCCGAAAAATTCAAAGAATAGAAAGTGGATATAAGTAGATTCAGCAATTTGGAATATGAATCAAAACTTTTATGCTGCGAGGGGAGACGTCAATTTGTAAGATGTGAATTACTCCGAAATATCTGTCACGCCGCGGCCGCGCACCGAACTAGTTTATAAGAAAATATGGAGTTCGCGGAAAATATATAAAAAAAAAAAACAAGTACAAGTTATTCTCGACGAATCTATTTTTACGTTTTTTATGTAAGTATACTTAAGTTAGTAAGGTAGTGTTGGTTTGTTTGGCTGAACCGATTTTGATGCGGTTTTCAGTATTTGTTACATTTAGGAGAAGGTTTTAGTACCTATTTGAACCGACTTCGATAAAGAGGAAGTGCTCAGTTGATGTATGTGTCAGTGTATATTGAAGGCGGGTTACATTTTTGTAAAAAAATAAATTATTCTATATCAATTTGATATGTATTATATTCTATACTTTGAACACTATAGAACAAGAAGGATGCTAATCAAGATCATATTGTGTTCAGGTTCGAGGCAATATGCAAGGCACTAATTGCGTCGCTCGCGACGTGAGGCGGCCTCGTTGTCGTGTCGTTGCGCGCTGCAAGAAGGCACATGCGCGGAAAAATCATAGATTATTAGCCGACGATATTACGGAATATTCATATTTAAATGTCACGTTACGCCTTTATACGCGCCGGCAAAAGCGAGCTTACTCGCTGTTACTATAGTGAAGGAGGTGCGTAGCATTTCGGTAAAGTACTTGCACGGAATCCACATCGCGGTGGGTTGCAGTTTAGGTCAGTACGAATTGATTTGGTTCAGTAAAATTTTGTCCTATGTCGCTGCGTTTTCGCGTTACAGCGGATTGAACTTGTCAAAAAAAAAAACTATGCTAAATCATTTGCACGTGTCTGCCTTTGGGGTTCATGGTTACAATCATCTTGAAACTAAATAAAATCAAAAAGGCAGACAATTAGGGCTCTGCGTTTTCATGGGACGGAGTTGTAAAAATGTAAAAAAAAAAAACTATGCTAAATCATTAGCACGTGTCTGCCTTTGGGGTTCATGATTACAATCATCTTAAAAACCACGAAAATCGAAGAGGCAGACACTTAGAGCTCTGCGTTTTCATGGGACGGAGGTGCAAAAATGTAAAAAAAACACTCTTCTAAATCATTTGCTCTCGATTCTAATTGTGATCATTCGATTCATTTGGACTCCCTGGATAAAAAAAACCATTTGGAAGACACTTTGCTCGCTGATTTTTAGTTGTACGACTGTTTGAAATTCACGGAATCAAAGCAATGCGTGTATTTTATCTGATAAATAGGATTCCTTATAGTTTTAATTCCGTCATACGTTTACAGGATGACTATATAATCATTAGCCCCAGAGGCAGACAATGTGCAAATGATTTAGTATAGTTTTTCATATTTTTACATTTTTGAAACGTTGTCAATTGAAAACGCAGGGCCACCATGTTGGCAGACTATTTTTCCGAGGTCCTTTTTATTGTTTTTATTCAAACAATACATGTCTGCCAAGCGTGCAAATATATATTTTTTTTTTAAATAATAAAAATAAATTTAAAAATTAATAACTACAAAAGTCAGAGCCCTAGATGTCTGCCTCTTCGATTTTACGTGTTAACAGGATGGCTGTTATCATCAGTCCCAGAGGCAGACACGTGCAAATGATTTAGTAGAGTTTTTTTTTTTTACATTTTTGAAACCTTGTCAATTGAAAACGCAGGGCTACCATGGTGGCAGACGCGGTCCTTGATGTTTGTTAGGGTATTATTATCGCTATTAATAGCGTCTGCCAAGCGTGCAAATAATTTATTTTTTTTAAATCATAAAAAAAAAATCAAAAATTAATATCTACAAAAGTCAGCGCCCTAGATGTCTGCCTCTTCGATTTTACGTGTTGACAGGATCGTTGTTATCATCAGCCCCAGAGGCAGACACGTGCAAATGATTTAGTAGAGTTTTTTTTTTTTACATTTTTGAAACCTTGTCAAATGTAAACGCAGGGCTACCATATTGGCAGACGCGGTCCTTAATGTTTGTTAGGGTATTATTATCGCTATTAATAGCGTCTGCCAAGCGTGCTTATTATTTAGAAATTTTGCTCGCCACCTCCCTAATTATAGGTATGACAACAAAAGTAGATTTTCAAAACATGTGTAATAAAGTCGACCTGGCAAACTACGTACCGTTTAACCCACAGAACAAGGAAGACTGCTCTCTCTGTGGCCTTACCTATTACTATGTTGTGTATGTATAAAACATACAAAGCTTTCTCTTGAATTAATTTATCTATTAAAAGAAACTGCATCAAAATCCGTTGCACACTGTTTAAGTTTTAAGCATAAACATTTAACGACAGACAGCGAAAGGGATTGTGTTTTTTACTATGTACAAATAAGAGCTTAAAAATGCTACCTATATTGCCAAATATTAACATAGACTTGGGGGTTGGCTCAGGGTCTTGGGTATTACGCCCTGCAGTACCGGGCCGAAGAATAGGACTGAGGTATCCCCTGCCTGTCGTAAGAGGCGACTAAGAGGGGACCCCGGGGTCGTTGGGTGCACGAGGCGGGGGCCTCGTGTAGTCATATAACGGCCCCGAGAAGGACGGCGGAACGCGGTGTCCCGTTTCCGCCGTCGAGCGTAGGAAGAGCCATCCGCGCTCAGGGGGACTACCTTCACCTGTCCCCCCGTGAAGAGGCTACACAGCCAATGCTGGGGGGGGTCGCGGAGAATTCCACAGGCTTACCCGCGACCCTCCTGCTATCAGCCGAGAAGGACACCGGCGGGGTTTTAGTGGGTGCGAACCCCACATAACCCTGCGGCTCCCCCCGGGGCTGCAGGGTACTCGTTAGGAGTTTCCCCGCCGAAAAAAAAAAAAAAAAAAAAAAAAAAAAGGGTCTTGGGTATTACGCCCTGCAGTACCGGGCCGAAGAATAGGACTGAGGTATTCCCTGCCTGTCGTAAGAGGCGACTAAGAGGGGACCCCGGGGTCGTTGGGTGCACGAGGCGGGGGCCTCGTGTAGTCATATAACGGCCCCGAGAAGGACGACGGAACGCGGTGTCCCGTTTTCGCCGTCGAGCGTAGGAAAAGCCTTCCGCGCTCAGGGGGGACTACCTTCACCTGTCCCCCCGTGAAGAGGCTACACAGCCAATGCTGGGGGGGGTCGCAGAGAATTCCACAGGCTTACCCGCGACCCTCCTGCTATCAGCCGAGAAGGACACCGGCGGGGTTTTAGTGGGTGCGAACCCCACATAACCCTGCGGCTCCCCGCGGCGCTGCAGGGTACTCGTTAGGAGTTTCCCCGCCTTAAAAAAAAAAAAAGGGTCTTGGGTATTATCGTACTAAAGAATTATTATGCATTATGCTTAAAAAATTAAGTGATTTTATTAATATATTGAAGTCATCTTATTGAAAAAAAATATATATAAAAAAACGGACGTGGAATTAACTTAATGTCCTTGACGTCGTTAATCCGAACAGAAGCCCGCTCAGCTCGGGATTACAATTTCATTATGAGATCTCTATACATGCATTCAATTAACTCTCTTTGCTTTGTTATAATATTTGATATGTTTATAACATATATTTTTTTATTTTTATTAATTTGTTATAATAAGTATAATTTTTCAACTTTTTTAATTATAAATAGTTTTTCATTTCCAGTTTCGAGAAAGTCCCGTGTAATTATAGTTTCATTAATGTAAAATCATTAAGTACATATTAAAGATAAAATAATTTTTCTCACTTACTCACCATGTAAATCCAGCAGTTGTAAGCACTTAAGGGGCGAAACGGTGCGAAAGTAGCGCTACTCCGGATAAATAAGTAGCCCTGTGGTGTAGCTTTCAGGTTCAAAATCAAAGAAAAAAACCGTTTAATGCCTAAAGCGGGGACTTTAGTTTCATAAGGTTTTTTTTCTTCTATTTTAAACCTAAAAGCTACACAACAGAGCCTTAAAAATTCTAAGCAAGATTATCTAGAAAGTCAAAGGCGCATATTTTTGATTTCGGCCGTGGTTTAGAAGATATTATTAATTGTTTATCGAAGTGGCGCTAGTTTCGCACCGGTTCGCCTCTTAAAAATAGTTAAACAGAAATAAAAATAAATTAGTAAATTAAATGTAGTGAAGGAGCGCCGTCTTTACTCTATTTACCGAGAATCGACACAAAGCAAAAAAATAAACATGATGATGATAAAATAAAATACTTACTAAACATAAAAAACAGCTTTAAATACTTTTGGGGTAGCTAAAATGAATTCTAAATGAAAATAACATTAAGAAAGTTTAAAATTATATATGTATGTATAAGCGATTACATCCGGAGTCGACTTAAGTCGACCACAATGAAAATCGTTGTTTCATCGACAGAGAAAAAGTTTACAGAATTACAAAGACTGAATGGATCCTCTCTTATATTTCTCGACTACACTACAAAGGGATAAAAATGCTAGCTACATTTTGCGGAGAGGCGAACTCCATCCCGCCGCTCCGGCCAGCTAAACCGAATTTATGGTTTCAAATTAAAGTTTAAATTAATATCACAGAAATATTTTTAAACATACGCAGTTAACTTTATTCAGAATGAAATGGTTATGGTAAACGACAAATATAAATACTTAAATACAGTTTTTTCGATAATATTCTTTA
Organism: Euspilapteryx auroguttella; assembly: GCA_951802225.1. Taxonomy (NCBI): domain Eukaryota; kingdom Metazoa; phylum Arthropoda; class Insecta; order Lepidoptera; family Gracillariidae; genus Euspilapteryx; species Euspilapteryx auroguttella. The sequence continues at coordinate 5,246,671 of OX637647.1, forward strand.
AAAGATCCTCTCTGAGATTATCTTATTTGCAGCCAAACTACCGTAATGCGATTGATTTACCAACATTGCTTTTCCGCGCGCAACAATCATATAAAATTGATCAAATTCGCATGAATATAAAGTAGGTAGGTAGGTGTACAGCCAACTGGGTACAGCGTTCCCCTCGGGATTTGTAGGCTTTGTTTTGCTGGCAGCCCCACTGACGCGTGGCTACGTAAATAGGGCAGGAGTGCTGCGGCTTAGACTGGTGTACATCTAATATCTCCACTTACTTAACATAATATTGCTTAAAAAAAAAAAATGCGTTCAATTAATTGCGGTGGACTTTTTAATTCGTTTTTGTTTTTCTAATTTCATTTTTTAGTTTTATGTGTATTCTTTTAGCCTTAAGTTTTCTTAGTCGGTTGAAAATATTATATCTTTACCTTGAAATAAAAATACTTTCGTTATTAAAGTGTATTTTATAATTAGTTTAGTGAATTAAAAAAAATCTTGCATTCGACTCTCTGCCAATTACTTTTAACACGTATCTACGGCAAAATTATTTGTTTTAAGCATGTACATTAGGTATTTATTACTATTACTACATTTTTAATATCAGAGTATGTTCAAGTTCTGCTACAGGCCTTACACGGCGCGGCGCACCGCCGCCCCGCCCCTCGCGCGGCAGACGTCCGACTTGATTGTAGCACCACCGTTATCAGCTGCTAAATTGTGCTTGCGGTTTACTCTGTATCTTACTTGTTGCTCTCACATGTTTAGAGTTTTATAAAGTGGGGTTTTAAAGCGAAAATGTTACAAAATTTTATTTTTATAACTATAACTTTGTGTTTAGAGCTGTATTAAGAGATGATGGATTTGGGTGTAAATTCGTAGCATATGAATATCTTTGTTATTTTTGACCGACGAAAAAAAAAGGAGGAGGTACTCAATTCGACACGTATATTTTTATTTTTATTTTTTTTTTAATGTATGATTACGCATAACTTTTTTTTAATCGACAGGGCATACCTTGAAGTGGGTCCCATAAAAATTTGGAAATAAAATTCCTACCCTAAGGGTGGGAAAATAGGGGTGACTTTTTGGTCGGCGGGTCAATTTATCCACTCACAGGTTGCATTTCCGTGTTACATTATAACTTTTGATACCTACTTACAATATCTTTTGAAATGAAATAAAATCAGCCGAAAGACGTCCACTGCTTTACATAGGCCTCCCCCACAAATCGCCATACCGACCGGTCTTGTCGTCCCTGTAAACCATGTCGTCTGATCACCTTATGCGGTGTGACCACTGAACACCTTGTGGGAGAAGAAAATAAAAAAACCCTAAAAGAACTGAAAAGCATAAAATAAAACTTTTTATCAAAAAATAAAACCGCCGAAAAAAAAACTGAAAAGCATAAAATAATAATCGAATTACTAAGTTCTTAAAGTAATGTAGGGTATACCAATTAATTTTGAGTCGGCGCCACAGATTCCTCGTACAAATATCACTAAATCAGGTACCTTACATTTAAAGAAATAACCAAAATTCGTGCGTTGCCGCGCATCAATCTTTACGTTTAAGGAATTTGTTGTGTGGCGCGCCGACTTAAAATTACTTGGTATACCCTACATTACTTTAAGAACTTAGTAATTCGATTATTATTTTATGCTTTTCAGTTTTTTTTTCGGCGGTTTTATTTTTTGATAAAAAGTTTTATGATACATCATTACTTTTGGAATTTCTTTTTTTTTAATTTTTGTTTTTAATTTACGCTTTATCGCCTTTCTTCAACATCCCATGTAACTCTTGCTGCAGAGCACGAGTCTCTCCTGCGGTGACTAAGTTGAAACCCACCCCTACATTAGGGTTCAGATCGGATTGGCGAGCGCATTCTATCTATCTAAAAATATTTACTTATACAATTTTTATGTAAAATTGTAATATTAATATAATTTGTAATGAATTGTATGTAACGTTTAAAAGTTCTGTAGAATCAACAAGTCTCAGATTACTCAAACGATTACGCAAAATATCCTTGTTCAATCCTTGAATAAACTGAAAGATTAGAGAGTGGACACATCATACACCGTTTCCTTTTTTATAGAGGAATGAGGATGTTCCCATTTGTTCTTTGTAACACAAGTTAATATGTGCCACAATAAAAAAAAAACATATTTTCCAAAATGTGCCACTAAAAATAATACCTATTTTAATTTGTAAAAACTAGGTACTGTCGCAAGCGCGGGCAGACGGCAGACGGCAGGTGCGCGGCGCGGGCTTCTCGCCGCAGCCTCTATTGATATTGCAGCCGGATCGGCGCATTAACCACTCCACTTGTTGTGTATTGGCTTTCGGCTTTCTAGGCGTTTTCAACAATAAACTACCAAGAGAAGATTGCACTCTCAGTTTTTATTGTTTCAAATAAAATTAAACTTTATGAGAAATAAACAAGGGATTTTTTAATCGCGAAATTAGAAGATTCTGTGTGTTTGGCAATAAACATTTTCTATTCTGTCCTAATATATTTTTGAAATCTCCAGACAAATTTATGAATTCTTATTTCCTTAAAGAGAGCCGACTAGTCAAAAGCAAAAATGATACGTTTAAGAAATAAAAAACAAATATACACAGTAGACAGCGTCTATAGTGATTGTAAGGGTCTCTATTACAGCTGAAAGCTGCTTGCGGTCACCGGCGACGATTGCCGCCAGTAATTGCATCCGGATCCTCATAGTTAACGGTTATTTGCTGCAGGGTATTTGGAGTCTTCCTTATCTATCTATTTGTCTATCTCCAAAGGTTTAAGGTTAATAGTGATAAATATGGTGTTTGAGTATGAAAATAAAAATAAAACAGGAACCGCAACTATGCAAGTCAAAATATGAACTATAAAAACTCCTTTTTTTATAAGATCTAGCTCAGAAAAACCAAATAATTGCCAAGTCTGTGATCACCTGTCTCGAATGACTGGATTTTGTATACTTAATGAGGAACATATCGGAATCATCGGTGTTTTGGTATAACTTTACTATTGTGTGGATTATGTGATTTATATTTTAAAAAAACGTAGGTTTTATTAATAAATAGTACAACAGATTAATTAAATCTTCTTAATTAAATAAGCGAATAAGGAAATTATGATTTTAAAAATTGTATTTGTTAGTCTAAATAAATAACTTATGAGCGAGTACAGGATGTTTGGGATTTTCCGGTAAAGCCGCTCTCAATAGATGGTGCCGAGTAATAAGCTCACGATGGGCTATTACAGGCTCTAGGAGAAATTCGTGTCGTATTGGATCCTCGGCGAGCCGGTGCAACTTTTATGAAATAGCTTCTCAATTGAGCCGTGCACGGCCACAATCGATTAGGAGCAACTACTACGACTAGTGACTGTCAGCAAATGACAACGATTGTCTGTAACGACTGTTTGTTGTGCAACTTAATGGATTTTTTTGTTGCTTTTAAATTGTTTACGTCTGTTTTTTTTTTAAATGATATACTTATTGTTTAGAGTCTTATACTAATTGCTTGAGCGTTTTTTTAGAAGCTAAATGCCTTAATTTACTTTTAAAATTTCGATCTCAAATTCTAAAGAAAGAAATTTTCTTAAATTTTGACGAAATAAAGAACGTTGTCGACTACACTAGTACGTAGGAAGTCATTTTATTGGAAAACTTTACACTGTAAAGTAGGCCGCTTTACACGATAGCTAATAAACACATCCCGGTAAATTTACAATGAACTTAGAATGATTGGTGCGAACAAATATACGATGAATTGTGTTTGAGCTACTCGTCGAAACATTAACAAATTAAACTGCTATCTTTCGGAACCTTCGACGTAATTAAATCAACATAATGAACGAGGTGGAAGACTTTGCCTCGTAAATGAGCCGGATGAGATTGTTTTAATGTCACCAAATTTAATTGAATAAGGCTCTGCTTACATTTACAACGTGGCGGAGGCTATCTTAAGCCACGGCGGTAATCTCCGAGCTCAAATCAATTGCCAAAAATGTTATTATCCTATAGATTGTCGTAGAAAACTGAGCTTTACGTGAACGAGTTAAGTTGTCCTTTCAGAACCCAGATGCCTTGTTAGAAGTATTATATCAAAGTGAATTATTTCTTCGTTTACCCTTATTTGCGAAAGTGCACATCTCTTCCAAAGGATGAGGTGCAGAACTTAGTTCTAAGTGTGTTTACAGAGGGTTTGCTTTAGCTTGGTGAAATAATGACGCACAGTTTTTATTGAGAAAATTTATACAGCGGTGTTTAAGAGCTTCGCTCCTGGGCCCGGCTTCCCCGCCGCCGACGCTGTCGGCGGTGAAGACGTTTCATCGCTGCCCTCTTTATTGCTCGCTTCAAATTAATGTCTCGACCTTATGGAGGATTTTCTACTTCGTGGCAACGTTTATCAGATTTTATTAGTAAAATATTGTGTTGGTTAAGGTCAACACTACACCGTTAAACACAGGTAAAAATACTAAATACATATGCGAGCTAAGGCAAAGAATTATATTTTAACTATTATTAAATAGCGTTTTTAATTATTAATAGGAAACAGTTTAAAAATCTAAATTGTTTTCGGCCCCGCTGATCGTGTTACGAGTACACGGGTGTGGAATAATAGGATGGAGCGCGTGTAATTTTCAGATTAGTTTGTTCAGTAGCACACAGCGGCCGCCGCGCGCCGTCCGGCCGTCCCACGCCGCAAATATGTGGCCAATAATGGCGCTGTCGTCGCTGACGACGCTTGCACTAATTTATAATAATCTGGATTATATTATTTATTCCTCTTTGCTCAGTGAATAACTAGTTTAGACTTTTTTTTAATAATATTAGGTGGTCCTTTTAGGGTAATTTAATTTGGACGAAGCTTGTGCTCATTTTTATTATGTTTGTGTTATATAATACTAGAGGCTGCCCCGCGGTTTCACCCGCGCAGATTTCTCATAAACACAAAAACCCTGTTTTTTTTTCCGTTCCCATGGGAGTTTCGGGAAATCCTTTCTTAGTGCTCCCCTACACTCCCCAAGGAACCCACTTGCAAAATTTCAGCCCGCTACGCCTAGTAGTTTCGGCTCTGCGTTGTCTGTCAGTCAGTAACGGAAGAGTTTTATATATATTGATTGAATATTTAGTTTAGTTTAGTTTTTAATTTTCTTCTAAAAAATTTGATTTGTAAAAGTTTTGACTTGTAAATAGACACCTTTATGCCAAAATGAAAAATGAAAAAAAAAAATGTTTAACCTCGATTAACCATCGAATACCTACATAATATTAGGTTAGTACAGCATCAATACATAGTAAAATAAATAAGATAAAGTCGCTTCCCGCGTCTGTCCATATGTATGCTTAAATCTTTAAAACTACGGAACGGATTTTGTTGAGGTTTTTTTTAATAGATAAATTGATTCAAGAGAAAGGTTCATAAGTATGCATGCACAATATAGTAATAGGTTAGGCAGTACGAAGTTCGCCGGGTCGACTAGTAGGTAATAAATACTTAAACTGTTTTCACTTTTCTCTGTATTTTTGACCGACGAAAAAAAAAGGAGGAGGTACTCAATTCGACACGTATATTTTTTTTTTTTTTTTTTTTAATGTATGATCACGCATAACTTTTTACAGAGTAGTCCAATTTTGATAAATCTTTTTTTAATCGACAGGGCATACCTTGACGTGGGTCCCATAAAAATTTGGAAATAAAATTCCCACCCTAAGGGTGGGAAAATAGGGGTGACTTTTTAGTCGGCGGGTCGATTTATCAACTCACAGGTTGCATTTCCGTGTTACATTATAACTTTTGATACCTACTTACAATATCTTGAAATAAAATCAGCCGAAAGACGTCCACTGCTGGACATAGGTCTTTCCCACAAATCGCCATACCTTCATACATCTTGTCGTCCCTGTAAACCATTTCGTCTGATCACCTTATGCGGTGAGACCACTGAACAGTTGTGGGAGAAGAAAATAAAAAAACCCTAAAATAACTGAAAAGCATAAAATAAAACTTTTTATCAAAAAATAAAACCGCCGAAAAAAAAACTGAAAAGCATAAAATAATAATCGAATTACTAAGTTCTTAAAGTAATGTAGGGTATACCAAGTAATTTTGAGTCGGCGCCACAGATTCCTCGTACAAAGATCACTAAATTAGGTACCTTAAATTTAAAGAAATAACCAAAATTCGTGCGCTGCCGCGCATCAATCTTTACGTAATTAATTTGCTTGTGTGGCGCGCCGACTTAAAATTACTTGGTATACCCTACATTACTTTAAGAACTTAGTAATTCGATTATTATTTTATGCTTTTCAGTTTTTTTTTCGGCGGTTTTATTTTTTGATAAAAAGTTTTATATCTACTTACCTTTGCTTTTTTATTATCATTTTCTCAAGCTATAAATAAAGTTGTATTATATTCTTAAGCGGACGATCTCTGTTGCTCTATAAATCATTTTTATTGTGCTGTCGAAGGGGTCGGGTGTAATGGTGGAGTGCGACACTAAATTGGGTCTATTTTAGAAATACAAAGAATTTAATAATATGACACATAAGCCGCATTATTTTTAGTTTTTAAAACTTCTTCATAGTATGATTAGTTATCCAAATCTCATTAACGTTTTATCCATATAAACTCACAGCCACAGCCTAAACTCTTTTGACTCAGCTTATAGTGACTGATACTGAGAGCTAGCAATGAAGTAAAAACTCACAAATGTATCATTCATAGAGCTGAGTGGACTAGTTTCGTTTAATTAGAATGGTAGAAAAATGGTCGGCAAGATGCGCCGCCGCCATCCGCCCGTCTTACGTCGATCTCTTAGACAAAGCCTTTACATTATTTCCAGCAGTTGACGCTCGGACAGCAGGCCTCATTACGTTCTTCCCCTTACAAGTTTACAAAAATGTTTTCAACAAAAAGACACTTTTATAACTCGCATAAGTACCTATGCATCACGCATAGGTTTAGGGATATCACATCTTTTTTACATTGTTCAAAAATTAAATATAAATGCTTTTAGTTATAAATAAAAAAAAAATATGAACGCTTATTATAATTGATTGATGCACACAAAATACTAAAGTAACAATCTTTTAAATATACGAAAAATAAAAAAAATAGTTTATGAACTAAGTAATGAAAGATAAGCTAATAGGTATAAAATTGAATAATTTTGAGTCTTCATTGGTTTAGTGTATATACAGAATATTTTTGACAAGGCGGTAATAAATCAACGGAGGGATTCAGCACACCATACCTAAGAACTTTTTTAAAGTCACATGGGTCAAAATCACAAAACAAAAATCAGCAGCCCCGTACATTAGCCCGTCAGACGATTAAACGAATGTTTGGAACAGCTGTTTTATTTTATGAGATCACTCATGTTTACTTTTCGAAAGTCATTAGGCTCATTAGGTATTGTCAGCTGATCAGTCCTTTAATTTATTACCTCCTTGTCAGGAGCTCCCAGTATATCTCAAATTGACAACATTGTCCGAACGAAGGGTCTCGAATTTGCAGTTAATCAGTATTTTAGCATGAAATTGGCGAAGTGTTGCGGGTTCTATGATACAAAGGCAAGACGGAAACTTGTTAGAGTCCAGCCGCAGCCGCAGACAATCAGCGGTTAGTAGTGCCGAAGGAACAGGCTACTTCGAATTCTGCCAAATAAGGCTATTATAGCTAGAAAATTGCTACGGTTTAACATGCTACGCTGCGTAGCAACCCTAAAATCAGCACAGCAACGGCAGACAAGAGAAGTGTCATATTTTTAATGTCGGTGGAATAGTTTATGCACTTACGAATGCTTCGTTATGGAAAGAAGGATTTTTTATAATTTATTTATATTGGAAATCTAATGATATTAAACTTAAATGTCTGGTATCACCTATATTTCTGAATTTTACATTTTGGGAGAAACAAGAACAATAACAACATTTAATTGTAATTAAAAACAGTACAGTTTAAAGTCAACAGCCATAACAGTATTTTTCATTGGTAGCCATTCCGATAACTGCGCGCCCGATTACGTTCATTGGTGGGATTAAGTGGGATCGGTCGCGTAACGAAGTTCATACGAGTAAATGAAGCGAGAGAAAATCTTAAAATACTCTATTAAATGTGGAGCGCTCTTATTAACCGGCAAGAAGTAATTGTAGGAGACTTAGAAAGTTGAGCCGTCGGGCGGTAAGCCGCGCACATTATCGTTATTTCGTCTGCGGACTTCATAAATGTAACCGAGAAGCCGCCTGCGGATACCGGCCGACTTCATTATGCGACTAGTACGCAATATTCATATTGAAGTTATTGCATGTTCGAAAATGAATATAACCTTTTGTGTACATTTTTAAATTTTTTTTTTCCTATTATTGTTTTAAAAATTGGAAAAGTATGTTTTAATTTTTTAATCTACACTTCGGAGGTAATGAAAATGGATAAATAATGATAGATAGATTCATGATAGATAATGGTAAAACAAAAATAGTTGGCATACAAAAAAAAATTGGTAAGATAATTCAGAAAGTCTTATTGACAGAGAGAGTAATTTAAAGCGTATTTATCCAATGTTTGAGCAATATTCGCATGATATCTCATATGTCTCTTATGTTTATTTGTTTCGCCGAGTGACCGGGTCCCAAGGGACGAGGCGACGCCGCCGTTAAAGGCCCGGCGCCGGCGGCGTCGTATCACTACAATATGGAACTACATTTTCATAGAATACGTTTTTTTAACAATATGTAGGTAATATCATATTATCATTAACATTATCTCAGCCAAAAGACGTTCAAGGCTGGACAAAGCCTCTCCAACAGATCTTCATAATGCCCGATATTGTGTGAAGCCCCGTTCTCCCCTTTAAAAAAAAGGTTTATTAGTATCCGCAGATACATCTTTCCTGGAGGCACGGCTACGTACGTACATTAGGGATGTAAAATTGTGTTTTGTTTTAATATTTATAAATAAGAGAAAGAGGGAAAAAATAAGAAAGAAAGATATGAAAGAAGAAGAAGTTTTTTTTTAAATAAGATTTCAATACGATATACAGGATCTTCGGAGCCTTAACTTAACTATCAAGGTAATCAACTAAAAATATCAAAAGAAAAACGAAACCCTTTCCAGGTGCTTTAAATAATTAATCATGAGTTGGAATTTGGTAGCAAATTCTATATTGATGTATTAAAGTGATTGCCTACTAACTGATATCGCTTTGATTCTCCTGGAGAATCAAAGCGATCTCTGGAGAGTGTCTAGATTTATCTCATAGGCAAAGTTAACACTGACCATGATGCTACCTAATACCTAATGCTACCTATGCTTCTTCTTCTTCTTATCCTGTTATCCCCAGCGGGGACATAGGGCTACCTATGCTAGTTCTTATTATTGCTATTGTACCTAGTTATCAGGAAAAAAAAATTGTATCCCGATCTCTAGTATCGAACATAAACAGCAACATCATCATTAACAATACATAGTGTAAAATAAAATCTCTTCCCGCGTCTGGTCTATGTTCTTAAATCTTTAAAACTATGCCACAGAATTTGAATTGATTCAACAGGAAGCACATATAATATATTATATGTGTTATATCACTATCACATTTATAAGTATAGGTACGTAAACCTTTTATTTAATAGTAAAGTACTTTATGTCCATTAGAAATTACGATAAAAATAATAGAGTATGGATGAAATACTTGTCTTTCGAATTCTTCCGATGATGAATCGACGACGTGAGAGTTTCGAAGGGGCTTGCCGCGCGGGCATTCAGCGATTTCAGCGGCGCTACTGTCACCGCTCAAGTGAATCCTATTCTACCCGGTGACACTCCGCCGCGCCGCCCGGCCGCCGCCGCGCCGCCGCCCCGCTCCGCCGCCGCGCCGCCGCCCCGCTCCGCCGCTCGACAGACGTTCAATATGCGGTGATTCACTTATATTAGGCCTGCCATTTATAGTGTCCACTGCGCTGAATATGCATTTACGGTAGCCAGTACAGGGCGTAACCATTATTGGTTACATTGGCTTGTACAATAATTCAACATTATAGGTACAGCGTGTTTTTAAAATAACGCAAAAGCTCAATTGAGTGATTGAACATAATCATAAAGTTGTAGACATTGAAATTGATTCAGTTTTAATTTTAAGAGAGATCATTATAACATTTTGCTCAAAAGAGCAGAGATGGTATTTAGGGAGCTATATTTCTTCTTCTATAACCATTTAAAACTATACTGAAACAAAAGGTAAATAAATAAAATGACACAACTTTAATTTAAAACTTCTGTTTCTGACTGCCTGAAATACCACTCAAGCAGCTCACAGGATTCCAATTTGTCATGTAGGTTCCAAGGTATTTAGAGAAGAATTCCTACAATTCCCACGGGAATATACTTTGAAATTAAATTAAAAAAAAATTGACTCATATACGTTATGGCTTCACTCTAGGGCTTATGAACAGGTTTCGGGTAGCTCAACGAGCCATGGAGCGGGCTATGCTCGGGATTTCTCTGCGGGATCGAATCAGAAATGAGGACATACGCAGAGAAACCAGGGTCACCGACATAGCCAAGCGGATAAGCTCGTTGAAGTGGCAATGGGCAGGTCATATAGCCCGCAGAACAGATGGCCGCTAGGGCCGAAAAGTTCTCGAGTGGAGACCACGGATCGGCAAGCGCAGCGTAGGACGTCCACCGACCAGATGGACGGATGATCTGCGCAAGGCTGCGGGTCCACGCTGGATGCAGGCCACCTGCGATCGGTACAGATGGAGAGCCTTGAGGGAGGCCTATGTCCAGCAGTGGACGTCCTACGGCTGAAATTATGATACGTTATAGTCTTAAAATCGGTGATATACTTATATTCTAGTAAAAGTAGAAAGTTGAAGTTTTTTTTAATTCAAACCAATGACAACTATAAATTTACTTAGATAGAGATTCTATAAAAAAAAGTATTTTATACCCAACTAGAGGCTGCCCCGCGGTTTTTCTCGCGCAGATTTCTCATAAACACTAAATTCCCGTTTTTTTCGGTTCCCGTGGGAATTTCGGGAAATCCGTTCTTAGTGCTCACCTACACTCCCCAAGGAACCCACGTGCCAATTTTCAGCTTTCTACGCCCAGTAGTTTAGGCTCTGCGTTGTCTGTCAGTCAGTCAGTCAGTAACGGAAGAGTTTTATATATATTGATAAGAAAAAGTTTTATTGGTTTGAATGAAATCAAACAAAGTTGCTGAATCACAGAAACTCATTAAAAAGTAAATAGGGAGACGCAGTACAAATCAAATGTGAATATTATTGCTTTACGTTTCATCTCTGAGCGGATTAAACCAACTTTCTGTTTATCTTTTTAGACTCCATTGGAATAATTTTGATTATAATAAAACCACTTTTACCAAGCGTTTTTATAAATTATATTTCACCAAGATCGTTAAAACTGATTAAATCACATTTAGGTAAATCTTTTTGGTAACAATACAGTAGGTACTTAAAAAAGCTGAGGACAGACCTCGGTCATAAAAAAAAACAAATGTTGCTAAATGACTAACTGAAAACTATACTATATAGTAGTTTTTTTATTATTGTTAATCCTAGGTAAACCGCAGAAAAGTGCTCGTTGTATTGTTATTGGGTTCTTCGTTGTCAACACAATCCAAAAAAATATATTTAGAAAACGTTGAAATTTTTAATAAGGTAATTAATTATACTTAAATGCAAAATAAATAATATAATTAAAGTAAAATTTCTATAGCATCTTTGCATAGTTTTATTACATAAATGCATAGAAACTATAAAATAAAAACATAGTCCGGCTACAGCGTTGGCGGTGGTTTCAGTGAACGGTTCATTATGAGCCTGTTTCATTACTAGATGACTAGGCTGTAGGCTGCCTTTGTTCCGAGATACACTTCAGTGCCCGGAACAGTGTTACGACGGTTCACTGCTGCTGATTTTTGAATAACGTTTCCCGGTTTCAGAAAAACCGGACTGCGAATCTTGTAATTTATATGTATCTTAAATAACGAAAGGTTTAAAATAAACTTTAAATGGGCCAAATTAATTTGTTTTTATAACACAGAAAATTAAATATGTTTCTCAATAAAGCCTATGTCGTAGGCTTGTTTTTTTGTAGCCTTGTTTTTTTCTCATTACTGTGGTAAATTGGGAATTCCTTTCTTAGTTCACCCTTACATCACCAAAGAAACCGTACTCCTAAATGTCATGTTTCAAGTGGTTTCGACTAACGAGTACATTGTAGAGTTAGTATATTAGGTATATTTGTGCATATAGTATGACCGTATAGGTGATTATAAAACATTACATATATTCAGAGCATTATAAATAAACATATTTTTTTAAGTGATCAATAAAGTTTTAATAAATTATAAATTTGTTATTTTTTTAGATCAACTGATAAAACGTAATCGGATGACTTGTTAGTCCCCGCACTTGTCTATCGATGACTCGGCAGCGGATCGCAAATTACGTTCCTTTGAAGATTTATGTGCGATCAGATTTATTATAAACAAGATTTAGGGTAAATATCAATATAAATACGTGTATTGGCTTTGATACGATACTACTGTCAAGAATTGCTTTGAATATACTTAGTCGATATTTAAGCATGACGAAAAAATAGTTATCGTTTGAACTTTTATTTTCTCAGCTTTTAAAACAGGTCCGTTGTTTTAAAAGAAACGGTTATATATATTTTATTACAGTTTTATGTTTTTTATAAATCATTGAATACGTCTTAAAATTACCAAAATAACTTTTTTCTAACGTAAATAGCTATTAATGTAACGTAAACTTTAACTTAAGTACCAATAAACAATGTTGACTACATTTACTGTATCACACCACGTACTATATTTTAAAAGCATGTTAAAGCAATTTGATTACATCAGCAACAAGTGAAAAGTTCAAACTAAAACAATCTTCAAGCCAGTATTAGTCCGACGTTTTACAGAGTTACCGTCTCATGACTTCTCCAAAGAAATTGCTTTTAAATTAGATAAAATTTTCACTTACCCCCTAGGCAGGCAGGGCTGCGTAGAGTCGGGGCGGTGGCAGCGGCTGGGCTCGGCGCGACCGCGTGTTGCAACCCTGAGACCACAACTGATGTTCAGCGCGAAAACTTCCCATGCCGCGTCACAGCTCACCCCCATTCCGGCCGACCAATCCACGAACTGAACGCGATCGAGAGTTCCGGTGCAGTCCGAGTGTTTCCGAACACCTGGGGTGGCGATTGGATCTTTTAATCTGAAACGTAACGAAAAAAAAAGAAAATAAATCCGCTGCTGTTAGACCTCAGCTCTGAATGTAGGGCGGCCTGGCTGTGTGCACTGCACTGGCCATGTGCCGCTAGCAACAGGTAAGCCGTTTAATGGGTAATCAGCAGTCACGTAACTAGAAGTTACGAAGTTTTCATAGTATTATGCTCTCTAGCATCTTATAAAACGCTTGCGGTGGCAGAATCAGTTTTCGTTACTACCTATTTATTATTCTAAAATAATAACAATGTTTCAATATTTTTAAGTAACTACCTATGGCAAGTTCATAGATAATCTTAATCAGTTAGCTACCTTAAATCTTAATTACGTAATCACCTTATTATTTTGAAAAGTAAAGTTTTACAAGATAAAAGAATATCTAGTAAGTTATGAATTATATATTACCAATTCTAATTATCTGTTTGGGTGCGGGGTGCGAATAAAATTGTTAATTTATTCTTGGGCGGGACAGATTTGATAGCTTTGAGTTATTTTTATTTAACTTTTTTGAAAAGCAAAAGGTTAGCAGTGGCTTTAATCGGTAATTATAGGGAGCTTTGAATCAATTTAATTTATAATTGTTCGTAGATAGCTCACGTATATTGCACGAGATTAAGTATTTAATTCTTGACCACGGAGGGTCGTAATCTAAGTTGTAAAGTAAATCTTGGGTCTGTCTCACATATCCCCTGTAAGCTGCAGCTACGTTGCTATTTGAATGCTCCTCGAACCACCACGAATTAGTATGCGCGCTCCATTTGGGCCCCGTCCCGGCGGCGCTGGGGGGCTATTCGGGAACTGAGGATAATATTTCAGACACCAAGTCTGATAGATTAATAAGAATTTAATAAAATATCACTTTAAAAAATAAAAACCTCTTTTTTATTATTACCTTTACTATGGATTGTGAACTATGGGAATAAAAAATGTTATTTGTTTAGCTGCCTGCAAAAGTAGCAAGTAAAATGTAAAGCTTCATAGTTTTACCCAACTTCAATATGCTTCGAAATTGTTATCTTAGTGAATTACGTGATCATGGCCAGTGTCCAGAATAGCCCCTCTCGCGCTTCAATTTGTAGCGGGATCTTGGGATACGCTCATTTTGCGTATTACACAACTAGTACGGACTTATTTCGGAGCTGCCTGAATTATTTAAATATGGATTCAAATATTTGTGCAAATAAATGTTGTCTCGAAACCATAACGAGATGCGAGACCCTTGCGCCAATGTTTCTAAAGCAAATTACAAATGATTTAATCGTATTTCTGGTAGGTCTAGCGGACTGGATTTACAACTGATGTCATTTTTAAAACCTACTGATTGTTAAATAGTTTAATTCATTTATTGTCAATTAAATATTCCTTTAATTATTGGCTTTTTAAGTTTATATAAAAAAACAGTTGGGTATCTATTTAGCCCAGAAAACCTGGCGGTCCAATAGCATTACCGATCAGTTTGAAATGCACTTTTACCTATTTTCCCACAGTACAGAAAAAGTATAAACCTAAATTACCAAAATGTATTTGTTTTAATTATATTACATTATATTTGATGCAGTGCAGATTCTGCAGAACCTAGAGTTTCACCTCAATTATAATACATTGTTTCTCTATCTTACTGTTCCCTTATCTCCCAACCTCATTGTTTCAATACAACTGTCCAAGTTTGCTCGAGCGGTTAATTGATCTACTTGCACCGAGGAGGTAGCCGGATTCACTGCCCATAAAATAGTTTACGAGGCAGATGCTTGAGGAGGATATGTGTGTGTGCGGTCATATTTTGTGTGACGTGATGTGACTTTCTTTAATTAGATACAATTCTGTACGTATGGAAAACGTGATAAATAATAACATTTGTGCTAAATATACTTTTGTAAAATGCAACTATTTACATAAAATTACAATACAAGAATAAAATTATAAAATGAGGATTCCTAAAACAAGAAAAAGTTACCGCGCGGAACATTCGTTTCTCGACTACGCCGTAGAATCGTAGCATTAGAAGTGCTACGCAGCTACGCTTCACGCTACGGACTTGATATTATCACGGCCGAATGCAATGTAATTGATTGGTACCTCATTAGTAAGAGGGGGTCAACTTCATCGTTGTAGCAAAAACTTTCCGTATGTGTTTGGCCGTATGGTGTTAAGAAAGATAAGATATTACATGGAAAAAATAATACTTTGTTACAAAAAGCTTTTTTGTCATTATAATAAAATATTTGTCAAAATTAAAGTAATCTAGTAATATTTAGTACTTAAAAGAAAAGTTTCATGATTCGAATATTCAGAGAGGTCCGGGCGCTGTCTTCGAGGGTGCCACAGACTTGATTGAAACCCTGTTTCGTATTTATAATGGACCTATTTTCTCATGTTTATTGACCCGCCCGTTGTTGCCGGCAAGGCACTTGAGAATTCAATGAATTTCAAATATTATCAAAGTGGTTTAAGTTAACTTGTTTTTTATATTGATGTTGGTCAATAATGGATAAAATATAAGTGAGGTCTCCTGATAAGGCTACTATTATTAGTTTCAAAAGATTTGGTTTTTACATTTCAAATGTCTAAAATCTTTATGCGAAATTGGGTGTTATGAGATTTTATCCTATATCAATATATATAAAACTCTTCCGTTACTGACTGACTGACTGACTGACTAACTGACTGACTGACTGACTGACAGACAACGCAGAGCCGAAACTACTGGGCGTACAAAGCTGAAATTTAGCATGTAGGTTCCTTAGGGAGTGTAGGTCAGCACTAAGACAGGATTTCCCAAAATTCCCACGGGAACGGAAAAAAACGGAATTTTTGTGTTTATGAGAAATCTGCGCGGGAAATGCCGCGGGGCAGCCTCTAGTTTCGGTATATAGTTTCCATTACTTTTCTTTTAAGTCATTCAAAAATATAATTAAAAGTAGCAGTATTTTTAAGTTGGTACTGAGATTAAATTTAATTTCATAATTGTTTGCATAAACTCTTCGCTGTAACGCTTAACGTGTACTTCGAGCGTGCAGTTTATAATAATAAAACGGCAAGACGGCAGCGCCCCCCGGCGGCGTCCGGAAGCGGTAAAGTCATTATTTTCCGCCCAGTCGCGCCGCAAATGAATAGCCTGGCGGCGCTCCTTCGATTATCCTCAAATCTTCATTACACCGGCAACGTGTGCTCGATGTTCACCGAAACTTCCTTCCATGACATACTCTTTTAATTTGTTAAAGAAACTATCTAAACAAAGGATGCTCATAAGTTTTCAAATTTGTTTGTAAACGATAAAAACGAAGAGGTTCTCAAAATTATTTAATGTTTTACCTATGGTACCTTACCTCCGATTGACTTATTTAATCGCTGAACCAAATAGCTACAGGTTTTTTTTTTCTGGGTGCATCATTAGTGTGTGAAATAATTTCCTAGAACGACAGTGTTTGTTTGTACAGGGATATAGGATTAAAGGCTGCCAACTACGCTGATTCCCCTTTGTTGTGAAGCTTTGCTCATAGTTATGGTTACAGTGAATAGGCAGGTACTAAAAGGCTGTACACGGGACTGGTTCTTTGGTTACCTTTCAATCAGAATCGTGTTGGTATGTTAGTTGGGTTATCTATTCACAGCAAAGAAAATATTAAAAAAATTAATTTTTAAATACTTCTGTATAAATTTAACCGATTCCAAATTCAAACCTGTCCAAACAAATTAAAAGCAATTTACAATCTATCTACTATATATATAAAAATAAAACTTGTTTCGTTAGTCTCGCTAAAACTCGAGAACAGCCGGGCCGATATAGCTGATTTGTGTCTTATAATTTTTGTAGTAGTCCAGGGAAGGTTTAAAAAGAGAGAAAATAAATTGAGAAAATATGAAAAAATGGAGGGAAGTTAGTAAAAAACCCAATTAACGGCCTGTACTTTGAAGCTTCTTACCTAATTAGGTATGAGGGTCCCCCACCCTCGCAGCTGTGACATGCGCGCGTCGAAATGCGAAATGTCGCGGCAGTTTTAAATTTTATTACTTTTCATACAAGCCGAAGTTAAATCGAGATGTTTATACCTACCGCACAATTTTTCTTTCCGATTTTCGTTTCAGCGCACAAGAATTTGCGTTTAGGTAAGGTATTTGTAATAACGAGTTTTTTTTAAACCATCTGAGAAATATAAAACAGATTTCTTAATTCTGAAAAATATAGATGTAGGATTTAGTTTAGACAAGTTATTAAAAAGTAACAAGATGTAATGAATTTCACTCTGTAGAAATAAATATCAAAGTAAACCCTTTTTGTAGTGTTTTCTCAATATAAATAAAACACCACTGGTTGTTTTAATTTAAAACAAATAACGATATAGTTTGAGTTGATAACTTTTTTTATTTGGAACTAAAATCACACCCTAAGGCCTCCTTTACGAAGACGCGGCGTGTTGTGCGGGATGTCGTGTGGGTTCCGACGCAGGCGCCACCACGGTCGCCGCCGCGGGAGCCGACGCGTTTCCTTATACGATATCGAACATAGGCCTATGCGCGTCTCCGTAAACGGTCTCATACTATTGCTATACATTTGATTTGGGCGCAGCACGCCCCGCACGACGCCTCGCGCAACGCCCTGCGTGCGCTAGGCAGTACATCTCAGCCGCTGTACACATTAACATGCATTCATTTTCTTGTAAATAGTGTACCTAACCATGTGTAAATATATCATCCCTTCTTCAACCTCTGGAGTTATTTCTACTGCAGGCGGGCGGACATAGGAGTTCTCTAAATTGGCGACCTACGACGATTGGATTACAAAAACCGCAAAATTTTCAACACTCGCCCCACCAGTTCCATTGTAAGTGGCGACTACCTGCCTTCTTCTGGAGGACTCTGGGGGACTTCTGGAGAAGCGCCTCGCCGACTAATATAATAATAATCATCATCATCATCTCGGCTGCCCAAATTCAAAACCTAGTAACTGGTGTTTTTGCAAAAAAACCATTTTTGTCATTTTTCGACTTACTAGGCGGTATAGATTTGATATGAACCTTAAAACACCCAGTTTCTTACGTAATTTTAAAAATAAAATTTAATTTAAGTCTACCCAATTTGGAAAAGTTATTGAAATTTCCATGAAGTACATATTCTTAACATAGCGCATGTCGGATTACAAATAAAAAAACCTAGCAACTCAACCGACTTACTAGGTTATGAATTTGAAAGCTGACTTACTATGTTTTGAATTTGGCGCCGATTATAAAATCAATCAAATTTTGATGGAATTTAGTAAGTTACAAAAACAGTATACAAATTTGGCTGAATTAACCACGAGTCGTAACCAAATAGTAAACAAAACTTAATTCTGCCACAAATAAATCATTTGTATAACTTTTAAATGAATGCACTTCAAAAAATAACATTTTTCATTCGAAACGTACAACTAAAAATATAAATTGCTTTAAAAAGTAGAGAATTAACTCAGAGATTGTATTTCAAAACATAGTATTTCACACTTAGTTAATTAACTAAGTGTGAAATACTATGTTTTGAAATTGTTTTCATTGTCATATTTGGGTAAATTAAAAAAAAAAAATAGTGGGATCGATTTAAGTGTGACTATAGTCAACAATATAGTCAAACTTTTGGTCAAACACCGAAATCGCTATTGCGTCTGGTTTCTTCGGGGCAACGAATTAAAGTGGTCGACCCGTTTTTTGGCTCTCCTGAATATTTTTGTTAAAACGAGTTACTAGGTTTTGATTTTAAGCAGCCGATCTCACACGATAGCGTCCACTGCTGGACATAGGCCGCAACCTTTACCAGGTCGTCTGACCACCTTCAGGGGTGTGAGACCAGCGTTTGGAGGGTGATTTGAGGTGAAGGTGAACCTTGAAGTGAGGGGGGGGGAATTCCTTAAAATTAAACTGAAAAGCAAAAAATAAAATCTTTTCATCAAAAAATTAAACAGCCGAAAAAACCGAAAAGCGTTAAATAAAAAGGAAACATTTTCTATTAAGACATAAATTACTGCCTTCTTAAAGTAATTTGAGTAAGTATACCACGTAATATTGTGCTAATGTAATATTAATATTGTGTTATCGGCGCCACAGAACTAACAAAGATATGATATAACTATATAATAAGTAACCTATGATTTAAGTTTTATTTGTGGGAATAAAAAAGGTAAGTTTGTAATGCGACGGTTTTATAAATGTAATATCGGTATCAAAATTGGTTTCTTTCAGCTCCATACAGATCCTAATCAGATGTTATGGTTCATTGTTTTGACATCTGTTGTCAAATTTTGTTTACATTTGAATAAAAATAAAACGAAATACGAGAGCGCGAAAACAAAAATTTGACACAGAACCGGCCTCGGCCGTGGCCACAAGGGTACTGACGGGGTAGGGAGCGGCGCGGCATGGCATCGGACCGCGCGAAAACGATGTTTTTTTTTAGTTTTTGCTGGTTTTTTGTCTTTTCGTTAAACTTAAAAATTCTTACTATAGTAGTATGTCTAAAATTTAAGGTCAGCAATTTTCATTCCAAAAATCAAATAAAAACAATCAGCGGTTTAAAAATAAAATGGAAAAAACGGAACAAAAAGGGGTAACTTTGAGATTTTTTTCTATCAACTAAAATTAATTAGATCCTGTTTCCCTTTAGTATGATGACTAGATTAGATCCTTAACTAACACATATATTTTTTTCAGAATGAAGACATCAATTTTGTATGTCTCAGATTGTTTAAAAAAATCTCAAAAACACAAATTTTTGAACCACCAAGCCTTAATATTTTTCATACAAAATGGAACGGCGCGATACGAAGTTCGCCGGGACAGCTATCATTATAGTAATATATAGATAGATATTAAATTATATATGTTAAGTAAATAATAAAAATAATAAATAGAAATAATTGAAAGTAGCACAATTTAAAACGTCACGTTGAACTTTTGCTCAATGAAACGAAAAATACTGAGACGACGATAATATGAAAATGTAGATGCACTAACGAACTAACGAGCATTACAATATTTCATACTTCAGTGCCTGTAGCAAGCGCCTTGCTCCTACCGACTTAGTAGGTAAGGTAATACGGAGAATTCGAAGAAATTGTGAATTAAAAGATTTCCTGTCGACATATTTCTAACTTTAGAAATGAGCCGATTGAAGTTATACGGGAAGCAAAACTTTTAATGAAACACCGTGATTTTCCTCTATCCGCATCATGTTTAATCCCAAATAGGTACTTACCTTAAACAATAATTGTTTTGGAGTCTAAATAAAGCATTAGGGAAAGATTGGTTATAGCTAATGTTTTAATATCATTTAATATAAGTAGATAATCAATATTTAAAACTGGGTATTTAGTAACAGTACTAAATATGGTTGCCTTTCTTGATGAAAAATTACTTGCGCATTATTTATTTTTATATTTTTACAGAAATTCAAAACTACGTATCTGTTGCTGGATATTTGACACGATATGTTTAATATAAAGAAAGGAAATAATTTAAACATTACCCTAAGTACCTACATACATTTTTCATGTGCTTACTGTTATTTAGTTAAGAGATACAAAAATATTATTTTAAGAAAAATTAAAAAGTATGCGTCAGAAAAAGTAAATTGTAATTTTGTCTCGTAACTTTAAACGAGGAGTACTTACAAAATTATAACCATTGCTCTGAAGTAACAAAAAACAACGGCAGAGCCTAGATTTTGTTATAAATTTCTATCAATATTCACTAATGAAACAGGAAATGTGGACGTATTAGGTATGCGGTACAAACTTGTAACATAAGGGCTGGCAGGAAATAATATTAGCTCGCGGCTAACAAGCTTAATTGGTGAATGTTTCAGGCCTCTTCAGGACCAGGGAGCTGCAGTGATAGGGAGTGTCCTGGAATACGTTTACGTTACAAAAAGCTATTTTTGACCATGTTCGTGGCGGTAATAATTTAATATGAAAGGGATGTGTTTTAAGGTAAATATATTTTGTTAGTCTTCGCAAATATACATTATTAAATACTGAAAAAACATTGCAACTCTAGCCGTTTGAAAGTTTTCTCTTTTCTTAGTTTGAAATAAATCAAATCATGTCATTCTAAAGCAATCAAGCTACTATACTAGCTTCATGCCGGAAAAGGACTCAAAGGGCAGTCTTTTATTGCAAATTCAATACCTAGTGCTTGTTTGAAATAAAGGTCTTGCATTTATAATTTTTTATGCACTTAGTTAAAGAAATATTTTAGAATAAACAGTTTTGTGGTGCTAATTGCCTATGGAG
Organism: Euspilapteryx auroguttella; assembly: GCA_951802225.1. Lineage (NCBI taxonomy): Eukaryota > Metazoa > Arthropoda > Insecta > Lepidoptera > Gracillariidae > Euspilapteryx > Euspilapteryx auroguttella. Next base: position 5,268,192 of record OX637647.1, read on the forward strand.
TTTTATTGTAAAATGTTTTTAGTTTAGCATAGTGTGTGCAATTGACCTCTCCTGGCACAGGCTGAGGGCCGGTGACAGGCGTGCCCACCGGATATTGATTTACAGCGGGCAATGAAGCCCGGTTCCGCCGAGCCGCCGAGCACAAGCGACCTCTCCTCTACACTATCGCATTAGCCCTGTATCAACTTTGAGCGTCACTTTGACATCATTAAATTTATTAACAGTTGCTTTAGGTATAGGTAGTTGCTTGCAGACATGTAAAGTTTATATAATCGTGTCCTGTAGTTGGTTGGACAGTCTATAAATATTGGATGCTGATTCGGCAAATAGGTTTATAAACCTATGTACTTTTGCAGTCATTAAAAAACTGCAACAGAGTAATTATAATATATGTGTGAATCTGTTGTCTTATGTATCATTAGATCCACACTGCAGTTGATTCTGAACCAACGAGTGTGCAGTGCAGTCGTATGTTCCCACAGTCAAATCCCTCTAAACATAACATAAAATAATCTCAAGCCTTTTATTCTCGAAGGGTTAGGCAGAGGCACTAGCTTAAAAGACAGACCCACGTTTAGCTGAGTTTATGTTTTATTACCAACGTGACAAGGGGCCAGCTTGTCGCCGCGGTTATAACGACCACTACTGCGGCCGGGACCAACGGCTTAACGTATCCCTCTAAAATAGGAAGACAATATGTATCAACATAAAAACAGAGTGTTTTAAAGAGAAAAAATGTGGTTTTCAAATCATGTGAATATTAGCTACATTGCGTTTTGTAGTTGTAACTGTTTAAAATATCTACGGACTCAGTGTCAGAGTTCGCGAAGGGCTGGAGAGGATATTATAAGGAAATTCCACCAACACTGCACCGGTCACTCGTGTGAAGCTGCTGCATCATGATGAACTCATTTTTATTATAAATGTTGAAGTACCTTTCTAATAGTGTGGTAATAGCAGGTAATCCTTTTTTTGTGACATAAATAATTAAATATTAAAATTTAAAATAATAGCTCATCTGTATTCTTAGTGCCATGTGAACCGAAGCCACTCGAGCGACATATGCATTGGTGTCAAACAAGTAAATCCACACAGAGAGGAATCACTGTAAACGTTTGATACGGTATGAATAACATCAGAGGCTCGCCACGGATGGATGAGCGAGCCTCGAAACAGGGCGTGTTCACTGAGTTTTATAATTTTAGTTCACGGGCCAGTATTGAAACTCTAACCCTTTACTACCTTTAAGATCTTACTTAAGCCATAAACATAAAGGTTTGTATGCATGTTTGTTGGTTATTACGCAATAATTATATGTTATATATTACAAAAGCTCATTCATCATATCATTCATTATATCGTATCATTAGTATCGCAGAAAACATGCAAGGAATCAAGGAATTTTAATCTCAGGGTAAATAAACTATTTAATTTAGTCATACTGACATGTGTTTATACATGTAAAAGATACTTAGTGATTGTTTAACTTATTCTTAACAAGTGTGAGTCCGCGGCTTCGCTGGCGCAATTTCCTTGCAAACTACAAAATCTTAATTTTCCAAATTCCATTATTATTCTTAAAACAGAGTACTAACAAAAGGCATTCTCAATTAGGAGCGTGTGCGCGGGCGGTTTTCTCTCGCCCGGCAGATCACCTGAAAGCGTATTACTTAATAACTCACATCCTGCGCCGGTTCACTGGGCACCCAGTGGATCGTCACATCTCTAAATATGGCCGCTGGAGCGTGCCCGCGCCCAGCCGTGCCGCCGCGTACCGCACCCCGCACCACTCGCTCAACGATCATAGGAATTTACAACTAAGTTGGTGAAACAGTTATGCCGGACGAAGTGATTTACTATGATTTTGTCGACAGCCCTTACTTTCAGGATGGTACTACATCGTCAGCTAACGTCTTTGCCTATAGTGACTGCGTAAAATCTGAACTGAACTCCAGTCTGGAATAAATATAAAAAATAACTGCTGAATGTCCTTTAATATAATAGAAAAATAAACAAAACTACGCCTAGGAAGGATTTCAGTATTTTAAAGCTAATTAATGCCTCATAATCATTTATAAATGTCGTTATGTAACATAAATAACACCAAACTTAGAACATACAGTCTTAAACGAAGCTAGACTAAACGTTGTGTCTTCGTCACGGTGCAAAAAGGGTTATTTAGCTAGGATGATGTACAAAGAACTATTCAAGGGTTTAATAATATTCATTGGGCGCGGGCTGGTGCGGCAATTTTCCGGGCGAGTGGCGTCACGACTTTGATCAGGAACGGGACGTCCCGCTGCAGGTTAACTAGCCTAGACGACAACTAAGAAAACACAAGCTTTTAATCTACAAACTTAATGCTTACAAGAAGCAGGAGTTGCAAACTTCAACTCTGCTTAATTGTTAAAACTACATTAAAACAAGTATACCTTACTACTTAATTTTTCATAATCTTATTGTATTGGTATGTATTAATAAACGTTGTATATAAATGAAGTTTAAAAAATTACTCTCAAGTTTATTCATTAAGGCGCACCATAAAGAAAACGATATACCTAGGACATGCAGTTTTGATTTAAACGTAGGTACTATTAGCTATTCTGTGTTTATAGTTTAAACTTGAATGGTACTCTAAATTGCGAAAAGTTTATATTAATAAATAATTAATAATACATCACACTCAGAGCCCCAAACTAAGGGAAGAACCTATATCTAGAGTGCCCGTAACACAGAAACGAACAGACCGGAAACAAACATCGATATTTATCATAAAAAAATTGCCCAGCCGGGAATAGAACCCGGTGCAACCGCGTCTCAGTCCATATAACTGCCAACTGCACAACAGATAAGTTGAGCATATCATAACTTTTTGAAAAATGTAGGTATGTAGCGATAAATAACCTTATTTAATAAAAATAATAAAATAGAAGTGACATGATATAAAATTGAATATTGCGGGTGCTCTACTTTTGTCCTCTTCGCGCAATTTAGTGCAGCTTTACCGAACTGGTGAGATATTGAATCACTTGTTGAACATCAAACTGGACTAAGCTGTTTACTGCTTTCGAGAGAATTTACTTTAAGATAATGGAAAAGGAAAGCGGAACCAATTTTATTTTGTAAAGATTTAGCAAGACATATTAGAGGGCTAACCGAGTAGTGGGTTTTATGTTTTATTTCAACCAAAAAAATCTAATCTACACGTACCCTACTACCTACTTAGGGTAACATGCCCTATTACGGCGCGTTTTGACGACATTTTAAAGTAGGGTAAGAAATTAAACATTTCTAAATATTTTAGCAGATATTTTATGATTAAACGAACTTACCTGTACGTGAAGTTCTATCATAATTATACGAAGCGCTTCGTCCGAAGAGATTAGTACATACATAAATATAATAAGAAGGTTAACACATGTAGTACCGCCTTAGGTCTCGCCACTTCTGCACTATATTTGAGATTTTTTTTTTTTTTTTGAAGGTAGGTTATAACTCTCCCGTTCCCCGGCGACCACGTCCCGCGCAGAGCCTCAGTTAGTTTAGAGTCAAGTCCTCAAAATGATATGACATATTTTCCTTGTAAATGGGGACTGAAGGTTTGGGACGGGCGGGAGATTTAGTACTAATCTCTTCGGACGAAGCGCTTCGTATAATTATGATAGAACTTCACGTACAGGTAAGTTCGTTTAATCATAAATTATACTACGCGCTTCGTCCTCGAGATTAGTACATACATAAATATAATAAGAAGGTTAACACATGTAGACCTTGAGAGTAAAGGAAAATATGGTCGATTGTATTTTTAACAAGAAATCTTCATATCATTTTCACAATTCCAAAATAATAATATTCGTAAAGATAAAGTTTATTTTACGAGCCAAATCAAAAAATCTTTATTTTATCCGTATTTAACTAAAATACCAGTTTTTTTTTTTTTTTTTTTTTTATTTTTTTTTTTTTAATTAGTTACAGCTGTTGCCCTTTATTAAATGGCTTAGGCAAGGCATCAAGTAGCGAAAGTTTACCGCTACCTCTCCAGCTTGCCGTGTTCTTACATTTTTCACACTAACGACGAACCAGCGTGCGCGCAGTGGAAAATAGACTAGTATCGTACACTGTCACCATAAGTATTTCCCCAACGGCTGCCGAAATCTCATCGAATTGAAATTAATTTTTGCCCTTGCGAAAATCTTTAATTCTATAAAGCAACCAAAGCTATAGCTCGGCAAATGCCGTGATTTTTTTTTTTTTTTTTTTAAGAAAAAGTAAGTTTAACAAAGTCCTGAGTTTTTGTAAGTCTATGTCCATAAAACAAATATTATTTGTATTAGAATAAACGAAAAACATTTGCATTGTGTAAATTGCATGCTGAAAATAATTATAAAAGGGTAAGTTTTTCTAATGAGAGGTCTTTATTTTTAACTGGTTTAATATAAGGCTAAACCCTCTTAGTTTTGCTATAAGTATTAATAATTAGTTAATTAATTAGTTTTGCTATTAGTAATTTGATTTAATATTAATAAATAAAACTATATCTCTTTATATACGCAGGCGAAATACCCTTTCAACGTAGTGCCATCATAAGAGTTTAACTAATTTTGTTATAGCAACGAAATCGTTATTCTAATGACGGAGGCATTCCCCCCGTATCGTCAACGCTTCCCTGATAAGATGCCCGCCAGCAATGTAATCGAAGGCTCTAGCTAGGTATTCGATGATTACTGAAATAAGTTTTTTTTTTTTTTTTTGTAATAAAATTAAAAACCTTCGATACGAAAAGTTAAATAAAGATGAGATTCCATGATTGTCTAGACCAATCATGTACTACTAAAATACCTGTAGCTTAATCTGATTCTGTTTTTCACTCTACACCATAGTTCTAGGGTATCTCTTTAATAGAACACGCTTCAGACTCTTTTGTCAGGCGACTTAAGATTTTCTATATGCACAATGTGACTTGAAAAGTCTATATCAAGGATGACCAAACGCGTTTGTTATAAAAATTAATGCCTACAATAGCCGTTTAGTTCTAAATTATTCGATGTCTAGAAGTTTTCTTCGGCATATCTGCAATAGTATAATCGTAGGATGTACATACATTTCAATTTATATTATAATAAATGAAAATTAAAATATCACGTTCTTGTTCTGAACATTACAAGGAAACAACATCTCAAGTCAATAGCACTAGCATGTTGTCAGGTGAGGGAATTGTATTGCCTTCATACTATTCATATAAGAGATAGCAATCAAGTTATCGATGTGCATTATTATTTGGCAATCGACTAACTTTAAAGTTATACCTTTAAAGTAAGGAGCAGAGCTCTGGGCAAATGTGATGTGGTTTTATTTGAGCACCAACCACTGGCTGTCTCGCCATCACGTGGTGCTTCTTCCCCGTAGTTGAGAGCTTTCAGGGAACATATTGCTGCCCTGAACAGTTATCGTTTCTAGAACGGCACTCAATTAGCAATTATTTTGCTAAGCTACCAATTTAATCAGAGCATAATAAAAAGTCAAGAATTTTTACAAATTAATGTGTCATCTTTTAGGTTTAGGGACAATAAACAATGCACTAGCACAATAAACCGGGTCGAATTTTCACGTAGATTCTCTATTTGTTTAAAATATAAGTAAGTACTCGCTTTTTTTTTTTTTTTTTTTTACTATATTTATTTATTTATTTCAATTTGATTTGAAATATTTTATTATCTCTGGGAAATATTACAACGAGATGATTGTAATCTATGATAACGCCCAAGGAATAATAAGGCATGAAAGTATAAAGCAAGCTTTTTTCCCCGTTCAGGTATATTAGCAATATTTTGTAATTTGATTATTCTGGTAAAAAACTGAACGTCTCACCAAGTAAGTCATATATATACGGGAGGAGATAAAAAATCTGTGTTGCAATTTGATTAGATATTTCTTAAAGCTTCATCAGTTTTGTAATTATTTTCTAGATCTTACAGCATTGGTAAGGAATATGTGCGTTTCCAAAATCTAATGCAACATAGTACATTCTAAATAATAGTACTTTGGATCTAAATTTAAAGTTATGCGGAGGTCTATAAGCTGGAAGGCATAAATATTTATGAATATATCTTATACTATATGAATATATATATTTATTTATTTTTAAGTGATAATAAATCTTTTTATTTTTGTTTGGTTTCAGTTTTAGATTACGTACGTATAATATATACCTACGTAGGTAAAATTGACAATGGCATGGTTGTAATAAAGAAATAGCATTAATTTATGTGACTTTATTTAAATTTATTAATTTCTTTGTATTTTAAAATTGTTTTTTGAGTGTTTTCTTTAGTATAATTATCGCGACCATGTGGTCAGACGACCTAATAAATACCGCAGGAGTGCACCGAATGATGGTCGAACAAGACCGGTCACCGTGGCGACCGTTGGGGGAGGCCCCGTCCAGCAGTGGACGCCTCCGAGCTGATATTATAAATCGTGACTTGTGAAATAAAATAAACCATACGACCTATGTACTATGTTCCTAGTAACAGCGCCGGCTGCAGTAATGCGGCGGCGGCGGATGGCGTGATGGTCACGTAGTGCGCACGCTGCGGCGCGGCGGCGGCGGCGGTCCGGGGCGCGCGCGCCGGCTCATGATCCCTCCCGCTCGCTGGCGCAAGCTCGCTAGGCTGCGCTCGCGCGTCCGGCGCGCGCTGCAGCCGCGGCGCCGGCGGCCTGCGAGCTGGAGAGCCCGCCGGCGGCGTAGTAACTACTAAATTATCTGTGACGTTAAAAACGAACAAGGTTTCTTTTGAGGTGCTATTACTTTAGTGTCAGTTTTACCACCGAATTTGCACAGACTAGCGTCTTGTGTATAGCTTCATCGACTATGAAGGTCCTTTACCTTGCTTGGCAGGTACTTATAATTTTTTGGCTTATTTAAAAGCAAAAACGTAAATTTCCATCGCTTTTTGTCATGCTTTGCATGATAAGGCACTGTCGATTTGTTATAGCTTGGCTTCGATGCCTCTGTCAATATGAGAATTATAATACCCGGATGTCTTCAAAATAAAGAGGAATCTGTATACGGATACACGTGGAGCTCCATTTTTTGTTGGCAATTAAAACTGCGGGTAGTTTTTTTTTTTTTTTTTCTAAATTACTTTGATATTTTGCTGAATTTTGTGATGACGTAATAAAACTTATTACAGACCTTGCTCCGGTCGTATTAGAGTTCTGCGTCTAATATATAGGTACAGTGTTTTCTTACCTTAGGAACCGCTGTGCTTATCCTGAACGCCCTCGGGCGTGTCTTAATTGTTTCACAACAATTTCGTAGTTCGAAGCTGGAGCCGAGGCTGCAGCGGAGGCAAGGTGGCCGCGGGGGCGGCGTTAGTTGGATCCCTGTCTGGGGATTCGGGCTGAAAAGCCGAGCCAGTACCGATCCCGATACTTCTTCGGTGCTGAGACCCAATTGTAAAACTGGGCGGAGGTTTAGGCTGTATCTAATTCTAATCTTATTTACGGCACTGATCTAAATGCTATCGTTAAAGATTGGTATGTAAAGATTTCATATTTTATTATTATTAATAACGGCATGTGGCGAAGATGTCCTAACGACATTTCTGATACATGAATCACACACGGATGAACCCGTTCATCGGTAAGGAGCAAGTCATTCGGGTAAGAAGGTTTGTGTCGAAAAATCTTAACCACCATTCCGGTTACAAAACTTATAACACTATGTATTCACGTTAGGTGAAGTTATTTTGCGGATAGGTCCATAGACTTTCCTGAGCGTAAAAATAATTTATATACAGCGGATAAGTCCCAACGACTTTCCTGAGCGTAAAAATAATTTATATACAGCGGATAAGTCCCAACGACTTTCCTGAGCGTAAAAATAATTTAAGTACAGCGGATAGGTCCCAACGACTTTCCTGAGCTAGCGGATAAGTCCCAAAAACCGTCCTGGGCGTACAATTTATTTTTGGTACTGCGGATAACTCTTCGTCAGGACGGACGTACAATTACTTTAGTAGGTACAGCGGATAAGCCCGAACGACTGTCCTGAGCGTACAAAATGATAATTTCAAAAACATAGTTTTTAAATAGGTATATGCAGGAAGGATTACCTTGGATCCGCAGAGCTGGCCTATAGCAAAAGCTGGAGTTTCTTCAAAAGTTTATCACTATGTTTTAACTTTATTTTAAACTTACACGTTTTGCACGTTACTGATTCACTGAAATCTTTAGAACGTCGTTTAGAATTTTCCCGAAAATATAATTTAATTTAATTTTGTGAAAATAAAAGAGTGAACCGAGTGGCTCGAGCACTAAAATGCGACTGAGGCTCTGCGCGGGACGTGGTCGCCGGGGAACGGGAGAGTTATAACCTACCTTCAAAAAAAAAAAAAAAACTCAAATATAGTGCAGAAGTGGCGAGACCTAAGGCGGTACTACATGTGTTAACCTTCTTATTATATTTATGTATGTACTAATCTCGAGGACGAAGCGCGTAGTATAATTGAATTTTTTTTTGATAGTCATGATAATTATATTTTCTATTTCAGTTGTCGTTTTATTTATTTTAGAGTGATAATTAATAAAAAAAATATATTTTGTCTGACAATTCGGAATTCCTATTACGGCGGCAAAAAAAAGTTTGAAGCCCATTACGGCGGTAAGCACAGCCTATTACGGAGTATTTGATGACAACACACTCACGATGAAACATTTTCATCTCAGCTCATGGTTCCGTGCAATCAGAACATGGTATGCAATGGCTGTAACTGTTACTGGCACTGTACATAAATACAGGTTCTTCCTAGTAAGGGGCTATTTTGATAATATTTTGTGTATCAACTATTTAATAAATGGCCTCGCGCTAAGAAGTTTCCAGTAATATAATTAGTTTAGGTAACACGAATATTGAACATTTGGCTGCATGGGCTAATATGTTCCTTTGCCTGACCTGAACAGGCGAATAAAAAAATAACAATCGATCAATCAATCTACGACATCGTAACGTTTTCCCATCTCTCTGGACAACGGAACGGAATGAATTAAATATGGGGACGATTTTTTTTTATAAGCCGCGCTGATAAAGAAACGATTTGAAAATGGCGGCTGAACGAATGCTATCTCGCGTATATTAGTATGAGAGAAGAGTTCAGAAGAGAGACAGCCCATACAACGGCCGCCATTTTGAGATCGTTTCTTTATGTGAGCAGGTTATACCATACCCATAAAAGCGTAATTTGTGCAAATTTGGCTAGCTTATTAACATAATTTTTAATATTTGTTGTTAATTTACATTAAGTGAAGTTACAAATTATCATTATTTAATGTCTGTTGACCAGGTCAATATCTCAGTAGAAGCTCGACAAAAGTTTGTTCAAAAAAGGAAGATTTTGGCACAATTTTTCTCTAAATTTCCATATTTTTTTAAGTTTTTAATATTTGGTAGTATTTTTTGGACGACAAATAAAATAACGAGAATTTTTTTTCAATAAATTAATCGAGCCGTTTCGGAAATTAGTGCCTTTGGCAGACAGGCAGACGGATGGATGGAAAAGACATATTAATAAGGCCCCGGGACGTGTACCCGAAACCTACATCAATAAACTGATACAACCTAAACTGAGAACTTCCTCTTTTCTAAAATCTGTTAAAAATAGAAGACCTTCTTCTGAATTTAAAAAATACTTTTGTGAAAATCGGTTTTGAGAAAATCGAAATAATCGTGGACAAACATGCATACAAACATACATACAGGTCGAATTGATAACCTCCTTAACCTCGTTATAAAACAATTGATGTTCGTTTTTCTCCAACTTTAATTTGAAAAGGCCCGGACGAGAGTTTTAATATTCCTACTAATATTATAAACGACAAAGTTTGTAATAAAGGATGTCTGTAACTCTTTCTCGTAAAAACTACGAAATAGATTTTAATGAAACCTTACAAATAAAACATATTTGAAGGAAAATTTAACTGGCGAAGCAGCGGGGTGCAGTCAGTGAAGGTTTAGTTAAACGGTAAAAAAAGATGGAAAATGGATTTCTACCCAAGCGTAGAAAGTTAAAAAAAAAGAAAGATACATTTTTTTACAACAACGTTGACACAAACATGCAATAAAATGGAACACAAAAAAAACAACAAAAAAACAGTATACCAAAATACAATAATAAATAAAACAACCAACGAATCATAATCTGTTTTGTATGGTGTGGTGTGTCAAACTTGCGGTAAAATCTAGTAGTACATTATTATATTGATGGGAAAATACGTAAGTACGAAATAAACCTTAGTATACATTTTTGTGTAAGTTTTTTAATTATTTACTTACCCTGTTATTCATAAAAAGTTAAAGTGCATTTTAGTTATTTAACGTATGTCAATTTAGACAGGATGTCACGTATTTACCATACAACAAACCAAATAAGTAGACCTGCAGTAAATGTTTTTAAAATGTACGGTATCTTTATGAATAATACAGTTAAATTGTTAGCTCTGTAACTTCCATACACCGTGTTAGGATTCCTTACAGCCTAATACGGTGGGTACTAAAATATCTAATGAGTTTTTATATCATAATTCTGAAATATAATGTTAAGATATTTCGGTAATGTAAGTTATTACTTACACATAAGAGCACTCTTACTTGACCATAAAACTCTCAAATCGTTAGTTATCGTTGTATTATACTATTTATCTTCATTAAAACTCATACGTTAGGTTTCACAGTATTCTAAGAAACTTAAATTTTACTGTCAACTTTAAGCGTCAAAAACAAGGATTCTAGTTAAAAAACATGTACCTCCAAAATTGGTTTTACACTTGAGAACTAATGAAAATTACACTTAAATAACGAAATGTTCATAAATTATATTTATTATACCACTAAATTTATAAATTATCGACACTGCGTTTTTCCTATTACCGATGGTACCCTCCGTAATAGGCGGTACCCTCAAATAGCCTTTTTTTTTTTTTTTTTTTTTAGGCGGGGAAACTCCTAACGAGTACCCTGCGACCCCGGGGGGAGTCGCAGGGTTATGTGGGGTTCGCACCCACTAAAACCCCGCCGGTGTCCATCTCGGCTGTTGGCAAAGGGGTCACGGGTGATCTTTCGATCGTTATGTTCAACTCCGCGACCCCCTCCAGCATTGGCTGTTAAGCCTCTTCACGGGGGGACAAGTGGTGGTAGTCCCCCCTGAGCGCGGATGGCTCTTTCTACGCTCGACGGCGGAATCGGGACACCGCGTTCCACCGTCCTTCTCGGGGCCGTTATATGACTACACGAGGCCCCCGCCTCATGCACCCAACGACCCCGGGGTCCCCGCTTAGTCGCCTCTTACGACAGGCAGGGGATACCTCAGTCCTATTCTTCGGCCCGGTACTGCGGGGCGTACCCTCAAATAGCCTTCCTAACACGGCGGACTTTTGTTTACTCATATTTATTGGTTTTATTTGATTTTAAACAGAAATCAACTTGATTAACTAAGACTACTTGAATGTAAAAAGTATTCGATTATAGTAACATAATCTTAAAGTGTTTGTTTGAACTAAAAACGAAGTTTGAAAATTCAATGTTCTACCGCGAGTCAGTCTGCGTTTGTATGAAACAGCTTCTCGCTATGGTGACGTTACACAAAATAATTAATTTAAGTAATTTTAAAAGATTTTAAACGCACGAGTGCTGGGTAATAAGTTACGTGTTAGTTTCCCTTGGACACTATGTAGTCACGTTTACCATACACAGTCACAACGAATCATAAATTGCAAAAGATGAAATAGAGCCGTAATAGGACGTGATTTTGACTAGCGCGGTAATAGGACGTTTTACCCTATATTGTACATACAAGGATTCTAATAAAAAGCTTATAAAAGGCATGAGATTATGTTATGTAATCCTATGTGATGAATCCAAAAGCTTGTGACCTGACCAAGTAAATAAAGATGCACATTTTTACAAATTAGAGTTTTTTTTTCTTATTTGTGTTTAATAAATTTAGAGATAAAGTTACCGTAATATAATCGTAATTAAAATAAATATATTTTAAAATAAATAAGATTAACTTTGTGACACCAACTTTGCATTATCTCTTATAGAATTGAATAAATACTGTTTTTTTTTTAACATTACAATGGCTATAATGTTGTTGGAGTCCTGTCTGACTGAGTAATGTATATAGTTCTATTATTAGCACTTCACGTCGGTCGGGTGCCCACCTTATTGCCACGGAGGCAACAATTACCCCAACGAATTAGACACAAGTGTACACTTCTAGTTTCCTCTTCAAAGACTTGATTAATTCTAAAGAAGACAAATAGACTTACCTGTTTTGACTCCGAGGGTCTGGAAAAGTCCAACATTTGGGCGCAATCTAAACTTTACGATGTTCCTGTAATCTTTTCTAGTAATAGTTCATACTTTAATGTCTTTTATTTATGAAAATATTTACTAAGTTAACATCAGCACTCACTGTCACGTGTAGAGAACGCGGATGGTAAAGCACGTATGCGCGCGCAGGTCACGGGTCGTGAGGAGGCTTCCGGTGCGTCGCGCCCTTCCGGCAGCGCGTGCGCCGGCTGAGCGTGACCGCGGCCGCCGCGCTGCCATTGTGTCACATGTGTAACAAACAGCCGTGTGACATCTGACTACACACTTTTTATTGTTTGCTTATTATAGGCTTGCTGCATCTATTACCTACCTATCAGGAGAGTAGGCTTTCCTTTACTAGATAAAAAATATTTAAAATTCAGATTGCAACTTAATAACTTAAAGTCTGAAAGCTTTTGTAAACTGACAATGCCACCGTTTTAAACATCAAAAACACAAGGCCAATTACATGTGGAACCTTAAAATGGCTTTTTAATGCAATTAATGTATCCAGTTTGTTTCGTTTAAACAAAAGCGTATTAATTTTAAAGTGACATGCTAATGGAGTTTTTCCACCTGCGCTTTTAACGTCGTTCAAAATATTTTATAAGAGAGAAACGTTGTTTTCACGGAAAATTAATATTGGTGAATCAATATATATAAAACTCTTCCGTTACTGACTGACTAACTGACTGACTGACAGACAACGCAGAGCCGAAACTACTGGGCGTAGAAAGCTAAAAGTTGGCAGGTGGGTTCCATGGGGAGTGTAGGTGAGCACTAAGAAGGGATTTCCTGAAATTCCCACGGGAACGGGAAAAAACGGGATTTTTGTGTTTATGAGAAATCTACGCGGGAAAAACCGCGGGGCAGCCTCTAGTAAATTTATATTACCCATGAAAGTATTGAAGTAGATACTTACGTAGCCACCGACGACGGCTTTTCAAATACAACTTAATATCTAATAGTGTAGAGGCGGCATAGTATAGTATACCACCACCCAAACTATGCCGACTAAGGAAACATTTGTACGAGGGGCAGTAGCGTCCTTAGCTGAAAAATTTAACAGCCATACTTCAGTTTTCAATCTTAACTATGTGATTTCCAAATTTATATAGCATTAGTTAAAGTTTTCTATTAAGTACGTAGTTAGCCTCATGAAAATTGGAGCACTGTGTATCAGTAAATTTTTTCTTGACCTAACTTAATTCCGGGTTGCATCATTGAATCGCTGGTGATCTATCTAACGCTATCCGCGACCGATTTTCGTGAACATAAATTTAAGGTAAAGTATTCAGTAAAGGTCGGAAGCAATTACACATGAATCCAACCGAGCGCAAATCCGCGGATTGCCCTAGTGTTTAACTTGCGCTATTAGGTAAAAATATACCAATAATAATAATAATTGCAATAGAGAAAATTTAAAAATAAAACTACCTATCTAAATAAGTAAAACATTAACATTTTTGTGAAAAACTGTATGAATATATCCTCTCTTTTTGACTAGGTAACAGATAATCCAGAGCAAAAATAAAATCAGTTCAATATAACAAAGATTTTAAATAAACAGTACTTCAATACAAACTTTTATCGTAACGTAAGTAGTAGCGCATACCTACAGAAGGCAAAAGTTGGTGCAGCAGAAATCTTATCCGAGAGAGCTGATAAAGTAAACATTTGCCCAACATGCACAATATCGTCGAGACATGTCCTAGGGCGGGCCTGCACTATAGTTTAAGCCTGCTTGTGGAACAGCTATTCAACTACTATAACGCAAACTACATATTCATATTATTAAACTTCTAACTTCTAAAAATGTTCTAGTTTAGTGTAATCTGTATTAATATTCACTAGAATTTCGTTCTACGGCTAGGTAATTAAGTTTTAACATTTTACCGAATCTTTTTCTGTTTAATATTACTTATTCATTCAGCAATTCTAGCGCCACTTCCGCTACACAACAGAGCCTTACAAATTCTATGTAAGTTTATCTAGGGAGTCAAAGACGCATATTTTTAATGTCGGCGATGGTTTAGAAGATATAAATTATTTATTGAAGTGGCGATAGTTTCGCACCGTTTCGCCTCTTAAAACATACCTACAAGTTTAACATACAACAAAAAGCATCTTTAGACATGCATGGTGTTCAGTATTAAAAGGCATAGCACAGCTAAAGTAGCGCCACCCGCATTGTACAGTATACAGTATTCCACTATTACAATATTGTTTCCAAAAGTTTCTTTGGTTTTTAACCTAAATGCTATACAATAGTGCCCTTAAAAATACTAAGCTACATTATCTAATCTAGTCTAGTCAATAGATTCTAGTGGAATTATACTGTTCCACATATTTGATATTTGACTTAGTTTAGAAGATATATTTTTCCGGATCCCGAATTGACATGTCACTCAAAAGTTAAAGGTACAAACGTTTGGTAGATATACCTATTTCTAAATATAGGTTTCAGTGGAGAATATTATTATTACCCTTGTTCGTTTGTTTCATTTCAAAACAAACTGTGTTAATTAACATTAAAATTTATGAAATGTAAGCTGAGTCACTGCCTTCTTGTTAGGTCGTATACTATGAAAGCATGTGGGCAGCCCGAAGTGCGTCCACGCTGGAGTACTTAACCTAATATTCGATAATTGCATTAGGAGCTACATTAATTAACCAGCTTGGCAAGTTGGTCAGCTAAGATGCTGTATTGAGACGTGCTTTGTGGTCCTAAACATAATCTGCGGAGTGTTAATACCTATTTACCTAAACATATAGAGATATAATAGGCATTAAGTTTAGCCATTCAACGTGTTTATCTATGGAGTAGGTCCCATGTAATATTAAGTCTTATATTGCCAGTTTATTATTAATATTAATTATTTTTCTAAAGGTGATGGTTAATTAACAAAATAACCCTATACTTCCTTGGTACTTATTAAATATAGATGTGTCTTCTAAGTTCGTATTGGGCGAAACTAAATTAAATAACATAAAGTGCAAATATAGAATAGGAAAACTTATTTGTCACATTTGAGGTACCTAAATGATTACGTAAGTACTGACTCCTTACAACAGCCAGATCAAAAAAATAAAGAAGAATGTATTCTATTATTATGTTTTATTAACTATTTTTTAAACTAAGTACATAATATGTGTAAATATACTGTATGATATAACTATAACGGGTAGGCAGAGAAAAAGAGAATTAACGTAGATTTTCCTATGTAATATGATTGTTTCTAAACAAAATTCAATGTTCCGAACCTGGTTTATAAACGGTATCCCATACATCAGCAAAACAAACGCTGGAGTGAAACCTGTAGAACATCATTAGTGGAAGACTGATGTGGCCAAGAATCGTCCACAGTACCTTGCCATAGAAGGCATACCTCTCGTCGAGGGACTCCGGCGACTTGTAGGAGAACGTATGGAAGATCCACATAGCCACGTTCGTAATGAGCAGGAACATGATGATTTCTCGGCCGGGCTTCTTGCGGCGCAGCTTCCTCGTGTTGCTGCAGCGACGGAGCGCATCCACTATCAGCGACGTTTGAATTATCACTTGAATTATCTGTTACAATTTAAATTAGTTTTTTAACAACATAAACAATGAAACAATATTAACCGATCCGATATGGTGACACTTACCATTACAATAAAATCGATCGATTTGACTACGTTCACAATACTTATGGTTGCAACTAATGAAAGTGTTGTCTCCAGGAAGAAGGCGGGAAGACAAATAAATAGAAGAATATCATCAAGTAGAGATATTGGGTGCTCGTTGATATCCAACTGCTTTATTTGATAGTAGGCAATGACTGCAGCGACCAGCATACAAATGTGCAAGAATAATTTTGTGGAGTCATTTAGTAAGTATCCGATTTCCAAAAAATCCCTAGAGCAAAGAAAATGTTTTAAATTAATTGCGGTAAAAAAATATGGTAGGTACAAATTGATTATCATTTTGCATTTTTCTCAACTTTTTTTGAAACGCTTGTAACTTACTCGCCAACGCTACTGAAAACAAATCCGATGATGAGCATCCCAATGGTGACAACAGTGACGATGAGGCCCGCGAACAAGCCGCGGTTGGAGGCGTGGCAGTCTGCATAGATCACAATGTTGCTGGAGAAGTCATTTTCTTCATTGGCTGTTGGGATTCTGAAATGATTACAGCTATTGGCATTTTGTATTTTGTACAGCTATTGGCATCTATGGTGCTCATTCCCTGCTTGATTGATCTTAAAAGGGGCTTTAGTCACACTTAATAAAATGAACTCGTAGTAGGAAAAATAATCTTTTAATTGCGATTAAAATCTTACTTGCAAATAGTATTGTTGTCTGAGTAAAGCGTATCACCATCGGTGTCGACATCGTTTTCTTTATCACAATTTCCAATATTGCTCCATATTATGTAGTAGACCGCAACTTAAACAGAAGTGACATTGAGTACATGCACAGCCATTGCTATCATATAAGAAAGGTTCACTTTAGTTTACTGATAATCTTAAAAAATATCAAATTATATATTTCTTCTTTTTAAATATTTCACTTACCGATAAGAATGTTGAATTCAACGCTAAAAGGATACAGATATGGAGAGAAATTTTGAAATATAGAGTTAATAGCCGATGCCCCAAGGCAGTTCTCGTCGTACAAGCCACTGACATCAAAAATTCTGTTAAAGTGATCAGAGTTCGTGGATGTTTGCGCTCTAGTTAAATTTGCGTTGTCATAACTACCGTTGGCTTTACTTTGAGCATATAAAGTCAATCCAAGAATGGTTTCTCGTGTTATGGCCGAAATCCAGAAACATAGACTAGTACCAATGTAGTGCATAAAAGCAAACCGTGCCACATTCTGAAAGAATACATCAAGTTATTGTTAAATAAGTACCTGGATAAGGGTATTATGATTAATAACTTGAGAGAAAAATTATATATTTAGTTCAGTAATTTAACATTTTAATTTATATTTTTGTTATTAGTATATTTTTTTAATAATTACTGACCTGATAACGCAGAATAATGACGTTACTGTACTTAAAAATAAAATACAATTGGAAAAAGCAAAATAACGGATTGATAAAGTCGAGAGCCATTTGCGGTATATCGACGCAGCTGGAGTTGTCGATGTTCTCGTCGAAGTAAAAAGCCATCTGGACAGCTATTAGGAGCAGGGCGTGAACCAGATTGCCTAGTGCAAAAGCTAAAACAGACGAATACAATTTACAGGTTTATGAAGAAGTAATAATATCTAACAAGTACATTCTCAAAACAATATTTCTCATGCCAAACCAATAACGAAGTCAAGAAAAAGAGAAATTATTTATTACAAAAAAACAGTTTACTTGTTTTTAGTTTATATAAGCGCTTATTTTATGGTTCACACCTGACGCTCCCAATTTCAGATAAAAACTGCCCGAATGTCTTCCTTGACTGAAACAGTAGTCGTGGTTCAGAGGGTTCAGCATTGGTGGCGGAAGACTCGCCAAATTTTTTAGCGGGCTGTTGGAAATTTCGGGAGTTCTTTCTCCAGACACGTCATCACCCATTTCTTCCTAAAACGCAATTATTTATTTATTGTTAGAAAGTGTTATGTAATATTATTTAATATACTAAACGTTATTATATTTTACCTCTTGTTTCCTAAAATAATCCTCAATGGCCTGTTCATGTCTCGATTTAATTCTATGATTCTTCTGTGCTGTTGACTTATACCTTCCGATATCAACTACTAAGAACACCATATATAATATACCGATACTTGCGAGCACTATACTGTAAATCTGAAATTCAAAGATTTATTTTAAGTAACTTTTGTACATTGTAGGTTCTCAAAACACACGTGCCAATTTTTCCACGATCAAAGGATTTTAATTAAAAAATATGATAACTAAAGATATAAAAAAAAAAAAAAAATTGTCATGGCGTAGCTCCTAACTTAGTAAACATTATTTATCATTATAAAAAAAAAATGGTTGTTCTTACCGGCGCTATGCTTACTTCGATGAAAGCATCTGATAAGTAGATTATAAGACCGACAGTAACTAGCAAAATTGCGTACGTACAACTTAAGGTTATGGTGAGTCGCTCCCTAAAAAGTAAAATAAAAAACAACAATATTAAATTATGTAGACACTGGAGGCTGCCCCGCGGTTTCACTCGCGCAGATTTGTCATAAAAACAAAAATCCATTTTTTTCCCGTTCCCATTGGAATTTCGGGAAATCCTTTCTTAGTGCTCACCTACACTCCCTAAGGAACCTACATGCAAAATTTCAGCCCGCTACGCCCAATAGTTTCGGCTCTGCGTTGTCTGTCAGTCAGTCAGTAACGGAAGAGTTTTATATATATTGACTAGAGGCTGTCCCGCGGTTTCACCCGCGCAGATTTCACATAAACACAAAAATCCCGTTTTTTCCCGTTCCCGTGGGAATTTCGGGAAATCCCTTCTTAGTGCTCACCTACACTCCCCCAGGAACCCACGTGCCAATTTTCAGCTTTCTACGCCCAGTAGTTTCGGCTCTGCGTTGTCTGTCAGTCAGTCAGTAACGGAAGAGTTTTAAATATATTGATATTATCGTATAGTGAGTAAACAAAAGCTTGTAAAAATATGTGAAACAACAATTATATGTTTGTTTGGAAAAAAAATATCATTTTATTGCTTTAAGTACATATCTTCACGTATTATAAACTAGAGGCTGCCCCGCGGTTTCACTCGCACGGATTTCTCTTAAACACAAACATCCAGTTTTATCCCGTTCCCGTGGGAATTTCGGGAAATCCTTTCTTAGTGCTCACCTACACTCCCTAAGGAACCTACATGCCAAATTTCAGCCCGCTACCCCCAGTAGTTTCGGCTCTGCGTTGTCTGTCAGTCAGTCAGTCAGTCAGTCAGTCAGTCAGTAACGGAAGAGTTTTATATATATTGATATACCTAAACTATTGTTTCGAAATAGAGTATTCGGAAATCTTACGTAGTTAATTGTTTCTTAGTCTCTTGAGTAGTAGGTGGCGGGGCTTGCGTCTCCACAGATCTGATAGACTGTGCATCCATGGTGACCACAGATCGTTTTCTTGGCGTGGCAGCACCACGTAGGTCATTGTTCGATGTGTAAATTCGATAACTATCTGAAGAAGACATAGATATTGTTAGCAAAGTTATAATAACTCAGCCTCGTGACTTTTGCAGCTACACCTAAAACATAAATGTGAAAATGGTAGCTAAGGTCAATATTATCATATAGTGGTTTCCTTTTTTAAATTCGCCGAAAGAAGTATTGAAGTCTAAATGAGTACTAAGGTCTGTAGACAAACAATGCCGAAATATATATTTTCTAGGAATTTAGGTACAGTGGCGGTCTAGGACGGCGTAACAGATTTGTCTATGGTCTCGTGCGCCCTATACTGTATTACCAAAGAACAAGAGCTATTTTACAAAACAGAAAAACCGGAAGTGTTACGCCGTCCTAGACCGCCACTGTACATTTTTATATACTTAAAAATGTTTGTTTGTAGTAATGTAGTACATATCCAAAATATTGGAATAAAATAACCTGTATTAACAAGATTTTAAGCATTGGTTCAGAACTGACACTTATTATAATGACGACGCTTTTTTTGATTGCTGTGAAAACGAACATTTTTATGTCGAATTTCGATATGTTATATTTTGGGCACCCTAGACCCAGCCAGGTTCGACTTAGTTATGTGCTCGCTATGATTTTTTTTATATTAATAAGTAGAGCTTTTTTTATTAAACAAGAACTATCCTTTAAAAAAAGATATTTAATTCAGATATGTACTTTTCTTTGTTAGCTGAATGAAATAAATAATTACCAACTTATCAATGAAAAACTCAATCAAATATCTTTAATTTTATCTTTATCACTATGATATTGTTGTCGGATTAGTACGATGCATTAGTTACGATTTAAGATATAGCCTTTATAACTAATTTTAATTTGCTACAAACAATTCAATAAGTAGGTACTTAAACTGATTTGGTAAAGTAAGTACTTACTTAAAGATCGGGCATCTCCGTTGCGATATCCATTGTATGGCACTGGACTGGACCTTTCACCTGAAATTTTTGGGTGAATTAAATATTAAACTTGAGTTAGCATATAATTATTATTAAAAACAGAAATATATATATTAAGATATACTGACTTATTGCTATATCGGTGTCGAAAGGGCTCAAATATTTCATTCCTTGCTTTTCGTTTGCATCCTGTAACATTTAAAATTAACCTAAGTTTCAATTCTTTAGTTTACTAAAGTTGAATATTTTTCTTTAAGTATATGTACCTACTGAATAATGCATTAAAGTTAAAAGATTTTTCTAACAATGAAGCGTAAGCTCGTCGACATTGTCTGTCTATTTTTTATCCTGATCCCGTGTCTATCGTAAACTACTTTGCGGGGAGAATGGTCTTTGACTAAACATCAGAAAGACAAAATTAAAATGTCCAACGTGCCATTATAAAACGAAGTTGATATTACTAGGATTGAAACACAGGGACACAACTAAGACTTACAAAAATCATAATAATATTTTTTTTTTTTTGCATAAAACTACTGCAACAGAAAGGTATAATATAATTATTTGCTTAAGTGCAAGTAAATCCCTCGCATGAAACCATCCTTTATTTTACTTTTAATCCCATTTATACGTGCTGCTGCGTTTCCTTTCAAACATTACTTTGTTATCGTGCGTTTTATACTTTTGCAACAGAATGTTTTTCTAAAACTATACTTGAAATCTGGAATTTCTCATTATATAAAACATTGATAACCTTGATGGTCTGATAAAAGCACAATGACCAAAAGCATTTAGATAGGCCAATTTTCACACAAACAAAAAAAAAACACTACAAAGAAAACAGCTGGCTAAACTAGCCTTCGATATGAATACCTTTTAAAATAGGAATACACGAGTTGATTTGTTGATTCGTAATGGGAAAAAATTGATTGAAATTTCATTAGTCGAGGCGTCAGTGCGGCACGGCCAGTGTTTACAGGGGGGTTGCAAGGGGGTGCAGCGAGGGTGGCTCGCGCGCGACCGACTGGACTCAAAAGGTTTACAGTTGGCTGCGCGGGAGTGACCCGCCTCACAAACATGGCCCGCGCTCACCGGACACTGTTACAAAAATAACATACGGATATTCCAGCCAAATTGTTTATTAAACATTTACTTCTGTACTGCTTAATATGTCTTTGTTACGTGTTCTGGGCACTCTAGATACAGGTTCTACATAGTTCGGGGCTCTGAGGGTGTGTGATGCGTACGAGAGATAAATCATTTACTAATTATTTATAGTAAGTACTTAAAACTAAAGTAAAAAATTGTTTGACTCGAGTAAAAGAGCAACATAAACATTTCACTATGTGCGAAAAGCAAAATAAATTTCTGGTTTTATCCATGCTATTCTTTTTGGGAAATCATCGCAACCCATTGCTTCCATATATTATCAATACGTTTGTTCAAACTAGGGATGAAGTTTTTAATATATTTCCCTTAATACTGACTAAAGACCCATTTATGAACACGTTTTGCTGGAGTTTTCTGTACACAAAAATATGAACCGACAATAGGTGGTGGACATTAAAAATAGTAACTATACCATATCCTGCTTAAAGTTTTAATATTGTTCAGGAGGTATCTAGGAGGATAAAACCTGTATATTGTTTAAAAAATACTGAATTATTATGTTAGCTAAGTTAACAAGTGTCACCTTATAAAAGACATTACTCAGTTTACAATCCTGCAGATAACGTAGCGATACAGTTAGTAGGAAATTTGTTTTACGATATAACTCATAAAACATTTCACAGAATTCACATTTAGTGTTTTTTTTGTAATTATTTAACAACCATAAATGAGTGTAACTCGCTTCTTGATAAAATTTCAGGGTTGCAGATTGATTCACCTTTAATGTCTTCAGCGCTCAAACAGACGACGCCGCCGCTGCACCGTCGCCGCGCCGCAACACTGTTCAAACACGAGGCCACCGCGCCGCCGCCGCACCGCCGCAACACTGCCACCACACCGGCGCGCCGCCACCGCGCAATCAATGCATTTTTTATCGTTCCACTGTCCCATAGTTATTAATACATTGCCAGTTCTGAATATTGCACCTGACGGCAGTGCGGCGTCGGCGTCGTGGGCGCGGTGACGGTGCGGCGGCGGCGCGGTGGCAGCGTGTGTGAACAATGTTGCGGCGCGGCGGCGGTGCGGCGGCGACGCGGTGGCAGCGTGTGTGAACAATGTTGCGGCGCGGCGGCGGTGCGGCGGCGGCGCGGTGGCGGCGTCGTCTGTTTGAGCGCTCAGAGTAAAGTGAGCATCAGTTCTACTATGCAGTAACTTTGACGTCTGTAATATGGTACTTAAAATAACGAAGGCCTTCTAATGATTCTCCTGACCTG
Organism: Euspilapteryx auroguttella; assembly: GCA_951802225.1. Classification (NCBI taxonomy): domain Eukaryota; kingdom Metazoa; phylum Arthropoda; class Insecta; order Lepidoptera; family Gracillariidae; genus Euspilapteryx; species Euspilapteryx auroguttella. Next base: position 5,290,994 of record OX637647.1, read on the forward strand.
TTTCCCTGGGTCAGCATAGTTGACGTTCCTGAGCGGTCGCTTCCTGGCGGCGCGGGCGGCCGTGGCCGTGAGCAGCCCGCCGGAGACCGGCCCGGGCTGCGACATGGTGCGCCGACGAGCCGTGTCCGAATCCTCATCTTTTGATACTCCGTTCATTGATTCATTAAGAACCTGCAGTCATTTAAGTGTTAATTTTTTAAGGTTCGGTTCCTAAAGAAGTTATTTATTTGACGTGTCCAACCGTTTTTTACATTTAAATTTGACTTGAATCTTGGACAGGGTACATGTAGATACATAATTATGATCGTCGTTTTGTAGTTTAGTAATTGATGAAAAACATATTATAATAATAATAATAATAACTATTTATTTTCAGACAACAAGGTCCATAGTTGTTAGTAAAAGACTTAAAACAAACAATTTAAAAGCTATGTTTTATGAAAACTTAAGTTTAAAATATAAATAAAACTAGAGGCTGCCCCGCGGTTTTACTCGCGCAGATTTCTTCTAAACATAAAAATCCAGTTTTTTCCCGTTCCCATGGGAATTACGGGAAATCCTTTCTTAGTGCTCACCTTCACTCCCTAAGGAAACTACATGCAAAATTTCAGCCCGCTACGCCCAGTAGTTTCGGCTCTGCGTTGTCTGTCAGTCAGTCAGTCAGTCAGTCAGTCAGTCAGTCAGTCAGTCAGTCAGTCAGTCAGTCAGTCAGTCAGTCAGTCAGTCAGTCAGTCAGTCAGTCAGTCAGTCAGTCAGTCAGTCAGTCAGTCAGTCAGTCAGTCAGTAACGGAAGAGTTTTATATATATTGATAAATAAATTAAAACATTTGCTTATGTACAACACACGAGATTATTTCTTGTTGGGCATGGAGAATATTTTTTTGATCCAGTGCCCAAGCAAGGGATTGTCCAGTTTCGCCGCAAATATTATGCTGGGAGTACATTTAAAAAAAAAAAAAAACTAAACGGCTTTTCATATTCTGATGAAACTCGGCACAGAGATTCTTTGCAATACGAATAATTAGTACGCTAATAGCAGAATTCGACTTACTTGTAGTTTCGTAGAAATTCGAGATTTTACTGCGCGGACTTTTAGGTTATTTTCAGGGAACTCGTAAATACGCTTCGTATGAAGATGAAAATTTAAAATAGTCTTCGTGGCAATACGTCGTAATTCGTCGTTAAGAAACATTTAAGAAAGCCCAACGGTTTATCTTTAATTAGCATTTAATTAAATTTTCATCTTACCCGACCGATTTAAATATCATTAAAAAAGCGGCCGCCCGGAATATTGCACTGATTTTCATAATAAGCCGCATCATAATAGCCCCTTTTAGAGGCTATTACACCTTTCCTGATTCAGTCTCTGAATTCAGTCTGTCCTGATTCAGGATAGTCTAATTGCATTAAGTAAGCTAGCATCCGATTTAGAAAACCGATTTAGGACAAGGACATCCTAGCTCCAGTGTTTCCAACGGATGAAATAGCATGAAAAATCAGAAATCGTCTTGGGCTCAACATTTTGCTAGCCGTACGTATAAGAGTATCAAAAGCCAGTGACAATGCTTACCTGTGGATATATTTATAGATATTTTTTTGAGTTTATTATATGCTAGGGAGCTAATGATTACACATAGGTACCTACGTAATTTATTTATAGCACAATACTTTTATGTTAGTATCTGAATAAAATGCTTTTGCTGTGTTACTGCACATATGAAGTTACGAATAGTATAACTCACCCCTGGGTCTTTTGCTAAATCATCTTCATTTTGAACATCCTGCAAAGATGTCTCGGAGTGAAATTTCTTGTCACCCAATTCTTGGGATCTATTCCTCGCTATTTCACTCATAAGCTGTTTCCGAGCAGCACTGTTAGGGTTTGGTGACAAACTCATTTTATTAAAAGTCTTACTTTACCAATAATATGTACAAAAAACGCTATCCACACTCAGTATAATTCATAAAATAATAAAAAATTATTTAAGGAAACGAATTCATTGTTGTCGCACTTTTTTCCTGGTGTAAGTAAGTACTTTGTTGTTTGCGATAAAGATTGCGAATGAGATCGATTAAAAATTAAACGCCTTAATGATAACCAGGTAATCAGCTATCGACCGTATCTTTAGTGTGAAACATATTTTTTTGTCTTTAAGTACAGTTTATTTCCTATACAGATTACAGGGTGTAAATGAGTAGAGTTTAAGAAAATTGTTTCAAATACCCAACATTTAAAAATTTTAAAACTCCTTGACCGAGTCAGACCCCTCATCAACTAAACTAAAACTAGAGCTAATCATATTCAAAAGGTCATGCTTACCTTACTATATAACTTGCAATATAATTCCCTCAGAGGATGTGTTGTCTGACCTTTTTTCCATCAGTCAATACATACGGGTACGCGACCCCGGGGCCTCGAGCTCGTTTTGCTACATTCCTCGTTCCCAGTCCGTAGCAAACAGATCCTTCTCCTAACAGATCCTTAATCTCTTTCTTTGATATCCTCTCCCCCTTTTTTCCCAATAATTTTTTGTACTTATGGCTGGGAATCAACAAAAAATGGCCCTCAGTCCGGGGCAGGCTTTTAATAGCCAGAGGGTGCTAAGAATCCCCCCGCCAGCCATGGGTACCGGACACACCGGAGCAACACAAGTCGGCGACGAGGCTCGCCACCCGTCACGTCGTGTTTCTCATCGGGGCGAACAGTGGACTCTTGAGTGCCGCTTTGCTACGATGAATGTCTGCGGAGGAATAGCTGGTAAGATGGACGAAGTTTGTGATATGATGAATGAAAAAGGTTTAGATGTGCTATGCCTGAATGAAACCAAGCGCAAGGGCAGTGGTACAGAAAAAAATAACAATCTAACCGTTTTCTGGTCTGGAGTTCCAGAAAACGAAAGAGGAAGGCAGGGGGTCGGTATTATACTCTCAGATAGAATGTCAGAATGTGTGAAAGGTTATGAATGTGTGAGCTCAAGACTGTTGTGGATAAGTTTGAAAATTGGTTTGATTAATATCTTTGTGGTTGGAGTGTATGCTCCTGATACTTCCAAATCGGCGGGTGAGAAGGAACAGTTTTGGGGGGAGTTGAAAGAATTGGTATCAAGGTGTAAGCAGAATTAAAGAATAGTTATGTTGGGGGATTTTAATTCATGGGTAGGAGTGAAACGTGATGGATGTGAGGCTTCATTAGGAATGTTTGGTGATACGAGAGTTAATGATAATGGTGAATGTTTGTTAGAAGTATGTCTGGAGAAGAATCTCTTTGTGAGCAATACCTTTTCAAAGACAGAATGAACGGAGTCTGATAGATTTGGTGATTGTGGATGAAAGATTAAAAAGTAGAGTAACAGACACAAGGGCCTATCGTGGAGTCAGCGTTGGGACGGACCATTATCTCGTGGTTTGCCGGATAAGGGGTCTGTTCAAGCACTGGCGACATCGTGCCCCTGCGTCTGTTACGACGCTTAATAGAATTAAAATAGAAAAGTTGAATGAACCAGAAGAACGAGAGAAGTATGAAAATAAGTTAAAGATACAATTGCAAGGTGTGGTAGAGAATAATGAAAAAGATGTTGACATTGAACATTTGTGGGGGGAATTGAAAAACAGTGTGGTGACCACAGCCATCGAAGTATGTGGATTGTCTAAGAGAATGAAAGGTACAAGGGTGAAGCCTGAGTGGTGGGATAATGATGTTTGTAAAAGCGTGAATAATAAAAAGAAAGCGTGGTTGGATTTGTTGGCTCTAAGGGCCAGTCAGAGATTGGGTAGAAAAGCTGTGACAAATGATGATGTAAGAAAGAAGAAGGCTGATTATAATAAAGCAAAAAGCGAATTAAAAGATATGATTGCAAGAAAGAAGCAGGAATGTAAGGATGCGTATGACAGGAAATTTTCCGACCATTTCCGGGACAACTTGAAGCTTTTTTGGAAGCTTGTAAGGCAGTCCCGGGGAAGATCGGAAAAAACCGATATAAAAGTAATTAGGGATTCAGAAGGGAATATTTTAAATGAGGAAAGTAAGCAAATGAGTAGATGGAAAGAATATTTTGAGTCTTTATTCGAATGTGAAGGTGAGAGGTCCACGCCAACACCGCCATCGGTTATAAATGAAGGAGAGGATGTTATTAGTGTACATGAGATTTTTAAAGTTATGAAAGGGATGAAAACAGGTAAAGCAGCGGGATATGATAGGGTGTCGATTGAGATGCTAAGGAATGGGGGAGCTACGGTAGTGAACGTACTCTATCGCCTATTTAATCTCTGTTGGCGAAGTGGCCGAGTGCAGACGACTGGTGCAAGGCCGTTATAGTCCCTTTATACAAGGGTAAGGGGTCACATCAGGAGTGCAGTAGCTACCGGGGGATAAGTCTCCTTAGCATCGTGGGAAAGATGTATGCTAGAGTGCTGATTGAAAGAGTGATTGCACAAACGGAAGACAAAATATGGGATGTGCAAGGAGGTTTTAGAAAGGGAATGGGATGTACGGATCAAGTCTTCTCGTTGCGAGCTATCATTGAAAAGCATCTCGCAAAAAGCCAGAAAGTATTCTGTGCTTTCATAGATCTTGAGAAGGCTTATGATAGGGTACTGAGGAATGATTTGTGGGCGACACTGGCCGCGTATGGGGTGGACAGTCATCTGGTGCAGGCGCTGAGATCTCTCTACGAGAACTCTAGTGCCTGGTCCGGGTTAACGGGACCTACACGGACTGGTTTAACATTTCGAGGGGTGTTAGACAGGGCTGTGTGGCATCCCCATGGTTGTTCAACCTATTCATGGACAGTTGTTTGTCGGATTTGAAAGAGAGTGAACATGGAGTGAGGATGGGAGAGTTGCTCGTCAAATGCCTTCTCTATGCTGATGATCAAGTTCTGCTTGCTTCATCGGCGGATGAGTTGCAGGAAATGACAACTCTTATGAATGCAGCGTTTCGAAAGAAAGGAATGAAAATGAATGTGAGTAAAACAAAAGTAATGGTTTTTGAAAGGGATGGTATGACTCCAATAAATATTGCAATTGAGGGACAAAAAGTGGAACAAGTGAATGAGTTTGTATACCTGGGATGTATGTTTACCAGCGATGGTAGGTGTGTGGCGGACATAGAAAGGAGAGTGAAAGCGGGAAACAAAGTTAACGGCGCCTTGCACTCGTTTGTGGGCAGCCATGTCGTGTCTCAAAGGGCTCGCCTGTCTGTGCACAACGGTGTATTGGTGCCTACACTGATGTATGGAAGTGAAACTTGGGTGTGGCAGAAGAGAAATGAAAGTAGAATAAATGCGGTGGAGATGAGGTCATTGAGGAGTATATGTGGGGTCACTATAAATGATAGATTGAGGAACGCTGTTATCAGAGAACGTTGTGGTTTGAAAGAGGATGTAGTGACCAAGATTGAAAAGGGTATGCTTCGGTGGTTTGGTCACTTAGAGCGGATGGATGACAGGAGATTGACAAAAGAAATATATAGAGCGGATGCGGAAGGCACGGTTGGAAGAGGTAGGCCACGGAAAACGTTCACCGACCAAATTGGTGACGTTCTGAGGAAAGGCCGCGTGAAGAGTTCACGAAACCGACGTGCGTGTATGAAAAGGCTTATGACTGTAGAAGAAGCGAAAGAAGTGTGTCAGGATCGTAGCAAGTGGAAATCAATTGTCTCTGCCTACCCCTCCGATGGGATACAGGCGTGACGTTATGTATGTATGTATGTTGCAATATAATTTATGTAACACGGTACCAAATTTCGAATCGGTCGGACATAAGGAAGTTAGTTGGATTTCCTCATCAACTAGAAGAGAGCTGATGATCCTCAAACGGCTGAACAGATTTTCATGAAACATGGCTTAGAATACTCGGCTAAAATTATCTATGACTATGTCACAAAAAAAAACTAATCGAAAATCGGTTTACCGTTTTGACGCTACGATGCCACAGACAGGTATACACGTAAAACTTATAACACCCCTCTGTTTTTCCGTCTTGTACATTCTATGTATAGCTTGGCAACGGTGTCTTGAAACGGAAACATTTTTGTTATAAGTTGGAAAAGCTAAAAAAAACCTCAATAAAGAAACAGATCATGAATTTATTGATTTTAGTTTTTGACTAAGGTTGGGTTTAATTGATGTTTTATCTATGGAGAAAATAAATAAAGATTTCTAACTCAACATACAAAGTGGCGCCTCCATTATTTTCTAGTTATCTGTGCCAAGCTGTAGCAGTATGTGCTTGATAACTTGATAATTTAGGTTTATTTTTAAATCTACCCATTCGGAAAGAGTTTTATTTTTGATTCTCTCAAGTCCTAAAGTGACACTTTTTCCTTCCGGTTTATGGCCTGGCAATAATCAGCAATAACTATTATTAAACTTTGCTTAATTATTGTTACAAACATAATAAATATAGTTTGACTTTACGGAACCTTAAAATTATTGATTAAAAGTAATCAAATAAATTATCAGTATAAAACATAAATATTATGTAATGATTAAACTTTTAAACGGTGAAGCTTGTAGTCACAAGAAAAGTGAAAATGTTCTTGGTATCAGTCGGATATAATTTGTCACGATAAGAGACATTAACGTTGTAAGTTGTAAGGATTATTTAAATAATGAGATATTATAATTTTTAATTTTATATGGTCAAGTGTAAAATATTCGTGCACTCAGGATATAACAAGCTAAAGGACTACTTACTAGTACTATTCCAGAATTTTGTCGTTGCTCATATATTTTCCTGCCCTAGATAGAAGATTAGTAAAATTTTTATCTACTAATTTCACTATGTCACAAAATCTTTGTGCCAGACGGAGAGACATATAGTTTGTTTAGAAATAGAGTTCCATTTTAAACTCTATGTTTGGAACCCTAAAGAAAAGGATTTTTTTTAAACTTATACCTCCTCCTATTGTGCACGATTAGAAAAATTGACCAACAATACAATATTGCTGTGTAAATTTAAAACTGTGTAGATAAATGATATCCATAAATATGCAATTTATGGCTTGTTTACAAGGGATTTCCCGCGAAGTGCTTCACCCACCTCACAACTTAAATGAAATTTATTATTTTCATTATCACCTGCACTTGCCATAATTGCTTGAAGTCATTGTGCATATCTCTTTTCTACTGAAACCATCTGAGTTTATCAATATCCGGCACGATGATACCCAGATGGGCATTTCTACGGACATGCAAAATTCAGCGGCTACATAAAAATAATATATAGTACACTTACTAATATATAGTTACTTACGGGCTAAAAAAATTATAGCCAAACCACACAAGAGCATCGTTTAAAAAAAAAAACAAAAAATCTGTCATAACATAAAGCCTTCATCGTTGGGGTTGTATTTTTTAAAAATTATCATTATACAATTATTTGTTTGATTCATTGATATTATTCTGTCAGTTACCATGAATAAGTCCTAAATGCCTGAAAATACAAAACTCAGAAAGCACGTTCTGGAATCCTCACTGTCGCTCGGCCCATAGTACAAACAATGCAACATACAAATATATATTAAAACTTTTAATTAACACAATAATCAATTACACGAATACTACAAATGTAAGGGAATAGCCGCTAAAGTAGACGCTATTTAAAAAAAAAGATCTATCTAAACATAAACATAACATAAAAACGCTTTATTGCCATAATAAACACAGAAATAAATAACATAAAATAATACATATTGTAAAATTTTGATATTACAAAGGGCAATGGGCGGCCTTATCGCTAAAAGCGATTTCTACCAGGCAACCCAAAGAGAAATTACAAAAGAGTAAATTGGGTGGGCGTTTCAGTATTTTGAAGACAATAATAATCAAAACAATAAATTAAAAAATATGTTTCAGAATAAATAATAAATATTAGTATTCTTAATAAATATACAGGGTGTTTCTGACAAGGGGGTAATAAATTAAAGGGGGGATTCAGCTCACCATATATAACAACTTTCCCAAAGCAACATGGGTCGAAATCTCAAAACAAAAATCAGCCGTCACGTACATTGACCCCGTCAGCTGATCGAACCGATGTATGGAACAGCTGTTATTTTTTTCGTGATTTTGACCCATGTAGCTTTGGGAAAGTTGTTAGTTATGGTGAGCAGAATCCCTCCTTTGATTTATTACCGCCTTGTCAGAAACACCCAGTATAAGACAAATATTAAATAATTGATATAATAACATAAATAACATAATACGTAAATATATATATATATATATAAATATATAACACACATACCTAAATACAATACGTTACAAAAGAAGAAACAATACAAATAAAAAATAAAATAATAATGATGAAATGACGAATTGAGTAGCAACATTGTTTGTAATGATGACAACCTAAGAATATTTATTAATGAATGTATGAAGATTTAGCACATTGAAAGGTAATGTAATTTTACAGCTCTTTTAAATGTTTCTAGTGACCTAATTTTTCTAATCGAAATTGAGGTAAGGAATTCCATAGCATGGTGATAAAAGTTTGTCTTATGAGTGGGGGGGATCGCACAAGTTTTGCACCTAGCTTAAATTTACTCGCATGTAAATTGGATAATTAATTTAAACAGTCAATAGGAATTCAAGAAGATATTAAGTGGCAACTTTTAGAATCTTTTAAATTTCTGGAGATTTTGAAAATACTAGAATATAGTTATAGGTAGTTACAGTAAATCACTCTTTGAATTTCTAATATTTGTCGTTGTTTACAAGTTAAGCTTTTATTTTAAAGTGTGGATTTGAATCCATTATTTGCTGTATTGCTTGGACAATGTTCGGCTACCAAAAATACTAAATGATATTGTTGACTTAAAACATAAACACTAATTTTGGTTCATGAGCTTGCTAAGAACATCCTTTAGTTCCAGCGTAAACTGCGACACTGGTAGCGAAAGATCGTGAGTTGAACCGGGACTGTCGCGCACCACGTAATCTGAGGGCACCACGAACAACTGCTTCTTCTCCCCATCGTGCTGAGTTGATAGGCAAGGCGGCATCGGCAGGTGTGGACGGGCTTGCAGCCATAACTGGAACGCCTTAGTCGACCTGAAAATATTAAGTGGGCGTTAACTCCATCGAAAATTAAGGAACAGGGATCCCCAACATCTGTAGGATAAACTACAAAAAATCTACAAATGTAAAATAAGTAACTTACGTTAAGTGTTGTATATCATCCCAGACGCAAGCCATGGAACTTAAATCCTCTGGTATCTTTACAGAGTGCCAAATCTTCTCAGTGTTATTGTTCGGAGGAATATGCTTCATCTTTTGCGGCAGACAGGTTCCGAATGCCATAACGTGAGCTGGACTAGTCTCCGCGTGAATGTCATAGGCTATTTGCCTACCAAGTACTTTGGGACAGGAAGCCTAAACAATAAGTACAAATATTATGTAAATGCCATATCTCTTTTAAACAAAGCGCTTTTTTGCCGAGAATTTATATCTTATTGACTATTTACTAAATATAGCAATATTTTCAGTGAAAAAAATTATCGAATAATTGATACAAAAAAACATTACCTCTGGCACACCAACGTAATCAGCAATGCTTTGCAAGACACACGGTAGAATCTTAGGATCCAATACAATGCCCCGTGATGCTTGCTCATCAAACCAAACCTACAGTAGATAGTAGATAATATTATTATATTTAAAATATTATAATCTTTAATTATTAAAAATTACAAAGTAAAACTTAAACATTTCTTTACCTGGAAAAGGTCCTCAATATCTTCGGGTCTTCTGATTTCGCTTTTAAACTCTACCGTACCTAGACCTACCCACCATTCAAAGAACTCCTTTGCTATCTGTTGGGAAAGAAATTATTAATTATTATAGAATCGTTTTATTTTATGCAGAACTAATTTAAAGGAACTACAGAAACAGCATTTTACCTTCTTGGTTAAGATTTCAGCTCTTTTGCTAAATTCGTCAGATGCAGACACCTCAAATTCTTTTTGTTTGTATTTCGACTTCCACTTTATCATGTCAGTTTCAGAGTCATTGCAGTATAGCATTTCGTAGAATGGATTCTTTTGAACGCTACGGCTATCTCTTCTGAAAAAGTTATTATTTTTATTAAATAAGTCCTTAACATAAGTCGGTAATAGCAGAGTAGATTCTAATATTAATAAGTCCTTAACATAAGTCGGTAATAGCAGAGTAGATCCTAATATTCAACTACCAACCTCATGTGTCCAGTATGTACTTCTATGTCATCCTCAGTTGTGGCAGTCTCCTCAAGGCTTGTCGGATGAAATTTGCGGAAACTCTTTGATCGGCTTGCAAAAATTTTACTTCTTGAAAGTTTGGATAACGAAGGGGAAAATGATTTGTTAGAAGCAAGCATAGATTTAGAATGAGACGGTTTTTTTGAAGGCAGCGTTTGGCTCGATGATTGGCTCCATTCATCCAGAGTGCCGGCTTCATATTGTTCCTCTTCTTCGCCTTCGGTAGGCTCGTAGTCGCTAATTGAAAAAGTCGCTCGTGCAGGCCTCTGTTGATAATGAGGTAAAAACACCGACTTTAATTTGTAATGATTGAAAACTTCTTTTAAACTCATGATTTATGTAAATTATATAAAAATTACTTATTATTTCACAATATTATAAGGATTTTACCTCCTCTTCAGCATATTTGCTTTCATAGTACAGATCCGAAATCACAACGGAGTCATCTTCTGAGCAAGGTTTGTAGTCGGTTGGTAGTGGAGGAAGATCGAATATCTTGGCGATTCTCTTGAAAACAACTGGGCCCACCAGCTGATGTACGGTGTCGCCCGATGACTCCCAAAACTTTTGAAAGTAATATTTTATTTATTTTCAGAGGGATTGAAGCATAAAGATTGCACGAGTATACTGGATGAATGACGACGACGCTTTAATAACCTTTCAGGGAGATAAGTTATAATAGCAATATGTAGTAAATGCCCATGTCCAGTGACACCTTTCAGATTCAGTTAAGATGATGATCAAAGAGATTACCGGTCAGTGGGTTTGGAGGCGGGAGTGGGAGTAGGACCCCAGCTATGGATTAGTTGGTCGTTTTAGGGAATTACCTCTACACATTTAGAGCAATAAATATCTTGTGTCTTGGATCGGTCAGGTTTACAACTATGGAAAAAAATATATTTGTGAACAATTTGGGTCGGTGGGTCGTTTTATTTAGAACGAGCTTTCCCGGCTTACTTCGTTACGCCATAGAATATAAGATACTACAAAAGACTGGGCTCTATAGAGTATGTTCTTTTGACTGCCCAGAATGCCCGAATAAAAAACAAACAACAACAACAAACCACCTGTCAAAATATGTAAACAACGGAAAAAATATTGCACCTTGGGTTACATTATTTGAGTTTAGGTAAGGATCCCTAATTTTTTTAAAAATCTAATATAGCTTATGACACTCGGGGTTAATGTAGATTCCCACCAGTGAAAGAATTTTTCGAATCGGTTCAGTATTTCCGGAGCCTATTCGTTACAAACAAACAAACAAACAAACAAACAAACAAACAAACAAATCTTTCCTCTTTATAATATTGGTATAGATATAGATAAGAATTTTTATTTTTTTGATGAACAAAATTATAATGGTATATTAAACACGACGGTCGGTGGGTCGTTTTACACGACAACAACGACCCATAGAATAGATGGCGTGCCCAAGTTTAATGCTGTGGCTGCTTCACCTTTTCGTCCTTGTAAGACAGTTCCAGGTCTCGTAACACCTGCTTCCAGTGCTGCTTGACCGAGGGCTCATTCTGTTCGTACCGCGATGGTTTAATCTTTCTTATCTGCCGAGGGTGGTGCCAATTTTTTACTAATGGTTTCTTGCCACATGGCATTTTCGTGGAGAAGGGTAAAGTTAAATTAAAATTTTTAGTAAGTACTTTGTTTTTAAAGGTCTTTGATTGCAGAGAGATAATTATGGACAGAGAGAATTACGTAGATAGAGGTGAGGAATTTAGCAGATATTTTTAGACTCTCTGGTGCTCTAGCGGCGGTTTCCAACCTCTCTGCTCTGCCCACGCAGCATAACGGACCATTTGTCGAATCTTTCTGTCACTTGTGACAACTTTTTTTAATCGCTTTTGACATTTCAATGCGGGAAAATGTATGGAAACGATAGACAAAAAAGACAGATAGATACGACAAATTCGACAAATTGTCCGTCATGCTACCGCCGCTGGTGACTGGTGATATAGCGTTTCCCCACCTCACTGTTGAGATCTCAGAGTAAGGAAACAGCCGGGTGAGATAGAGGATCAGAGAGATGGAAAACGTTTTGTAGAGGAAAGAGAAAGTAAACATTTTTTAACCAACAATAAAAACTTATTATCAAAAAATTCAACCGCCGAAAAAACTGAAAAGCATTAAATAATAGGGAAATTTTTTCTATTAGGGCTTAATTTACTCACTTCTTAAAGTAATTTTGGTATACCAAGAAATTTTAAGTCGGCGCCACACCACACAAGCAAATTCATTATCTACGTAAAGCACGCGTTTTTGGGGTTATTTCTTTGAATTTCAGGTAATTAAGTGATCTTCATTCGTAGATTCTGTGGCGCCGACTCAAAATTTCTTGAAATACCAAAATTACTATAAGAAGTGAGTAAATTAAGTCCTAATAGAAAATGTTTCCCTATTATTTAATGCTTTTCAGTTTTTTCGGCGGTAAAATTTTGATAAAATGTTTTTTATTTTTTGCTTTTCAGTAATTTGGGCTAATTTTTTTTCGACCCCAGCTAATCACCCTTCACATGGTGTTCGCACCCCACAAGGTGGCCACACAACCTGATGAAGGTTGAGGGTCTAAACAGGATGAGGTTCGCTAACGACCGGTCGGTGAGGCGATTTGTGAGGGAGGCCTATATCCAGCAGTGGACGTCTATCGGCTGAGATTATGATTATTAACATTCATATAAAAAATACTCATAATTAATACCTAGCAGTTTTCATGTAAATCACAACACGGCAAAACAAAAAAGTCACCCATATTTTTCCACCCTTAGGGTTGGAATTTTATTTTCAAATTTTTATGGGACCAACTTCAAGGTATACCCTGTCGATTAAAAAAAAATATATACGTGACGAATTGAGAACCTCCTCCTTTTTGTTTTTTCGTCGGTTAAAAAAAAAGGAGGAGAGTCCCAAGGCGACGCGTATATTTTTTTTTTTTATATTTTTTTTTATGTATGATCACGCATAACTTTTTGCAGAGTAGACCGATTTTGAAATTTCTTTTTTTAATCGACAGGCAGGGTATATCTTGAAGTTGGTCCCATAAAAATGACAATAATATTCCTACCCCGAGGGTGGTTCCTACCAGGTAATTTTGTGACAAAGTCAACGAACAAAGATCACTAAATTACCTGAAATTCAAAAAAATAACCAAATAACGTGTGCCGCCGCGCATTACGCTTTCCGTAGTGAATTTGCCTAAGTTGAGTGGCTTGGTAAAATAACGTGGTATAACCTAAATTACTTTACGAAGAAAGTAAATAAGTAAATTAAGTCTTTATAGAAAATCTTTCCCTATTATTTTATGCTTTTCAGTTTTTTCATGAAAAAAAAAACATAAAAAAATATTTAATGTACTTAATTACTTAATGCATAATTACTTAATGCGAAACTAGGCAAGAGAAGCGAGCATGAGTTGAGAGTGGGGAACTTCGGTTATGGGCAACAGAACCCTAGAGGTCAGAGGCTGGCCGATTTCATGGAGAAAGAAGGACTCTTCATGATGAATTCTTTCTTCCAGAAGCCACCTCATAGGAAATGGACCGAGATGAGCCCTGGTGGTTCTAGGAACGAGATAGACTTCATCTTGACCGACAAGAAACGGATATTCAATGATGTCTCCGTGATTCATAGGGTAAAAACCGGCAGTGATCACCGAATAGTAAGAGGCACATTGAATGTGAACGTTAAACTTGAACGGTACCGCCTGATGAAGTCTACGCTCCGTCCTACCCTTGCTCAGATCGAAAACCCCGAGAGCTTTCAACTCGAGCTCTCTAATCGCTTTGATTGTCTAGACGACGCATCAGTGGACGAGATCAATAACAGGTTCGTAAAAACTCCATACGGTCGGATCTAAATTCTTTAGGACTCGCCGTACCGCTAGAACTCTCTGAAGACACCCTCAAACTTATGGCTGAACGACGCTTGCTTAGACTGCAGTCTCCCGATGATGCTGCGTCATATAGGCGGCTCAATAGACAGATCTCGAAGGCCTTGCGACACGATATCCGTGTCTTTAATACTGCGCGTATTAAGGATACGATAGAGCGAAATAAAGGCTCCAAAGTGTTCGCAAGAGATATGTCTCAGAGGGATGACGGCAGTATAGCGTCGACGAAAGCGGAAATTTTGAGGGAAATCGAGAAGTTCTACGGACAGCTATACGATTCGGTCACTAAGCCTGTTACTAGTGCGGCCAACGACCCTAGAGCCAAACTAACCCGACACTATACCGAAGATATCCCGGACATCAGCCTGTACGAGATAAGGATGGCCCTGAAACTGCTTAAAAACAACAAGGCACCGGGTGAGGATGGAATCACGTCAGAGCTTCTGAAAGCGGGTGGAACACCGGTACTCAAAGTCCTTCAGAGGCTCTTTAATTCTGTCCTACTCGAAGGGACCACGCCTGAAGCATGGAACAGAAGTGAGGTGGTGCTTTTCTTTAAGAAGGGCGATAAAACCCTTTTGAAGAATTATAGGCCCATCTCGCTTTTGAGCCATGTTTATAAGCTGTTTTCCAGGATCATCGCCAATCGTCTCGAACGAAGGTTTGATGACTTCCAGCCTCCCGAACAAGCCGGCTTCCGAAAAGGCTTTAGTACCATAGACCACATACATACGCTGCGGCAAGTTATACAGAAGACCGAAGAGTATAACTTGCCGCTATGTCTAGCGTTTGTGGACTATGAGAAGGCCTTTGATTCGGTCGAAACATGGGCGGTGCTAGAGTCTCTCCAACGATGCCGGATTGACTATCGGTACATCGAAGTGCTGAAGTGTTTGTATAGCAACGCCACCATGTCTGTCCGAGTACAGGAACAGAATTCGAAGGCTATTCCCTTGAACAGAGGCGTGAGACAGGGAGATGTTATATCTCCGAAACTGTTCACCGCCACTTTAGAAGACGCCTTCAAACTTCTAGAATGGAAAGGGCAGGGCATCAATATTAACGGCGAATACATCACTCACCTTCGGTTTGCCGACGACATCGTAGTCATGGCAAGGTCGATGGAGGAACTCAGCACGATGCTCGAAGGCCTCAACCGAGTCTCCCAACAGGTGGGCCTTAAAATGAACATGGACAAGACGAAGGTCATGTCTAATGTCCATGTTCTGCCTACCCCAGTTATGGTTGGGAACTCGGTTCTCGAAGATGTCGACGAGTACGTATACCTAGGACAAACCATCCAATTAGGTAGGTCCAACTTCGAGAAGGAGGTCAATCGCCGAATCCAGCTCGGATGGGCGGCGTTCGGGAAACCACGCAACGTCTTCTCGTCCAATATTCCTCAGTGCCTGAAGACGAAGGTATTTAACCAATGTGTGCTGCCAGTGATGACATACGGTTCTGAAACGTGGTGCTTCACTATAGGGCTTATGAACAGGCTCCGAGTAGCTCAACGAGCCATGGAGCGGGCTATGCTCGGGATTTCTCTGCGGGATCGAATCAGAAATGAGGACATACGCAGAGAAACCAGGGTCACCGACATAGCCAAGCGGATAAGCTCGTTGAAGTGGCAATGGGCAGGTCATATAGCCCGCAGAACAGATGGCCGCTGGGGCCGAAAAGTTCTCGAGTGGAGACCACGGATCGGCAAGCGCAGCGTAGGACGTCCACCGACCAGATGGACGGATGATCTGCGCAAGGCTGCGGGTCTACGCTGGATGCAGGCCACCTGCGATCGGTACAGATGGAGAGCCTTGAGGGAGGCCTATGTCCAGCAGTGGACGTCCTACGGCTGAAATGATGATGATGATGAATTACTTAAACTTAAAAACTTAACCTAATGAGGTTTATCCGCTAATGTACAGCAAGTCTCTTATCACTAGATGCGCGTAAAGGTAAGTAAGTTATTATTATTAGTCTCTATACAAATCAATAAAGTGTTTTTTGAGGTAAGGTCTAAACTTCTCTTTGTTTATATTCAAAAGGCTATTTATAGTTGTGTCTGACAAGGTATTTAAAATAGAAGGTAACAAGCATTTCCAATGCCGTTTTCCGTATATACAGGGTGTTTCTGACAAGGCGGTAATAAATCAAAGGAGGGATTATGCTCACCATACCTAACAACTTTCCCAAAGCAACATGGGTCGAAATCTCAAAACAAAAATCAGCCATCCCGTACATTGACCCCGTCAGCTGATCGAACCAATGTATGGAACAGCTGTTATTTTTTTTGAGATTTTGACCCATGTTGCTTTGGGAAAGTTGTTAGTTATGGTGAGCAGAATCCCTCCTTTGATTTATTACCGCCTTGTCAGAAAGACCCAGTATTAAAGTAATGTGGTATTACATATATTGGCTTATTAGGAAAGTTTCTCAATTTATTTGATCTTTTCTTAGTTTCTAAGTTATACAGTGTGTCCGGGGAAGTTATAACATAATTTTAAGGGTGTATTCTATGATCAATTTCATCGATGAAAAGACCCCATATATGGGGGTCGCAGCCTCACCCCCCCCTCAGTATGACGTTTTTAATTTATTTTTTTTGCAAAAATCGACCCCGCCTACTTTTAAAATCACAGTTAAAGGTCTAAGGCTCACAGAACCTTCATTAAGGTCTTGATCGAAGGCTAAGTAGTTAGGCTACCTAAGTTACTAACAAAATAACCAAGTATTGCTTTTACTTTTTTTTTTAAAGATGATAAACCAAAAAAAAAAATTTTTTTTTGTGCATTTTTTACGGTTTTTCAGTTTCCACAAAAAAATGCAGATACTTTTTTTTTATTTTTTGTGTTTTATTGTTAGCTTTTGAGTTGTTCTCCAAATTGGTATTAGATTTATTTCTCTAGGTCTATTACTTCAGAAATTATCAACTACCAAAAAGACCCTTCGCTTTTACCTTTTAATTTAAGATTTCAGTTTAACCCACTTTTATTAAAAAATAAAGTCAATATTTAATTATTTTGCTAGTTATTTAGGTAGCCTACCTACTTAGCCTTCGTACAAGACCTAAATTAAGAGTCCTTTTACGCGAACAGTGGCGCCACTCTAGAAAAAAAAAATATTTTCTAAAGTAAGGCTTTTTTTCAGAAAAAAGTGCTCCCTTGTGCATAAAATCTTGGTCCCTAGTATTTTTTTAGTATTTAAAGTAATATCTAGGTTTAGAATGTTTATGTTTTACTGTTTGTTGCTATAAGTGGCCACTTTAGGTTTATACCGTTTCATGTATTATAGTTTGTTCCTAAAAGTAGCTAAAAGTGGCTACTTTTAGCAAAAAACAGTAATCCATAAACATCCTAAACCTAGATATTATTTTATATACAAAAAAAATAATAGGGACCAAGATTTTATGCACAAGGGAGCAATTTTTTCTGAAAAAAAGCCTTACTTTAGATTTTTTTTTTTTTTCTAGAGTGGCGCCACTGTTCGCGTAAAAGGACTCTTAATTTAGGTCTTGTACGAAGGCTAAGTAGGTAGGCTACCTAAATAACTTGCAAAATAATTAAATATTGACTTTATTTTTTAATAAAAGTGGGCTAAACTGAAATCTTAAATTAAAAGGTAAAAGCGAAGGGTCTTTTTGGTAGTTGATAATTTCTGAAGTAATAGACCTAGAGAAATAAATCTAATCCAATTTGGAGAACAACTCAAAAGCTAACAATAAAACACAAATAATAAAAAAAAGGATCTGCATTTTTTTGTGGAAACTTTGAAAAACCGTAAAAAATGCACAAAAAAAAATTTTTTTTTTTGGTTTATCATCTTTAAAAAAAAAAGTAAAAGCAATACTTGGTTATTTTGTTAGTAACTTAGGTAGCCTAACTACTTAGCCTTCGATCAAGACCTTAATGAAGGTTCTGTGAGCCTTAGACCTTTAACTGTGAATTTAAAAGTAAGCGGGGCCGATTTTTGCAAAAAAAAAATTAAAAACGTCATACTGAGGGGGGGGTGAGGCTGCGACCCCCCATATGGGGTGTTTTCATCGATGAAATTGATCATAGAATACACCCTTAAAATTATGTTATAACTTCCCCGGACACACTGTATATATATAAGTATTCAAACAGTATGGCAATTTTAATTTTATCAAAAACATTTACAATGTGGCAATATTTAAACAAACCAGGTTCGTTATCCGAGTATTTTAACTTTGTTTTATAAGGTACAATTAGTTTTAACATTCTTAGCTGTAGGGAATATATTTTATTAATATTTGTTGTACAAGTTTGTGAGAAAACCATAATGGTGGCTGATATGACTTCTTGTTCAAAATTTTGTAAATTCTGTCATAAATATTGTGTTGTTGTAACAGCCAATGAATCTGAACCCTTTTTATGTGTAAATATAGACTTTACATTTATGACTAGTTACATACTTATACATAAAAAGTAAAGTAGGTGCCTTATTAAATCACGTGCATATAAACGGCCTACGGTTTAAAAAAAAATTACAATATTTTTTATGCAAATGTACGAGGATGTTCCTTTTATTTAGTTTTGTTACTTTTCTGTTGACGATTATGTTACATTTTGATTTATTCTCTTAATTTAGGCCAAAAATACTTTTTTTTATAACAATTTTAGTAAGTTAGGAGTCAAACTTTCTATTATCCGAGAAGTTAAAGTTACATGATACAATATTCAAGTTTTTTTTATTATTTTAATCTTTAATTTTAGAGATATTTGAGGCGAGAAGTTATAGGCCATATAAAATAGGGGTATGGCCAAAGAGAGAGATATTTTTATTCGTTAGTTTTTCAAAGAGATATTTTTCTTTTTTGACTTAGTATTGTCTACAATGCATATTTGTAAATAACCATGCTGTTGTACTATTTTAATATATATTATTGAGTAAGAAGCACCTAAAATAGGGTAGGCCTTATTTGTATCACTTACCTTACGTTATGAATAAGGAGTTTTTTGTTTCGCATCTGCCAATAATTCATATAACAAAATACTAGTAGCGTCATCTGCCGTTAAAATAAAGCAACGCAAGTTAGATTTTCGTCGTGGGAATAGAAAATACGAGGCATCGTACTCTTACCGTTTGCGTTTACATTTTCAGCAACGAAGGTGAATCATGAAGTGAACAACTGAACAGTTATATGTTCCTTACAGACGAGAGATGTCGCCTTCTACTCCAAACAAAAAATAGGTTGGTTAGTGCAGTTTAAATATTGGTAGGCGGTACAGTAGCGGTCTACAAGTTCGTAACAAAATTATTTATGGTCTCGTGCGCCCTAGACTGTATTACCAAAGAACAAGAGCTATTTGCAAAACAGAAAAACCTGAAGTGTTATGCCGTCCTAGACCACCACTGTACCTTGAAGCGTAGCGGTTTCCAAACTCTTTGACTGTACCTACTATAAAAAAACTCAGTTCTCAGTTTCAGATAAAAAGCTGAATTAATTAAAAAATATATATTTAACAAATTTTATTTAAGTTTACATGCCAATTAATTTATTACTTAAGTATTTATTTTAATAATTCGTACAAAAATAGCCTTTTTTATTTGTATTCTAAAATGTAAAGATTTGGTGTAAAATAATAAATAATAGTATCTGAGTGCAAAGTTTGTGCTTGCACTGCAAACACAGTAATGGTGGAAATACGGTGGAAACTATATACTTATAGATAGGGTCATATTGATTTTTATATTTTGTCAAAATACAATAATTACCTATTTAGAAAAAATAACAATATAAATACCTAAATGAATATAGTTTATAAGTATGTATGTACCTATCTACTTATATGAATACTTATTTGTTTTTATTTTTTTATACAAAAATCAGTAACAGTTAAGAAAAATAAATAATATGCATACAATAATACTTATCAATATTATTTTAATTAGGATATTACTAACAACTATAACACGCTACGTAAAAACATTTGTTCCCTTCATTTTGGCTTCGTCATAGTCGGGTAAAAAAGTAATAAAAATAGACAAAATACACTTAACCTGATTTAGGAAATTAGTCCTTACTTTTATTCTAACAATAAAATAGGACACTTAAAACCCTAGGTACTTACCTAATAATATAATTTTATAGTTATGTAAAATAAATAACAAGTCGAAAAAAACATTTTTCCTGGCTAAGATTAGCAATAAAATATTATTGTCTGTCGAATACAAATATTATATCTTATATCTATGCCATAAAATCGTAATAATTTAACAAAGCAAGCATCATAATTATAATATTCGTATGGGACATCATTTAGGTTACCTAAATACATTTGATATTACACAAATAATTTCAGTGTTCACTTGAGTCATTGAACCTTTTTGTAATGAGTACATAGTAGATAATACTTATGAAAAGTGCTCTTGTATACTTTTGATCGCTATGCATAAGCAGTTTTTAACTTATACATAAACGATGCACATAATATTGAAACATGTACGATCGTAAGTATGGTAGGTGCACTAAGCAAGGACGTTAAAACTATTATTAACTATGTACACATTTTTATTGTAAAAAAATATTTATCCGTAAGTGAGTGCATGTTTTAGGCTGTCTCAAATTGAGACTCTCAATATCTCAAACTATGTTTTTAAAAGTTCTTTTGTTTTTTAAAGTGTTTAGCATAATGATTATGTATATATGCTAAGCAACATTTTGCTTAGGTAGGTACCTAATGAAAATATTTTTATTCTACTATTGTTATGAAATTAATACACAAGGATCACTTTACTACTTTTATTCTTCACTCACAACATTGTCAGCACGGTCTTAACTACTTTTGAGTACGTCTTGGTCGCGCGAAGGCTCAGAACAGAATCCTCGCCTGCTCGTCGAGTCCGGTATTTATATGCTTTTGGTTAACAGACTGAAGATAGACTACCGTCTATTTTTGTTTATTTGAAAAATCCTTACACTCGTCCATCCTGACCGCGTGTACGTCCTCGTACACGTGACCAGAAATACGGAGAAGATATTATAAAAATCCTTACACTCGGCGAGCGGAAGTCACTCTAGTCAAAGTCAAAAAGTCATGATTCTACTCCCTTTCACAATGATTTTACAGCGTAGAGAAGAAAGGGGTAACAAACTCTACTTTACAATTTATCTCTTTTTTTTTTTTTAGTTTTTTTTTTTGACATTACAATTCAATTTACAACAATTAAAAAAATACAAATTACTTTAAAAAAAATAAGTACTTACATAAAGTGTTAAAAAAAAAAATAAGTACGTTACTTCCATGCATCTTTGTCGTTTTAGTTTCACAAGAACTCATAAACTTAAGTGTATTAGAGTAATAAACAAAATCATAAATTCTAGTATATATGAATCACATATGAATATTTCTTCCAAAACTAATCGTCATCTACGTCACAGATTACCTACCAACATTTCTAATCAATTGAACAATTGTACTTTCGAAAACTAATGCTTTTGACTTAACAATGCGTATTAAATTATCTTAGTAAAAATATTGATTTACATACTATATCATTATAAAATTCTAAGGGGATACCATTATTTTTCTATTATGCTTTTGACTTAACAATTTGTATCAAAATATCTAAGTAAAAATATTGATTTACAAACTATAACATTATAAAATTCTAAGGGGATACCATTCTTTGTCTATTCGATGTCCCCATTCCGGAATTCTCAGCCTTCCTCGATTGTGTAAAATCTCATACAAACTATTACTTAAACAATAATTTTTTTTTTGTAAAACGTAAAAATTACAAAAATAAATGAAAAGATTATCAGTCAATCAAGATTAAGGCCTAAATAATGCCTCTTCTAAATATAATCATATTAGCTTCACGAATATAAATTAGTTCACGAACATAAAAAAAAACTTATTTAAATATAAGCTAACTTCAACAACATTATATAAATTTCAGATTAACAAGTTCAAGGTTTCAATCAATTTCAAGCTTTTGTTTGACACATTATTAATCAAGCTACCGTTTGCCACACTTGGGACACGGCCTGCTATGACACATTATTAATCAAGCTACCGTTTGCCACACTTGGGACACGGCCTGCTATGACACATTATTAATCAAGCTACCGTTTGCCACACTTGGGACACGGCCTGCTATGACATACTATTCATTAAGCTACCGTTTGCCACACTTGGGACACGGCCTGCTATGACACATTATTAATCAAGCTACCGTTTGCCACACTTGGGACACGGCCTGCTATAACACATTATTAATCAAGTTTCTTCTAACATAAATAATAAAATATCAAAAACAATGGTTTACAAAGCCTTATAACAAATTCAAAACTAAATAACATCCTTTTTGGCACACAGGGCTGAACAGATCAACAACAAACAACTCAAAAAAAAACTAAAGTATACAATGTTTTTACTTTTAAGTTTTTTTTTTTTTTTGTTAATTGTAATTCCTTTTATTTCTTAATTTCTAGATAGCACAATATTATATTTAGTCTGCATTATGTCACACATGGCCTATTTAGACAGCAAATTGCCACGTGCCATCTTCATTGGTAACACACAGGGCTACAATGATCACTAATAACTGCCTACATAATATTATTATTGCAGGTGATATTAACATAAATATAAGGTATAAACCAGACGAAACTTCTCAAGAACGCAGTAACCGGTTAAAGTATTTAAATATGCTTTCCATACATTGTATATTTCCTGGGCACACGTTGCCCACAAGAGAGAAAAATGCCTCGATCATTTTATGGTAAAACTAAGTAAATATAAATCGAATCCTTTATTGCTATTCTTAATTCTACCATACATCATGTCACTACCTTTCTTAACATTAATACATCCTCGAAACTAACAAACACTCGTAAATATACTACAACTATTAACTATGAACAAGCACTAGATAGTCTTGAACTAAAGAACCTAAATAACCTACTTGATTGCGAAGATCCTCAATAAATCACTGATGAACTGATCAATAAAATGACAGAGTCCCTAAATGAAAACAAAGTAACTAAACGTATTCCAAGAAATAAGCGCATTTTAAAGCCTTGGATAACAAATGGGATTTTAAAGTGTATTCAAAATAGAAATAAATTACTAAAGAATCTCCGCTCTGATCCGACTAATAATATTCTTTAAATTACTTATAAACGATACCGTAACTTCTGTAATGATCTTATTGAAAAAGTAAGAAGAGAATATGAAAGTGATCTGTTAAAAAAAAACTCAGAAAAAAATTCGAAAGCTCTCTGGAAAAACATTAAAAATATTACAAACCTTAACAACACAAAATCTAAAAATAATGGCTTACTTAACTGCGGATCATCTCCCGAAGAATCAACTAATAGGATAAATACTTTCTTTGCTAATATAGAAAAAGATCTTGCTGAAGAAATTATTAATGATAATTCGAGATACTGCACAAAAATAGTTAACTCAAAATTAACGGCACATTCGCAACTTTCGTCTTTTGTTTTGCTTGACACAGATGTAAACGAGGTAAAGAGTCTCATTGCTAATCTTAAATCGAGTAGTGCATCTGGTGAAGACAATATTCCAACAGCATTTCTGAAGCTGGACAAAAACATTGTTTCACCAATAATTAGCCACCTTGTTAACTTATCTTTTCAAAAAGGTTTTTTTTTCCTACAAGACTTGAAACTTGAACAGTGAGCTACTATCAGTCAGAAAATTATTAATTCTAAAATGTGTCCTAAAAATGCATGCAAAATTACCATTTGACGCCAAAAAAAAATGAAAGTAGACGCAAACATACAGTGGCTCCTATATTTAACAGTAGGACAGCTTTCGCAAAAAGGCAGTATAAGTTTTATATAATAAGATAAACAAATTGTTAAATATTTACCCCAGTAAAACAGTATAATTATGTTAAAAAAACTCTTATGCAGCTGGCTTTTGAAGCAGAATTATGATGAAATTGAAAACCTGATAAATGTAACCTAATACCTTTTTATTTCCTTAGTAACTTAAAAATTAAAAAAAATCTAAATTCAAAATGTATTGTTAGTATTATTGATATTTTCTTTTTTCTCTATTTGTGTAACTAGAATTAGAAATAGTATTAAGCTATATTTATGTATAAATCAGCTTAACCTAACATATTTAGAATATATTTTGAAAAGCATGTGACAATGTGGAAGATCGGGGTCTCCTGATACAGGTTAATACTTAAAAGGAGACTCCTCGCTTTTATACTTTTGTAAAATTGAAAATTGAATAAACTTATTTATTATTTATTATTATTACATGGTATGTGTTCTACCTTATGGCACACATGGCCGAATAAAGTGTATAGTTAAATATAACTTCGTTATCCTCTTCCGACACACAGGGTCACACACACTAGCACATAATAAAAAAAAATAACATACACAATCACATTAATCCTTGCGCACGGCCGCTGTGCTCTCTGTCCTAAATGCTTGGGCTTCCCTTGCACTGCGCCGCGACGCCCACTCGAGACTTTTTCTGGTCGTGGCACCTTCGACATCACTGACACGTGATGCAGCGCGGTGAGAGGTGTAAAGGCGGTGCCTTCAGTCCCTTCGTCTGGCTCCATCTCTATGACTCAGATACAGAAAGAAAAGAAAATGTTATTGTAATTTTATTAAGATTTGACATTAAAATTCTAGGTTTTATTCAATACTCAAATGACAATATATATTATAATCTTTCGAAGGTATGTAACTCAATATTTATAAAACCCACAACGCCACAAAAAAATATCCTAACATAAACAAATCTTTAGAACAAACAGCACAGGACAAGTTGTTTAATCTTTACTTTCAAACTATGGATGTCGTGCCCGATAATAAACTATTATTATTATTAGGTAAGTAAGTATTTGAATACAAAAATAAAATTTATTATAAGATCCCAAACAATTGATTGAATGAATTAGTAGTAATAAAAATAAAATTGAATAAATAATTATTACGATTCCCATTAAAAAGTATAAACCGACGCTAGCGACTAAAATATGACTGTCCCTTTCCCCAGTAGTAGTAATTGAAGCTCTGTCTCCGTTCTTTATTTTACTTTCCTTTGATTTCTTCTGCATAAATCCTCTTAAATCCTACCTTGCCGAACAGATTAATTCAGATAACTAAAATAAGTCTTAAATATAAAAGAAATTAAAGTATTAGGCCCCTTTTAATTCTAATTTGCATTAATGTCATTGCAAATGCTATAGATTTCCTTTTACATTATTCCATGATAGAAACCCAGTCAAACCCGGCGGTGACGTTCACAAGTACGAATCAGATTTAAATATTGCATTAAACTTATGTAAGTAACTTATTATGAAATTTTCTCAAATAGGTACTTTTTTTTATAAACAAACAAATAGGGGCTTAGTTTTAATTTTTGCTATCAAATTGATCTAATCGTAAAAATATATATAATATTGATGAAAACACTTTTTTTTTTTTTTTTTTTTCAATTAAAAGTCACCGATAGGCTGAAATTTTTAGATTATAATGACACCGAATAAATTCTTGTACAAATTAAATAATCTATATGTTTACACACAAAGAAATAACACACCCATAATAGTTTATTTTTTTTTTAGTCCTACTTTAAGTTTTTTTTTTTTTTATCAATTTAAAAGTAACCGGCAGACATTTTAAAATTATTACTTGGATGAATTTAGTTGGAGCGCTATGTCTGAAACACAGGCTTACCTTATTTCAGACAAAGAAGATAAACAGTACACAGTTGAAACAAGTTTTAAGAGTGTTTTTGTCACTTTATTATAATTTATTTTAATAACTACAAGGAAAGTATGTAGGTACGTTTTAATTTTATCAGAAATAAAAACTTTCATTGACACCTATGTTGCAAAAATAAACTTTTTGAATTTGAGCTTGAACTCTATTTAATAAGAAACAAATATCTGCATTACCACAGATACAACGTATTCCATTAAAGCAAAACGGATTACAAATTCATACCTTTATAATCTCCCTCTACTTTATATTATAATAAATATCTTTTGCAATTACACTCTTTTTGCTTTTTTTTGGTACGTTGGTAGGGTAACTGTTAATAACGCCATGAATAAAATGATGTTGGTTGTCTGGTTAAATAATGATACCATCACGGACGTTAAAATTCCAATTTCAAAACAAAAATATTTTTAAATAATGACTTAATTTTAATTTTAACGTGTGATAGAAAAAGGGCCATACTAATCATGCAAAAAACAAATTACAAAATTGGCAGCGTGTACTTACCACTTCTGACTTGTTATTTAATTAATACACAAGGATCACTTTACTACTTTTATTCTTCACTCACAACATTGTCAGCACGGTCTTAACTACTTTTGAGTACGTCTTGGTCGCGCGAAGGCTCAGAACAGAATCCTCGCCTGCTCGTCGAGTCCGGTATTTATATGCTTTTGGTTAACAGACTGAAGATAGACTACCGTCTATTTTTGTTTATTTGAAAAATCCTTACACTATTGGGTGTTTTTGCTAAACGCTCTGCATCTTCTAAAGTATTAGGCATTCTAGTACCCAATGTTTCTGGTTGGGTTAGTACAAGACAAACTGAGAGAGCAGCCATGCCACCGAACATTACAGACGGAATACCCTGCCAGTACACCATGAGCGGAGGCGTCAGCGGCGCCAAGACGGACCCCACTCGCCCTACCATTGATGAAAATCCAAGGAACGAGTGTCTATATTGCGTTGGATAAAGCTCCGATGTAAATAAATACACAGAAGTAAAAACCACCGCTATACTAAACTTACCCGTTAAGTAAACACACATGGATAATACTGAAAAGTTTGATGGTATAAAGGCAAACGCTATACAACATGCTGCACATAACATGTACCCGCAAAATAATGTTTTTCTTCGCCCAATTTTATCTAATACAAAAACAGCTGTCCAATAGCCTGGAATCTCTACAGCAGCTATGGATACATAATTAAAGTACATGTTTCCTGATAAGCTCACAGAGTTTATAGATAGGCCGTAGTACACGAACGTGGTAGTCACCCACCAGACGGGCGTCGTGCAACACCTGCGAAACAGGACGCTTGAGCGAAGAACACGCAAAAACAAATTTTCCCTCGGCTCGTCTTTCTCTACTGTACTGGAATTTTGACTGGGAATGGCATTAATGAGAAAGTTTATGGAATCCTCCGTTAAGGTACCTCCATTCATACGTGCCGCTTTTTTTAAAGCAGCGCGAGCTTCCTCCTGTTTATTTTTACTCAGTAACCACCGGTGGCTTTCGCATAAGATCCATCGATATGAAACTAGCAAAAATACAGGTGTAAATAAAACCAGTGTAAGTGGTCGCCAGTCTACTACCGCAAAAGCAATCAAACCCAAAAATACCTGACCTAGGGCAAACATAGACGACATCATAGCACTAGTAAGTACACGAAATTTAGGACCGACTATTTCAGTAGCTAAAATATACGCGGCACTGAACGCGCCACCCCCTATAGCAGTTTGCAGAAATTGCATAGTAACATACATGGGGTAATTGACCGAAAACGCTCGAACAAATCCTATCAAGGCTATGTTAAAACTAAAGAAAACAATTGAGGTTCGACGGCCAAAATAATCTGACACGAATCCTGCTATTGCAAGGGCTACCATGCCACCGAGGCTGTTTAGCGTTCCAGGCAAAGCTCTTAGCCATTCATTACACTCTAAATTAAAATCATAAACAACAGTATTAGTTCTTTCGTAAACGTATGAATCACACGATATCGTACGATTTACATCAAAAAGATAAGCTGGACACACGCCACCAGTCAGCGGCAGAGTCCATTCTTCAGTGTTGTTTGCATAACGTAGACAGTCTTCCAAATCGCCTGACCTTGTGACCGGAATAGCATTTAAAATCCATGCGGGGGCAAAGTCCACCGGCGCAACTCCGTCACACTCTGGCACTGCACACCGATGCGGTAGTCTGGCTGCAGTAAATACGTAATCTCCAGCCATAAAACCGGAAACTATAGCGGGAATAGCGATGAAAATCAAATTGAAAATCTGATATTTGCCGATTTGTCCTATTTCATTATTGAGTACAAAGTCAAAGTCCACTTTAACATCACGAACACTTGCCCGTCCGGACATTTTTATCACCAACAAATAATATCAGCAGATGGGTTATTGATAAAGTTTAGCGTTAAATGCGAATAATACTGCTGTATTATACTGGAGTAGAGTAGTCTCTGTTATCTTTATCTATACAACACGCTTTAAAAGTAGTTATGAGGAACAAACACGTTGCTAGTGAAATCGGCGCCGCCGCCGCTCTGTCGTCGTGAGGTGGCGTGCCGGTTTTTAACGCGCAAGGTCATTGCTATTGGTACGAATGGTGTTGCCACAAAAAATAAACCTATGGATGGATTTAAAGCGGAAAAAATAGCATTTTAAATTAATTTACAAAAAAAATTCGTGTGTAATTTAATCACTAATAAACTTATGAACATGATATAATTTAAAAATTCGGATGATAACTACTACATTTAAATACTCAAAGCCTCAGAAAAATAAAATTTATTTAACATATCAGCAGGTTGTTAAAGTTTATTATAGTATTATAATATATAAGTAGATATTGGTTTATACCAGTTATGTAGAGAATAAACCAATTACTGCGTTTATATAGAATGCAAATTTATTTTCATTGGGGTGTAATATAATCAAAAAACTTGTATAAGGACTATTTAGGCCTTTTCTTGCGTACCGTATACCTTCTCTTAAACTGGTCAGACAATGCGAAGGGCTAGAATGTTTAGCTTGACTGAAGCGGGACTCAGTATGTTACTGATTTTTTTAATTTATACTTAAAAAGATGCTAATGCTAATAATAAGATAATAATAATGTCAGAATAACACTTTATTTAATAATTAGAATTAGATTATAGTTACTATCACTACAAAACTATTATTATTTTCAAGCGCATAAGTAATTGTACATATTTTTGACTGCCGTTGTTAACACTAATGTATTGTACTCTTTTTGTGTGCCAAATAAATAAAATAAATTATGTTGTGTTGTGTATTTATTACTTGTCATCTTGTCATCAATACATTCATACATTCAAGTAAAATGACAAAACAGTTTAATTGGACTCTGCCAACTGGGACAGTCTTCGTCGTATTTGCTCTATCGGCGCTGGGGTATCGGTGGGCGACCTCACCATGGGTGTCGGAATACCTTGCTGGGCTTCGAATGTGAGCCTGGCCTGGAGGACCGCTGGGTCGAACATTCCCAGGCTCTTTAAGTATGGGGCCCGCCGATGCTCTGGGTGCTGGATCATCCAACGACAGTACTCCTTCACGCTTCTGAAGACATAAAGAAAGACATAAAATTATCTCATTTATTTTTAGGCATTTGATTAAAAAGTCAATTTATTTTCTTTTTGTATTATAAAGAAAAGGTCGAGTTCAAAATTATTTAGTAGAAATATTCAATTAAAAATCAAGTTTACAGGCAATTTAAAACGATAAACAAAAGGTAGGAAGTGGAATGTATGTATCGTTTATCTTAAACCACCTTAAATTAGTGATGCCATCCCAAACGGTTTTCAAGGTAACCAGATCCTTAGGAACGTGTTTGGCTGATCTCCACTGATCCTTCGTGTCATTAGTCGGGGGCCTCCATTGGTCTTGTCTGGGCAGACTGCGGTTAAACGCCTTGAGTTTTGCTGGTCTATTCTCAGCCTTGATGTCTTTTGTTATTTGACGCTCTAACACAGCGTAATTTGATTTCTGTAAATATGCAATAGCAGGTTAAATTAATTAACACAACATTTTGTGACTATGGGCTCCCGATTTTTTTTTTTTTTGTATTTCATTATGATATCAATACTGACCTCAAGTGCTCCAGTGACCACGGCTATACTATCTTGTACGGCCGGCAGCTCTTTAGGTACAATTCTCAAACTTCTTGCCACATGTGTATCAAATTCTACCTAAAAAGTCATTTTTTTAAGCTTTATAGGTACACAGTTTAACACGTACACTGTTTTACCTACCTTATCGATTCTTTATAATTTCTGAAGTAGTAAAGAAAAAAAATGAGACTGTTTTTTTTATTTCTTTTTTAGTAAGAAGGACTTATCTGACATACATAACAAATAATATGTAGAGATGTCGAAGTATAATAGGTACCTGGAAAAGTTCTTTAATAGATTTTGGTGTAAATAGCTGGGACTGTTGATCACCGCCTAGCTGTTTCATGTACTCGCAGAAGTCTAGAACAATCTAAAAAAAAAATTTCTTGTAGTTTTGGTTGTTCATGCTTAAAGTTTATATGAAGATGCGAAAAATACTTACGACTTGTCTTATTCGGCACAGTTAACAAATACATCAGAGGAACTAGAACCTAATTACAAAGAGACGTACCTAATCGAAAAAATATACGTGCTACTAACCCTGTTGGTGAGGTCGTCAGCTCGCCTCACCAGACTTTTCTCGTCCTCGCGCTCGGGCTGCAGGTAGCGCGTCGCCCACGTGACCTGCTCCCTCACCGGCCTCTGGAGGAACTCATGGTGGATGTTCGCTACGTCACCGCTTGATTTATCATCATTTTCGCTGAAATTATTAGAATTAACTTTTTAAGAAAGAATGATTGGTAGAAAATTTTATTTATTGCCGACAGAGTTTGATGAGATCAGACATTGTAAGTTCAAAACAAAAGAAAGATTATAACCAAAATTCTTATTTTTCAATAATAGGGTAGATTACTGATCATATAAGATTGCATATTTTATAAATTTCATAGGTTGTATTTGCGAGTTTATTAAATTACTCTTGCTTCCGTACCTAGAAGGAAACTCTACATCCGTATCCGAATTAATTTCTCTATCAACGTCTATCGTTTTCCTGTATGATATAAGCGGCTGTTTGTGAAGTTTGCGCGGTTTATGCTCTGAAACACAAATTGTGAAGAGTAGGTTATTGCATTGTTTACATAGCCACGTTGGCGATGAGCCAGCCTGCTTTGCGTTGTTACAGATGCTCGTACTTTGCTCCGGAACTAAATTAATTATTTCTTATTAAGTAAAAATATATTAATCTATCTTATTGGAATATGTGCCAAAAGGTTTACCTGCAGAGGAAACCAGTGCGTCATTATTCTCGGAATCTGCTACTGCAAGGTTCAACGTTTTGCAAACTTTCTGATATAAATCAGCAGGTAAGACTTCAGATAGGTTTCTGCTTTCATTTTCAGCTGTCTGAAAAGAAATAGGACCTCAATCAACCTTCAATTAAGAAATAATGTGCATCAAATATGTAAAGATAACGTAAAGTAAAAATTTATTATAAATACCGGAGTCTTCGTAATAGTATCCAACTTCTTAAAAACAGTTTTCCAGTAATTTTTGTTTGTGTGTATTGCTTCGGACGCTTCAAACTTCGAAGGTTTTACGACAGTTATTTTCCTCGGCTTCTTGAGGTTTATCTGATCACATTGATTTTCCGGGTTATCCATGGTAAAAAAACAAGTATAAAAAAACTTTGCCACCTAGATTTCAAGTTAAACGCCCTGTTTTTAAAGGAAATAAAACAGTTTGGAGTGGCACGATGTTGTTCGAATGTGTTGCTGTTAGCAACAACTTTGTGTTAGTAAATGCACGAGGTTTACCGCGGCTGTTTTGTTTACCCTTGGGTTTGTTCATTAGATGCAACCCGGTGGAGGTGGCATAGTTGTTGATTTTTGATCTATGAATTAATCATCGGTACAAGGAGTTCCAGAGATTAAACTATGTACTAAAATTAGAGATACCACCGTGGTATTTCTTTTTTTAAATTTATCAAATAAGGATATGATTTTAAAATTATTTCCTCTTTTTTTGTATTAAATATGAAAATAAATAATTGCTACTTTATTAAAACACTTGACTGCAAATATTATTAAATTACATATATGTAAGTTAAGGTTTCGCTTTCTATGGCATATGAATCTATAAAAATAGATGGATGTTATACCTCTAATGTGCGAAACTCAGTTAAAGTGAGTTCGAAACAAAATATTGTTCTCAATATTACCTAGGTAATCTGCAATATCCCTAGGTAATGTGCAGTGTAACGATTAAACATACCGTAAAGTTCGAAAAACTCTGTTGCCTTAGATTTCAGTTAAACACAGGTAACCCAAACTCCGCTTGTACACCCGCTACGCTGGTTAAAGATCACAAGCAAAACCTAACCTAACCTGCAGTTTTGACCTAGATTCTAATTTTCGGTCGAAGTTTTCTGTTTTCCGCACTTTAACGGCGAGACGTCCGGTAATACGCACATACATAAACTAGGTAAAGTGCGGATACCGAAAATACCCGATACCATTAAATTTCGCACATTAACAGGCCTAAAAAGTTAATGTGCACATTAACATATTTCGCACTATAGCGGTGACAAAATGAAACTGAAACTATTAACACAGAAACGCTAATTTTTCAAATCAATAATGCTGGGAAGTTTTTAACAATGCCATATCCATATTATCATTCCTCTCATATAATACCCGGCAAGTTAGTTTGGTTGCCATTCACGCCGTGACGAAGGTAGCATGTTTGATCAATAGGGTCGGTTATCTGTCTAAATAGTCATATCCATATCTCCATTGATTACTGAATCGGGATTGTTTAACTTACACGGTGTTTGGATTATTAATGGGATCACAGCTTAGAGGTAATCTTATAATTTTACACAATGCAGAAATGATTTTAAAATGTAAGCTTAAGGTTAAAAACCTTTTTAAAATCAAGCATTTATTTTTTTTGTAATTTTTCGAGTAATTCTCAGCAAGACCTTTCATTTGATACCAATATTGTAGGGGTGTACTAAAAATAACTAGTCCGCTATCTTGAAGTTTTGGCCCATATTGAATTTTTAATGACGTCACCATAGCTTACTGTATTGTTAGGCACACTGAACGCGTATACAACATTTCAGCTCAATTAGTTAGGGATATCTGCTTCAAAATTGAGTTGCAAGATTTTACCTAAATAATAATAAATAATTGCAAGTTAAATAATAAAATAAAAAATAAAAGCTTTTAACTTTAAGAGCCAGTTTACAGCGATGCTAGCGCCATTCGCGAAAAATATGTATATCTTCTAAACTAAGGCAAATATCAAAAATGTGTCTTAGTTTAGAAGATGTTAATTTTTTTCGCGATTTTTTTTTGTTTTATAAAGTATACTGAATTTTAAGGAAATATTTATTTTGTCTTTTTAATAACTCTAACCCAATAGCAATTAAAAAAGACAAAGCAGAGCATTTTGTCAATTTGAGTAACTTACTAGGTATTCCTTTTAATTCGCTTAGTAGCGAGTCGTGGCAACAATTCCTCGACTCTTCACTTGCGCGATATTATGTTTAATTAACCGAACTTGCTCGACTTGCAAGGAGATTTATTTGAGAACTTAGCGTAGTGATGCACTCTGTGTTGCCATTTCCGCCTGCTTGATAGTTTTTAATGAATTATGTTAAGCTTTAAAGAGATTTATTATAGTATAGGCGCACACATACACAATTCTACCTACTTATACACGACGAATTAATTATAATTTTACTACATACTATTTGAAAAAATATTTTATTTTATTTTATAATAAATTCATAGCTCGCCCCTATTAAGGCTGTTGGTTGGCTCCAAGGACGTTATTAGGTATGTTACTAAAT
This sequence comes from Euspilapteryx auroguttella, assembly GCA_951802225.1. NCBI lineage: Eukaryota > Metazoa > Arthropoda > Insecta > Lepidoptera > Gracillariidae > Euspilapteryx > Euspilapteryx auroguttella. The sequence goes on from OX637647.1 coordinate 5,324,817, forward strand.
TAACTCTGTTTCCAAACACTAGCAGTAAGTAAGAAAAATAAAAGTAAAAAAACACTTTATTGAACACAAAGTAAGATATAAAAGTAAGTATAGGTATGTACATTATCCAAGCAGCATCATCCAAGCATTTTTCATAAGCAGAAGTGAAGTGTAACAATATCGTTTCATCTGCTAAAGTTTTTATACATTACTAGTCGACCCGGCGAACTTCGTACCGCCTAAACTATTACTATTTTGTGCATGTATTATACTTATAAACCTTCCTCTTGAATTACTCTATCTATTAAAAAAAACCGCATCAAAATCCGTTGCATATTTTTAAAGATATAAGCATACATAGGGACAGACGCGGGAAACGACTTCATTTTATACTATGTATTGAAGAGTGGAGAGTTAATACCTAAATGTTTGCAAAAAATAATAAACATTCAATTAATTTTAACTCCACAGACACATACTCAGCTAGATGGAATGTCATAAAGTCTAAAATACCGCTAACAGTCGCGCATGAAGACAGTTGATGACTTAATAACGTTGGTAAGGGTCCTGTGTAAATTTACCTTAACGCCACACCGCTGCCCCGCCGCCGCCACCGCCCCGCGCCGCCGCCTCCACTGCCGCCCGCCCTGCCCCGCCTGCCTGCCGTAAAGCCTATCATTATAGCAGATAATTATATAATATTGATCGATTAAATAGATAATTATTATCTTGTTAACTCTAAACAGCTTTACTTATTAACTGTTATAATTCAAATTTAATAAGATTTCTTAAATTGTATTAAAGGTTCGTAAAAAATTGTACTAAGAAATTCCAGAAATTTTCACTGGAATGAGTAAAGTGTAAAAATAATTAAACATAAACTAGAGGCTGCCCCGCGGTATTTCCCGCGCAGATTTCTCATAAACACAAAAATCCCGTTTTTCCCGTTCCTGTGGGGATTTCGGGAAATCCTTTCTTAGTGCTCACCTACACTCCCTAAGGAACCTACATGCAAAATTTCAGCCCGCTACGCCCAGTAGTTTCGGCTCTGCGTTGTCTGTCAGTCAGTCAGTCAGTAACGGAAGAGTTTTATATATATTGATATATTGATTGATAACCATCACTCGCATCTTGAGATAATTTGCGAACTTGAAATTTGATATTTAGATCCTAGAGGTGCACCCAAAAACCAAGACATTACAAAATGTCCTAATAAAGCAAATCACGTTTTCAATATACTTAAAAAAGGGCGACTGAAGCTGCGAAGAAAAGCTTGTAGGTGTATATAAACACCTTAATCCTCAGCTTACAAGAATATCGTTACATAAACAGAGTCAAATGAACAAGAACAAATGAATGGAGTTTAGGGAGTAACCGCGGAGAAACTGCCGGCAATTTGTGACGTCGCCGCGTTCGCACCTGGTTAAATTAACACGCGAGCTGGCTGATGAGATAACGTGTTATTTGTTCAACAAATAACACTGCTATAAGATGAGGATAAATACCTAGATCATTACAAATTTCGGCTAATCTAAGCTGTCACAATCTGTAGTCGTATTTTTAACCAAATCCAAAAAAGAGGAAGTTGTCAGATTATGTATGTGTCAGTTTGAAGGCGGGTCTCTTTTTGCAAAAAGGAAATGATTGTAAAAAGAAATTATTAATTAGACCCTCAGAATAAGGACCAAATCAACTAACGTTTAGTGTGTTGTCAGTTTTTGATAAAATAACAAAGTCCCCTTTTGTCAGTGCTTCTTGTTTTGTGTTTCTTGTACAAAAAAATGTAGAATAATAAAATTTATTTTTTACAAAAAAGGGACACATACATCAACTGAGCACTTCCTCTTTTTCTAAGTCGGTTAAAATAGGTACTAAAATCTTCTCCTGAATCCTGAATGTAACAAATACATTTCAGAAAACCGCATCAAGATCGGTTCAGCCAAACGCGAGATAATCGCGGACAAACATACATACATACAGGTCAAACTGATAACCTCCTTTTTTGAAGTCGGTTAAATATAAGAGAAATAATTCTTTTTACACACAAGCTGTCCCGGCGAACTTTGTACTGCGCCTTACATTTCATATGATAAATTAAATTTTTGTTTCTGCTAACTTCCCCTCCATTTTTCCAATTTTCTTAATTAAAATTTGAAGACTACTACGAACATTTTGAAACCAAAATCAGCTAAATGGGCCCAAAATTTTGTAATGCTATAATTAGGTAATTTCACCACAAATAATGTTAATTTTAATAATAAAGTTAATTAAAATCTAAAAATTAGTAATAAAAGATAATATTTTGTTCAATACAATTTATTAAATTCAATCAATTATAATGGTTGTGTATGTAAATAATTTATCGATAAAGTACTGTATAAAGTTTTAACAAAAACTAAAGCTGAAAATCAAAGTTCTCATCTGTAAACATTTTCAAAAGATTAGGATTTTCGCTGAGCAGTTGAACCACGGATTGTTTTCTTTTCATCTCTATTGCGGTATCATTAATCCTGTAATGTGATTCGGTTCGCGGTGCAGCAACCGGTTCGATGCAAGTGCAACCCATCTCCGGCTGGAATATAGATTCTTGACTTGAATACTGAGTTGCGACATTGTGAAACGGCTCAGTTGTTGGTGCAAATAGGACTTTACGATACGCCACATCCTTAGCATTCAATAATTCTGGAACCTCAATATTATCAGAAAGAGGTACTTTGCACAGGGCTTTAGCCCGAGTATAATTCTCTTCTGAAAAATCTAAACAATCTCTAAGATTAGGAAAAGCGAATCTTTTAGTCAAATTTGTGCACTTTCTTAGGGGACATTGCTGTAGACGATGAATATCTTCAACTAGCAATGCCTCTAAGGACGATTCTCTGCTAGCTGGTTCCGTTAAAACATCATGGTTTGATATAGATGTTGAAGTCGATATAGATTCGATATTAGGTTTATCATGACATTTGCATTTCTGTGCCTCTATATGGTCTTTGATATCTTCAAAATTATGGCATTTTGCATAGACGAATTGTCGCTGTAATCTAACAACTGGAAGATCAACGTCCGAGGGCAACGTCTCTCTGCTCCCGTACACAACCGGAACGGGATCAGACAGGTCTCCTTCTATGATAAACGGCTCCATTGTGCATTCTCCGACTGGTGTCTCGGACTTTTCAAAACTAAACAAATTATGAAATTTATCTGTGTCTATTAAAATAGATGGTGTCTTCAATGGTTGTTTTTGTATTTCATTTAGTTGCAAAACAAAGAGTCTTTCTAAGTCGAGTAAAAAAGTACTTTGTTCTGGTAATAACTTCAGACCAAAACTAATAAATTTTAGGAATAATTGTAAAACTTTCTTTATTTTTTCTTCCCATTGTGTATTTATTACAGTTATAGGAATATCTTTCTCATTGAATTCATCAAGCAGAGATTGTCTTTCTTTTATCTTTTGCATCTTTTCTTCAATTTCTTTGCTTTGATAACTCTGCATAAGAAACTTTTGAATTCGACACTTTTTTCTTTCCATAGACATCACATACATAGTACTAGTTGTGTTTTCAGCTTCGAATTGTGTTATGAAAGTTTTAAGTGCGTCATTTCTTTCAATAGTTATAGAGTTAATAAGTGTTTTATGTCGATACTGCTCGTTTTCCATTAGTAATTTGTAATAATCCATTACTTTGTTCATTTCACTGGAATACCTATTTTTTAAAGTATCTTCCAATATAACTTTTTCGTTGTGTAATTTATGTTTTATTTCATTGTTCAGATCTTTTATCATACTGGCATGAGCACATACTAGAACGTTTCTTAGTTCTTCTCTCATGTGGTTTTCCAATTCTTGCAAAGATTTTTCAAAAAAGGAATGCATTTCCTCAGTCATTAATTTGCTTTTCTTTGCAAAAATTTGTCCATACATTTCTTTAACTTTATTTTCTACAATTTCTCTTTCCTGTTTTAGAATTCGGTTCCAAGCAGCATCATTGTCACGCAATAGGTTATTTAGGTACTTGAGGAATTTGATGCGTTGTTTTTCCAAAACTTGATCTCCAATAGAAAGTATACCTTGATGAGTTTTGCCTCTGGTTATTTTAGAAGTAAATGGGGGTTTGAGTTCTACTATACCTATGAGGGCATCACTCGGAGAGATCCATTCGTCACTTCGAATAACGCGGTCCTGTTTTGCGACTTCAAGTTTCACTTTATTTTGATTGTCCTCCCATTCTTTACATGCAATATCATCTAAATAAAGTTCAGCATACGTACTTGTTACTCTTTCCCCATGATTGATCGTATTAATAATTTGTTTCTCCATGATAGGACATCTTGTTAGGTTTTCAAATTATAACAATGCAAGATAACAATAAAAACATATAATTTTAATGATTAGATTGACAACCTGTTGATAGATGCAAAAAAAATGGATACTGAATATTCTATTGTCTATGTTTAGACCATAGTCCAGGAAAAATATCACACATATTCAATGTGTTTCGTTTCGGTTCCGACAAACTTTAAGGGTCTATTCTTTGGGTGTACCTATTCTTTATATCAGTCGGTTGTTTGGTTGGATTCTTTAGATCAGTAGACGAGATAATAATTACATAAGATAAAGGGAGAAAAATCAAAACCTAAATTTTAAAATGGCCTCACATTCTAGGATATAAGGATTTGGCCCTACGTATGGGGGTATTTTATCAATGAAATCTCACATAGAATCCACCCTTAAAGTTTGTCGGGTACGAAACGAAACACATTGGTTTAGGTACTTTTTCTGTTTCTGGACGATCTTATTAATTTATTCAGATCAGACCAGACTGCAATTAGCTTCGAATGCAAAAATACTTTCCAAAAACTATGAGTTGACTGATTAACGGCCTGTACTTTGAAGCTTCTTACCTAATTAGGTATGAGGGTCCCCCACCCTCGCAGCTGTGACATGCGCGCGTCGAAATGCGAAATGTCGCGGCAGTTTTAAATTTTATTACTTTTCATACAAGCCGAAGTTAAATCGAGATGTTTATACCTACCGCACAATTTTTCTTTCCGATTTTCGTTTCAGCGCACAAGAATTTGCGTTTAGGTAAGGTATTTGTAATAACGAGTTTTTTTTAAACCATCTGAGAAATATAAAACAGATTTCTTAATTCTGAAAAATATAGATGTAGGATTTAGTTTAGACAAGTTATTAAAAAGTAACAAGATGTAATGAATTTCACTCTGTAGAAATAAATATCAAAGTAAACCCTTTTTGTAGTGTTTTCTCAATATAAATAAAACATTACTGGTTGTTTTAATTTAAAACAAATAACGATATAGTTTGAGTTGATAACTTTTTTTATTTGGAACTAAAATCACACCCTAAGGCCTCCTTTACGAAGACGCGGCGTGTTGTGCGGGATGTCGTGTGGGTTCCGACGCAGGCGCCACCACGGTCGCCGCCGCCGCGGGCGCCGCCGCGGGAGCCGACGCGTTTCCTTATACGATATCGAACATAGGCCTATGCGCGTCTCCGTAAACGGTCTCATACTATTGCTATACATTTGATTTGGGCGCAGCACGCCCCGCACGACGCCTCGCGCAACGCCCTGCGTGCGCTAGGCAGTACATCTCAGCCGCTGTACACATTAACATGCATTCATTTTCTTGTAAATAGTGTACCTAACCATGTGTAAATATATCATCCCTTCTTCAACCTCTGGAGTTATTTCTACTGCAGGCGGGCGGACATAGGAGTTCTCTAAATTGGCGACCTACGACGATTGGATTACAAAAACCGCAAAATTTTCAACACTCGCCCCACCAGTTCCATTGTAAGTGGCGACTACCTGCCTTCTTCTGGAGGACTCTGGGGGACTTCTGGAGAAGCGCCTCGCCGACTAATATAATAATAATCATCATCATCATCTCGGCTGCCCAAATTCAAAACCTAGTAACTGGTGTTTTTGCAAAAAAACCATTTTTGTCATTTTTCGACTTACTAGGCGGTATAGATTTGATATGAACCTTAAAACACCCAGTTTCTAACGTAATTTTAAAAATAAAATTTAATTTAAGTCTACCCAATTTGGAAAAGTTATTGAAATTTCCATGAAGTACATATTCTTAACATAGCGCATGTCGGATTACAAATAAAAAAACCTAGCAACTCAACCGACTTACTAGGTTATGAATTTGAAAGCTGACTTACTATGTTTTGAATTTGGCGCCGATTATAAAATCAATCAAATTTTGATGGAATTTAGTAAGTTACAAAAACAGTATACAAATTTGGCTGAATTAACCACGAGTCGTAACCAAATAGTAAACAAAACTTAATTCTGCCACAAATAAATCATTTGTATAACTTTTAAATGAATGCACTTCAAAAAATAACATTTTTCATTCGAAACGTACAACTAAAAATATAAATTGCTTTAAAAAGTAGAGAATTAACTCAGAGATTGTATTTCAAAACATAGTATTTCACACTTAGTTAATTAACTAAGTGTGAAATACTATGTTTTGAAATTGTTTTCATTGTCATATTTGGGTAAATTAAAAAAAAAAAATAGTGGGATCGATTTAAGTGTGACTATAGTCAACAATATAGTCAAACTTTTGGTCAAACACCGAAATCGCTATTGCGTCTGGTTTCTTCGGGGCAACGAATTAAAGTGGTCGACCCGTTTTTTGGCTCTCCTGAATATTTTTGTTAAAACGAGTTACTAGGTTTTGATTTTAAGCAGCCGATCTCACACGATAGCGTCCACTGCTGGACATAGGCCGCAACCTTTACCAGGTCGTCTGACCACCTTCAGGGGTGTGAGACCAGCGTTTGGAGGGTGATTTGAGGTGAAGGTGAACCTTGAAGTGAGGGGGGGGGGAATTCCTTAAAATTAAACTGAAAAGCAAAAAATAAAATCTTTTCATCAAAAAATTAAACAGCCGAAAAAACCGAAAAGCGTTAAATAAAAAGGAAACATTTTCTATTAAGACATAAATTACTGCCTTCTTAAAGTAATTTGAGTAAGTATACCACGTAATATTGTGCTAATGTAATATTAATATTGTGTTATCGGCGCCACAGAACTAACAAAGATATGATATAACTATATAATAAGTAACCTATGATTTAAGTTTTATTTGTGGGAATAAAAAAGGTAAGTTTGTAATGCGACGGTTTTATAAATGTAATATCGGTATCAAAATTGGTTTCTTTCAGCTCCATACAGATCCTAATCAGATGTTATGGTTCATTGTTTTGACATCTGTTGTCAAATTTTGTTTACATTTGAATAAAAATAAAACGAAATACGAGAGCGCGAAAACAAAAATTTGACACAGAACCGGCCTCGGCCGTGGCCACAAGGGTACTGACGGGGTAGGGAGCGGCGCGGCATGGCATCGGACCGCGCGAAAACGATGTTTTTTTTTAGTTTTTGCTGGTTTTTTGTCTTTTCGTTAAACTTAAAAATTCTTACTATAGTAGTATGTCTAAAATTTAAGGTCAGCAATTTTCATTCCAAAAATCAAATAAAAACAATCAGCGGTTTAAAAATAAAATGGAAAAAACGGAACAAAAAGGGGTAACTTTGAGATTTTTTTCTATCAACTAAAATTAATTAGATCCTATTTCCCTTTAGTATGATGACTAGATTAGATCCTTAACTAACACATATATTTTTTTCAGAATGAAGACATCAATTTTGTATGTCTCAGATTGTTTAAAAAAATCTCAAAAACACAAATTTTTGAACCACCAAGCCTTAAGGATTTACTAAAATAACACAGTTTTATTAGTAGCGCTAATGAGGTTTTAGCACACTTTCAAAGTATTAGTTAAGTATTCAAATGGGCGAGCATGTCGGCCTACCTGTGATTAGCGGCGGCAATGTAAAGCGGAGCGGCCGGAGGCGCCCTTCGCTAGATTTAATTAAATACTTCCTTGTGCAACCCACTACCTCATACATTTTCAACTCATGTAAATACTGAACTTACTACTGAACTGAAATCTTAGCTCAGTGAGTTAAAACTTATTTAAACACTTTTTAATAGCCTTGATTTCAAAAGTAAAGTAGATAGATACATCGGTAAAAGTCACATATTCTTTGTCTGGTCTTAAAGGTTTATACGTATCTAACAGATTATGTATTTTCGAGTGGCATTTTACCTATGATTGATAAAACAAAACTGAATATTTGTCCACACTATCTAAATTTATAGTTATATACAGACAGCTAATTCAAATTCCAAAGCTCCACCAGAACGAGTAAGAATCGGCACAATAAATTAAAGGACGACCTGGTATCTTGACTCTATTCTCATTTCGGATGCGGCAATGTCCGCTCGAGTTTTGTCATAACTCAGTCTCGGTTGAAATTATTTCCGTTTGCTCTGATGAGAAACTAGGTAGAGCGAGGGATGTAAGTGTGCGCGCAACAAGCCTGCTGTAACGACGGGACATATTTCATTCTTAACGAAGTTAAATTTCCGGGAGGTCCCGCTGGAGTGCGTAACTCTGATAAAAGGTTACCCGCCGACTCGCCGAGGTATCGCGCCTATGACAACTCCGTGCCCGTTTCTTTAAGACTTTGTAGAGACACTTTATTATTTATGTGGGAATTTATCAAATATTAAGTTTTTTATGTTACTTACTTTGAATCATGATACTACTAAAGTTAATTTACAATTAATTGAAAATTCATTTTCAAACAGCATTTTAAGCAAAATATACAAATAAAATGCTTATACCAAAGGCATAAAAATAATGTAGAAAGTTAGACTTGTTCACAATAAAAAAACAACAACCATAATTCAGAAAGCGAGAAAAACTTGGATTGTTTTCTTCACATCATATCGGCCAATAAATCTTTGAGCCGCTTATCTGCCGTCAAAGTTAATTCCCATGCATAATTCATCGCATAGGCGTCAATTCTACCGCTAGGTGGGGAGTAAACTTTCGCAGCCACTACACGCTCGGCCCTCACTTTGTGATTTCTTTTGGATATTTTTATTGTTTTGTTTTCTTGATTCTTGATTTTGGAAACCTGCGTACTTCAGAAACACTAATTTTCATTTGAGAATTTGATATCATACTTAAACAGCAAGACTAATGAATAATTTATTAAGGTACAAAAAAACGTCATTTTTACCGACCGAAAATTAGAACAGCGCTTGATCTTGTTGTTTTTGCTGTATACCTAATTCTATATTATATTTAAAGTTGAATTATCTTCAAAACGAGTGCACTTTTGCAGGTGCCTTCAACTCCCATTTTAAATACATACATAACATCACGCCTTTTATTCCCCGGAGGGTTAGGCAGAGGCACCAGCTTGAGAGCCGGACCCACGTTTAGCCGAGTTTATGCTTTATTACCAACGTGACAAGGGGCCAGCTTGTCGCCGCGGTTATAACGACCACTACTGCGGCCGGGACCAACGGCTTAACGTGCCTTCCGAAGCACGGAATCATCTTACTTTTCGGATAATCAGGTGATTCAAGCCTGCAATGTCCTATCCAACCGAAAACAACCACAACGTGATTTTTGGGAGAAATCAATATGTATCAATATATTTTCTAAATTTGAAAAGAAATTGTAGTACAATTTATGTATTGTATGAATATTTGTTTTTTTTTAAATTAACTTTATTTGATTATTATGTAGCTGATATCATTTTAGTGATAGTAGGTTAAATAAACTAAAGCCCATTTTTTTTATTCGGGAACGTTTTACGTTTCATAGGTGTTGCTACTAAATAAAGATCTCCGCCGAAAAAGGAAAACAAAAATTACCCACAAAAGTATAAATAAAAATAAGGTGCCTAATAAAATATGTTTTACCTGGATTAATTAATACCTATAAATATTTGATTTGTTAAACTGTTACAAAAACAAAGGGAATCTGCCCAGGACAAGGAAGTGTGGAAGGAAGGAGGAGAAAGAGGCCTTTTCCCAGAAGTGGGACAAAAAAAGGCTAGTAATAATAATAAGTACCTAACAAATACGAACATGTTGTAAAATATGTACTTACCTACTACAAACTATGGATAATGTCCGATAATAAACATTGATTAGTGGGTTGCCTGGATGAAATCGCTCTTAACTATAAGGCCCTCCATTGCATGAAAATTCAATTGGTTTGTACCCTGAATTTATTAATGTACTTTTGTATCTTACTTGTTTGTATTCTATCCTATTTTATTATTATAAGGTATTTGAATACAAAAATAACATTTATTTCAATATGAAGAACAATTTATTTTATTAGTTATAATTAGGTACCTATGCACTTTATTTTATTCTTTAGCTAGCTATAACTCCTCAAAAATATTCAGTCATAACAAACCTTTCAAATAAATAAAAACCGCTGTTAGCTGTCACGTCGCATATGTCACATTGATTAATTTTCATTAGACTAGGCTGAATTTAAAAAATGGGTCCCGCCAAAAAGGTTTCTTTTTTACACATGTCAAAAATTATAGCTGTCAAGTGATTCCCCAAATAATAGAATAAGGTATCAATACATAGTATATAACTCAAATTTAAAAATTTAAAAACCCCCGACCCAGTCAGACCCCTCAGAGCGTATTATCTTAAAAAGATCATGGTTGCCTTACCATATACTTTCAATATAATTGAAGTAACACAAAACCAAATTTCAAATCGATAGGACATATGGAAGGTAGTTAGATCCCGTCATCTTCTATTTGAGAGCTGATCATCTTCAGACGGCAGATCAGGTCATGGCTACGTTACCATATACTTTTAATATCATTGAAGTAGCACGGTACCAAATTTCAAATCGATAGAACATATGGAAGGTGGTTAGATCCTCTCATCCATTATTCAAGAGCTGATCATCTTAAAACGGCAGTTCAGGTCATGGTTACCTTAACATATACTTACAATATCATAGATGTAACATGGTAGGTACCAAATTTCAACTCGATCGGACATAAGGAAGCTAGTTAGATCCTCTCATCCATTATTCAAGAGCTGATCATCTTCAAACGGCTGATCAGGTAATAGTTATCTTACCATATACTTTCTATATCATAGATGTAACATGGTACCAAATTTCAAATCGATCGGACATAAGGAAGCTAGTTAGATCCTCTCATCCATTATTCAAGAGCTGATCATCTTCAAACGGCTGATCAGATCTTCATCAGACATGGCTAAGAACACTCGGCCTGAAATTATCTATGATACAAAAAAAACTAAACGAAAATCGGTTCAGCCGTTTGGGCTCTACGATGCCACAGACAGATACACGGACAGACAGACAGATACACGGACAGACAGACAGATACACACGTTAAAATGATAACACCCCTCTCGGAATTTTCGTTCGGGGGTTAAAAAAAAAGTAGCTTATCGCGTCTGTCCCTATGTATGCTTATATCTTTAAAACTATGCAACGGATTTTGATGCGGTTTCCTGTAATAGGTAGAGTGATTCAAGAGGAAGGTTTATAAGGTTTTATTACATGCACGAAATAGTAAAAGGTTAGGCGATACGAAGTTCGCCGGGTCGACTAGTAAATACTAAAATGCAAAAACACCACCAATAAACTTCGCAAAAACAAAATACTGATAACATATCCGCTCAATAACTTTCTACGAAGCTATAGAATTTTTAATGTTGTTTCATGCACCAAACAATGGAGCAATGCACAAAAAATATAGATTAAATGAAAATCCTCAAAAAGTATCCAAATATAGCTCGATATGCCGTTATATATTGTGCTGTTTCCTATTTGTTTATGCTACAACATTTGAAATTCAGTAGCGCGACTCACGGGAAGAGTTTTAGCATTTGTCCGATGCAGTTGAGGATGCATACGGAATTGCAAATTTGTTGCCTGAACTCCTAAAAAAGACGGAGGTCACTTAACTAACTTTGGGGTACAATTATTTTACGTTTCTTTGGACTAAAAAATACAGAGGCGATTGATAACCGATGACTTATTAATTTAGGGTAACATGCCCTATTACGGCGCGTTTTGACGTCATTTTAAAGTAGGGTAAGAAATTAAGCATTTCTAAATATTTTAGCAGATACTTGAATTTTTTTTTGACACTCATGATAATTATATTTTCTATTTCAGTTGTCGTTTTATTTATTCTAGAGTGATAATTAATTTTAAATAAATAGTTTTTCTGACAATTCGGAATTCCTATTACGGCGGCAAAAAAAAGTTTGAAGCCCATTACGGCGGTAAGCACTGCCTATTACGGAGTATGGGATGCCAACACACGCACGATGAAACATTTTCATCTCAGCTCACGGTTCCGTGCAATCAGAAAATGGTATGCAATGGCTGTAATTGTTACTGGCACTGATACAGGTTCTTCCTAGTAAGGGGCTATTTTGATAATATTTTGTGTATCAACTATTAAATAAACGGCCTCGCGCTAAGAAGTTTCCAGTAATATAATTTGTTTAGGAAACACGAATAATGAATATTTGGCTGTATGGGCTATTATGTTCCTTTGCCTGACCTGAAAGGGCGAATAACAAAACAACAATCAATCAATCAATCTACGGCATCGTAACGTTCTCCCATCTCTCTGCACAACGGAACGGAATGAATTAAATATGGGGTCGTTTTTTTTTTATAAGCCGCGCTGATAAAGAAACGATTTGAAAATGGCGGCCGAACGAATGCTATCTTGCGTATATTAGTATGAGGGAAGAGTTGAGAAGCGAGACAGTCCATACAACGGCTGCCATTTTGAGATCGTTTCTTTATGTGCGCAGGTTATACTCATAAAAGCGTAATTGGTGTGAATTTGGCTAGCTTTTTAACATAATTTTTAGTATTTGTTGTTAATCTACATTAAGTGAAGTTACAAATGATCAATATTTAATGTCTGTTGACCAGGTCAATATCTCAGTAGAGGCTCGACAAAAGTTTGTTTAAAAAAAGGAAGATTTTGGCAAAAGTTTTGAAATTTTCTCTAAATTTCCATGATTTTTTGAAGTTTTTTAGTATTCTTTTGACGACAAATAAAATATCGTGAATTTTTTTCATGAAAATTAATCGAGCCGATTCGGAAATTAGTGCCTTTGGCAGACAGACAGACGGACGGATGGAAAAGACATATTAATAAGGTCCCGGGACGTGTACCCGAAACCTTAATCAATAAACTGATACAAACCTAAACTAACAACTACCTATTTTCTAAAATCGGTTAAAATTAGGTACTAAAAAACCTCTTCTGAATAAAAAAATACTTTTGTGAAAATTGGTTTTGACAAAATCGAAATAATCGCGGACAAAAATACATACAGGTCGAATTGATAACCTCCTAAACCTTTTTTTTTTCGTTATAAAACTTTAATTTGAAAAAGGCCCAGACGAGGGGTTTAATAATCCTACTAATATTATAAACAACAAAGTTTGTAATAAAGGATGTCTGTAACTCTTTCACGTAAAAACTACGAAATAGATTTTAATGAAACCTTACAAATAAAACATATTTGAAGGAAAATTGAACTGGCGAAGCAGCAGAGTGTAGTCAGTGAAGGTTAAGTTAAACGGTAAGAAAAGATGGAAAATGTATTTCTACCCAAGCGGAGAAAGTTTAAAAAAAAGAAAGATCCATTTTTTTACAACAACGTTGACACAAACATGCAAAAATGGCACAAAAAAAACAACAACAAAACAGTAAACCAAAATACAATAATTAATAAAACAACCAACAAATCATAATCAGTTTTGTATGGTGTGTCAAAGTTGCGGTAAAATCTAGTATTAAATTATTATATTGATGAGAAAATACGATAAAACTAACTTTAGTATACATTTTTCTGTAAGTTTTTTAATTATTTACTTACCCTGTAAAGTGCATTTTAGTTATTTTACGTATGTCAATTTAGACAGGATGTCACGTATTTACCATACAACAAACCAAATAAGTAGACCTGCAGTTAGGGCTTGCAATTATTCGAAAAAAAATGTATTCGAATATTCGTTTTTTTTTTTGGGCACTATTCGAATTATTCGAATATTATTCGAATAATAGAAAAAGACGTAAAAGGTTAAGGAAAATTAGGTTTTTTTATTATAATTGGCCCTTTTATTCATTAATAACTTGTTCTCAAAGGAACGGTCAATAATATTTTAAATACAATTATAATCTTGGCCAACTTAAATTTTAATTTGTCTACGAGATCCTCGATAGTTAGATGACGAACGACGGTATCCCCATAGATGCCCTAAAAGCCAACGCAGATGAATCAGCCGATGTCCTTCTGCCCTTGTTGACAGCCATATGGGAAACCGAAGTAGTACACCCTAACGACTGGAAAGAAGGAATATTCCTTAAACTTCCAAAGAAGGTGGATCTTTCGCAATGCTCTAACTGGCGGGGCATAAACTTGCTCTCGCCCTGCACTAAAATCCTGCCCAAAATCATGCTTAACGGGATAGCAGGGGTGGTGGACGTGGAGTTGAGAGAAAAGCAGTCTGGGTTTCGTCCTGGAAGATCTGGCACAGACCAACTGAACCTGCTGCGAATAATTTCGCGCTATTTGTGGACTGCAATAAGGCGTTCTACAGGTTTAGGTGGTCCAGCATTTGGCGAGTACTCCGCAAAGGTATACCCGACAAGTTAATAAACCTTATACAAAACTTGTATGTGGGCTCCACCTGCAGAGTAATTCACAAAGGCCAATTGACGCAATCCATTACGGTCACAGAAGGCGTTAAACAGGGTTGCCTATTATCACCGGTGTTTTTGCTGGTTTTGGACGACGTGATGTGTATAGTCACCGGCAGAGGCAAGCAGGGTATTCCCTGGAACTCGCAGAAGTGTCTTGAAGACATAGACTTTGCAAAAGACCTTTGCCTTTTATCTACAACACTGAGCGACCTTCAAGCAAAGATAGACGATCTGGTGGTTTAAGCTGCAAAAGAGGGGCTTTGTATTAATACAGCTAAGACCAAAAAAATGCGCACAACAAATACCACTGTGGAGCTCTTACGTTATCACCAGACGGACCAAGTTCGAATCTTCGAGTCCAATGTAAAATCAGTGTTGCTATATGGGTGTGAGACATGGTTTGTGAGAAAAGACCTGACCAATACGCTCCAGGTATTCATAACAAATGCCTGAGAAGGATACTAAAGATGTTCTGGCCACAAACCATTACCAACACAGAGTTATGGCACATGACAAAGCAAAGGCCAATTGAAATGGAAATTCGAACTAGAAAGTGGCGTTGGATAGGACACTAGACTAAGAAGAGCAGATGGACGACCTTGCAGGGAAGCTCTTTGTGGCAGCCCTCCGGAAGACGCAAAAGGGGTTGCCTGAAGGCAACCAGCCGGGCCACGCTGCAAAAGCAAATAGTGTGGGACTTAACTGGGAGGAGTTACCCGCTGTTGCTTAAGACCGCCAAAATTAGAGAAAAATTATTGAAGCCCTATGTCCCCGCTTGGGATAACAGGATAAGAAGAAGATTCCTCGATAGTAATATATTGCAATAAAATAAAAAGAAAAGGTACAGATTCTTGACTGTAAGACCAAATAGGTGGAATATCCTGGCTCAAATGTAATCAAGATTTTTTGATTACATTTGAGTCTAAACAAGTGATGTTGTCTCGCCTAGCACGTAAACTTTAAAATTAGTTGTACAAAATATGGAATTTTAGGTAAAAACAAATATTCGAATAATCGTTTTTATTTTTCGAATATTCGATTAAGTTTATTATTCGAATAATTCGAATATTCGATTGCAAGCCCTACCTGCAGTAAAGCTTTTTAAAATGTACGGTATCTTTATGAATAATACGGTTAAATTATTAGCTCTGTAATTTCCATACACCGTGTTAGGATTCCTTACAGCCTAATACGGTAGGTACTAAAATATCTAATGAGTTTCTATATCCTTATTCTGAAATATAATGTTAAGATATTTCGGTAATGTAAGTTATTACTTACACATAAGAGCACTCTGACTTTACCATAAAACTCTCAAATCGTTAGTAATCGTTGTATTAGACTATTTTTCTTCATTAAAACTCATACGTTAGGCTTCACAGTATTCTAACAAACTTAAATTTTACTGTCAACTTTAAGCGTAAAAAACAAGGATTCTAGTTAAAAAAACATGAACCTCCAAAATTGGTTTTATACTTGAGAACTAATGAAATTTACACTTAAATAACGAAATGTTCATAAATTATATTTATTATACCATTAAATTTAGAAATTACCGACACTGCGTTTTTCCTATTACCGATGGTACCCTCCGTAATAGGCGGAACCCTCAAATAGCCTTCCTAACACGGCGGACTTTTGTTTACTCATATTTACTTGTTTTATTTGATTTTAAACGGAAATCAACTTGATTAACTAAGACTTCTTGAATGTAAAAAGTATTCGAATATAGTAACATAATCTTAAAGTGTTTGTTTGAACTAAAAACGAAGTCTGAAAATTCAATGTTTTACCACGAGTCAGTCTGCGTTTGTATGAAACAGCTTCTCGCTTCGCTGACGTTACACAAAATAATTAATTTAAGTAATTTTAAACGATTTTAAACGCACGAGTGCTGGGTAATAAGTTACTTGTTAGTTTCCCTTGGACACTATGTAGTCACCTTTACCATACACAGTCACAACGAATCATAAATTGAAAAAGATAAAATAGAGCCGTAATAGGACGTGATTTTGACTACCGCGGTAATAGGACGTTTTACCCTAATATTATTTTAAAATCATATTAAAAAGTAGATGAAGTTAATTAAAATTAATAAAGTTACTTACCATTTTTTTTACTTTTACATGGCAAAATCATCGTAATATGGCCGGATTTATTGCTTAAACATAGTGTTCGTTTATTATTGCCTTCAGACACGACACAAGAGGTGTTACTTATAATTTCACCGCTTCAAGATTGCATTGTAATGTAGGGTAAGGGCCGCTTGAATTGCTGTATTTCCTTAATAGTCTGCATTTACCTCCGTCTACAATTTGTGACAAGAGCGTGAGCTAAATTGTCGCCGAGAGGAAATAAACTAATTTACTTATTATATAATATGTCGTTCAACCGCTTTGTTTAAATACAAAGGCAGTTGGGACAGAATATTGTATAAACTCAACGTTGCTTCCTTGCTGTTGCTACGAGGGGTGGCATTGCATATAATATTTAATACAAGCCATTAACTTTTCTCTAAAATTAATACCAAATCATACCTATCTCTTTCTTCAAGATGTTTTAGAAACATTACATTTGGACAATAACAAGCTTAATCTGGTAAATCAAACTGTATTCCTTGGTATCACTCTAGATTCGAAACTTCAGTGGGGCCCCCATATCTCAAATCTTGCGGCAAGGCTCAGTTCGGCTGCGTACGCAATCTGGAAAATCAGAAAATTAACTGATGTTTCTACCGCGAGACTTGTGTATTTCAGTTACTTTCATAGCTTAATGACCTATGGCTTGCTTCTATGGGGAAGAGCTGCAGATATTAACGTCATTTTTATACTACAAAAACGCGCAATTAGAAACATTTATCAGCTTAAAGCTCGCGAGTCCCTCAGACAAAAATTCAAAGAAATTGATATTTTGACGCTTCCGTCCCAGTACGTCTTTGAAATTATTATGTATACTCGTAAAAACTTACATATGTTTGATAAAAAATGTGATAAAATTAAAGACCTTAGAACGCGTAGCAAAAACAAACTAAGTATTCCACAGAACAGACTAAAACGGACAAACAAATGCTTTATAGGAAACGAAGTAAGATTTTATAACAAGATCCCAGAAGAGATTTTGATCCTGAATGATAATGAGTTTAAAACTCGTATCAAAAAAGGTTTGATTAAGAAAGCTTATTACAATGTTGATGATTATGAAAACGACAAAGACGCATGGAAGTAGTCTAGCTCTGCACGATATTTTCATTATTTCATGTATGTACTTTAAATCTTATTAATTTATGTTCTTTGTATTGTAAATTGAATTGTAATGTCACATATATAAGAACAAAAAAAAAAAAAAAAAAGAGAGAAATTGTAAAGTAGAGTTTGTTACCCCTTTCTTCTCTACGCTGTAAAATCATTGCGAAAGGGAGTAGAATCATTTGACAGAGGAGGGCTCGTTTGGGGGCGTCTCCAGGCGACCATTGTCGTAAGGCAAGGCAAACATTGTTTGCCTGAGCCAATTAGTGGGCACCCTGAACTACCTCGCCTCTATCAGTATAGGATACTTTACGAAATAAGTTATCAATATTAATTAGATTAGTCTAATTGACTTTCAATAAGCGATATCTTGTATCCTGTATTGAATAAATCATTTTTTACTTTACTTTTTACTTTTTAAACCAAAAAAAAATATCTTTAGTTTTTCGTATACTTAATTCTCAATTAATTATTTATAACTGCTGGTGTTGCTTTAAATAATAATAAAATTTTGTTCTCTCTTACTTAAATTAAAACCTATTAGGTACATTATAGGTGTAACCAAATAGCAGCGATGCTGATACAAAGATCAAATCAGCGGCCTGATGGTCTGCGATAGCAGTTATGTTCTCCGGATGCTTGCTTGCTCTTGGAATCTGATCCTATTTGCCCGATGCCGGCAGTTCCGTTGCGTTACATTAGGTGCTCGCCGCATTCCTGCCTTGCAACTGGTAATTCTGTTTGTTGCTGCTTAGGAATTATACTAACAGTTCCTGTTGTATTGTACGTATATTATTAAGAAATCCTTATGGTTTTACAATTTATGGGATTAAGGTTTATGTGAATGAATAAAATTACTGGCCACATGCAAATTTCTATGCCTATGTCTATGCTCTTAACAAACCAAATCGCATTTTTTTTGCAACGGTTCCATTAAAAATATATTTAACTTATCTTGGTAGATTATAAAATAACATAGAATACCAGTATTAAGTCAATGTAAGTAAGTATGAATTCGGCAGCGCATTGGGAGATCCTGCTACGTATACCGCTTCCGGGTGTGAATACCACTTCGCAGTTTACACAAATTATTTAATTGTAAACATTTAAAATAATTCGGTTCAAATTGAATTCTCACACTTTCTAGAGTGAGATATGCATAATGATATATTTAAAACTATTCTTCTTTATCACATGACCTTTGCATGCATAATATGGTAGGCTCTATATATACCAGGAGCCTCTCGATAATCCTACTGCACATCTGAAAGCCGTAATCAAATCCTTGCGACGATGGCGAGCGGTCTAATCGGGGCGGCGCACGCTCGACCTCCGTCAAGCCCGACCCGTACACGGACACGGCTCATGTGTCCACTTCTCGATGATTACTGTCCACAGTCTCGACTTCATATAGATATCTTGGATTATCCTATATCTGGTACGAATTGATAAAGTAGTACATAGTACCTAACACTAACAGAATGACGTTGGAGGTCCCGTTTCAATTTTAGATCGGTTATGCAAACTATAGCCCAACCCATGCTAGGCACATAAGTATGAAGAATATATTTTGTTAACGGGTCTCTTTTTCAATGTCTTTATATACAGGGTGTTTCTGACAAGGCGGTAATAAATCAAAGGGGGGATTCAGCTCACCATACATACATAAACAAAAATCAGCTGTTCCATACATTGACCCCGTCAGCTGATCGAACCAATGTATGGAACAGCTGCTTTTTTTTTTTGAGATTTCGACCGATGTTGCTTTGGGAAAGTTGTTAGGTATGGTGAGCTGAGTCCCTCCTTTGATTTATTACCGCCTTGTCAGAAACACCCAGTATACTTTTGGCATTCTAAACACAAGTTCTACGAGTGTTTTGCGTTATTTCCTTATTTTTTTTACCATTGAAATTCGCTTACGAAATTGTTGTAATTTATCTAATTCTCCCTTTAATATAATTTTATTTTCAAACAAATATCCGAGTTAACTTTTCATTAGAAGTAGCAATGTCGCTTAATTAAATAAATTGGTTGGCAATATAAGAAACTTTGTTAACAAGTTTGCTTCGAAGGTGTTCACGTGAACAAACTTAGCAATGAACCGCAAAGTTCCACCGAGCGACAAATGATCAGGAAATATTGCCTTGTTTGCAGCTAGCGGGATAAAGTAAATTTTCTTAGTTGGACTAATACGTATAACGTATCTTGTTGGGTAAGTAGATGTGGTGCAGGATATTGGTAATAAGACATCCAAAGTTGTGCTGGCTTTTTTTTCTAATACAATACAAGTCATATAGAAGTCGCATCCACGCGTATTTATTAGGCACAAAATACCGCAGAGTAACAACGCAGTGCCTCGCGCAACATATTTCACAATATAAATCATAACTTTATTTCCTCTCGCTCGCTGGATTCTGAATCTGAGGGAAAACATCCCGGCGAGGTGTCTTTGAAATGGCTTAAGAGTTTCCGACTATACCACTACAAAGGACCTGAAAATTCAATTAGGTGAATGTTGACGGGAACGGTACAAACCATATTCTGTAACTAAGCAATTTAATGCAGTAAATCATTTTTCAGTTTATTGTTATTACTGGTGATTGACTGTGAGTCGTTTGTTCTGAAATGTTCAAGATTTACTAGTGCAATAATGTCTGCATAACCACCTATATGGGTTGTTACAGTAGGACATATTGCAACATATCAGTAATGTAATGAAAATATTAAATGTAGCATCACGTAACTGTCCACATTGGACATAATCGTCCGTATTTAACATGTTAATAGACATTACATTTACTCGTTTCATACCGCGTAGTTCCGCTCAATTAGTGCAGTGAAAACAAGCGTGGCACGGAACAAAAGGTTGGGGCTTCCGAATTTATTGTTGGGTTACTGGCTTAAGTTATTTAAGTGTTCGCGGAGCGAGCGTTATTCACGTGCGAGTCGCGGCGCAGAATGCAGCTTCCTACGACAATTTATCATGAATCTTTAATTAAACTTTAGCAGTGACTGCTCAGCGAGACGGTTGCATTGTCTTACTGGAAGTCAGCTGGATCGATCTTGTTGTTATTGCTTTGGCTCTATAAGCGTTATTATAACTACCGAGTAAGGTAATTCTAATGATTGAACAAATATTTTTTGTAGGTACAGTGGCATTCTAGGACGGCGTAACAGGTTTGTCGTGTTGTGTACCCTAGACTATATTACCAAAGAAAACGAGCTATTTTGAAAAACAGAAAAACCGAAAGTGTTATGCCGTCCTAAACCGCCACTGTACGATATTATGTCAGAAAATAAATTTATGATAAAACGTAGTGTTTGTAGGCGGCATTAGCACTCGTGATGTAACAATCAATTTGCTTAGTATGTAAACTTTAATATAAGTAGGTTATACAAATTTGAAATGCAACATGAATAAATAATTATGAGCCAACACCAATAGGTACACAACAACACAACCCCTATTTTATTAAAATCTTTTCTTTGTTATTTATAATGACATAAGGATTCAGTAATAAGAGTTTTACAGACAAAGAACTAGTTGATTACTAAGTATTTGTTTGGATTTCAAAGTAATTTTTTTTAGTATGATATCATGGCAAACGTAACAAAGAAACTAACAAATTACTGCGGTTGATGGTTTTTTGTTCTAGGTTTACTAAAAAAATATGGATAACTTTTAAAGTTCAATAGTTTACTGTGCTAATGTGCGCTATCGTTTATATTAACACTGTTTCACGGCGGCGGCGGTGGCGGTCACGCAATATTCGGAGCTCTATCTCCCGCCGCTGCCGCCGCCGCTGCCGCCGCCGCCGCCGCCGCCGCCACGCCGCCGTCGCCGCAGAGACATCTTTAAAACCAAATTGAATAATGAAGTTGCAAAGTTATTCAGAGTTCGTTAATAATAAAATTAAGTGCTTGTACCAGTTTGAAGGTACGATTCAATTCAAAACTTCACTTTTTTGCTATAACACGGTGTATTCAACGGATTACCTATTAAATATGTCAAGGTGTCACATATTTACTTTAGCTGGATTTTTATAACAAACCTAGTAATATATAGTTATTAAATATTTACAACAATTAATCAATATATATAAAACTCTTCCGTTACTGACTGACTGACTGACTGACTGACTGATTGACTGACTGACTGACTGACTGACTGACTGACTGACTGACTGACTGACTGACTGACTGACTGACTGACTGACTGACTGACTGACTGACAGACAGACAACGCAGAGCCGAAACTACTGGGCGTAGCGGGCTTTAATTTTGCATGTAGGTTCCTACGGGAGTGTAGGTGAGCACTAAGAAAGGATTTCCCGAAATTCCCATGGGAACGGGAAAAAAATAGATTTTTGTGTTTATGAGAAATCTGCGCGAGTGAAACCGCGGGGCAGCCTCTAGTCCTTAATATAGCTACTTATTTTAATAATAATTAATTATTTATTACTATACACCAGCATAATATACATCAAGTAACATTAAACTATACATTTCATATAAATCTGTAGTGGGATTTTAAATTAGAAAATATCTTAAGGATTACGTAATGATTTGATCCCTAAAAACATTTTTACATTTTATCAGTCCAAGACCATAGGTCGAGTGCACAGTCTGCAAGCGCGACCAAATCAAAAAGATCTACACAGGTACAAAAGTAAACCTTTTTCAAACATATTATTCTTAGCAAACAAAAGATACTGTTTCTCTACTCAATAACAATACCCAGCCTTTTAAAGTCAGGCCCACAGACATTTTAATCGATTTTTTTATAGTCCAAATTTGACAAAATATATGAATCTCACGGACGACGCTGCAAATATTCTTTGAACACTAGATATTCAACATCAGATTTTATTGTTGAAAATTAAAAGAGCCAATTCTAACAATCGTCAATTAACAAGAAAATTATTTCACTAACATCTACTTAATAATCGTTGTTGAAACACGTTTGTTAATTTAAATTAGTAACAGGAGTTTTCAGTAATTTTCATTCACGTCAGATACCCCCATAATTAATAAAATTACTAAATCAGGTTCATAATTTTTTTCCTCCGATACACATACAAAATGCTAGTTTTTCACAACAGGCTCTCTAAAGTTTAGTCTAGTAAAGCATTTAAGTTCATCATCGACAGATAAGGCTGTCTTCACGTGCGGCGCAGGCGCCGTGCGGCGGTGCAAGGAACAGCTTGCCGTTTGCGCACGCGCACAGCTGGTAGATGTTCTGATGGTGCGGGTCGTGCGTGTGGCCCGCTGACGCCGGTAGAGGCAAAGCTGATTTAAGTTTCGGCATAAATATGCTTGGTGCGTCCAACCGGATCTAAAACAATAAACAGAAAAATTCCAATTTCTTACATTACCAACCATGAAAAATATTGGGTATGCTCCGACGTTATTGAGAACTAACAAAACTATGGTTTATTAAATAAATAAAAATAGACTTTTTTGTAGTTGACGCGAGTATCTTGGTATGAAATTTTAATTCATGAAATATTATGAAACAGAAAATTTATTTTTAAGGATTCGCTCGTGACAGTACTCTTTTTGATAACTTAAATCAAAGTAGTTTTTCTCATAATTCATAATTTAAACAAAATGTTACTAACTGCCCCCGCCACCGACTTGAGCTTGAAGGTAGTAAGGCAGGTGGCGCTGATGTCACCAGCTCGGGACTCTATGCCCACGTTTTGTGCCGCATGCATCTCTAGAGAGCGCGTCGGTGACTCCAGCCTGGAAAAGAGTTTAATTTTTAACACCATTTATCTATTCGCTTAATGCATAATGAGTGCATAACATATGACGTGATGTTGGATTTGAAAGTCGTTACGGTTCCGGTACTCTTCCCGGGACCTTATTAATATAACTATATCTTATTTTTATCCCTTTTTTCTTAGAAGCTTAACAATAAAAACTACAAAAAGTTACGTAAAATTAATAAATGTCGTGCACTATTCGGCCAAATACCTAAAATTATAACAGTAGATATGTAAATTAGTAACGTATAGCAAGAGCGACTTTAGTAGTGACTTACACTAACTGTTTAGCAGGTGGAGCCCGCACGAGCGGCGTCTGCGCAGCAGTGTGGAAAGTGACGCCGGCTGGGCTCGCCACGGTCAGCGAGTCCGCGCCCACCGTCACCGCGTCCCGCCCCGCGCCCAGCAGCAAGCTGCCTCGCGCGTCTCTTATCTCGAACCGAGGCGCGCTCACCGACAGATGCTCGTGACCTGACGATCAATTGTAATTTTATTCTTAGTGTGGTTTTACATTGTCGCTTTTGCCAGCGCAATTGGTAAGTGTCGCGGGTAGCAGGCCACGATCTTTACGTACGATCATTGTATAGTTTAACTAACACGCACGGATGACCCACGCTGATAGCGATTCTACCGGGTGCATACTAGAACTTCAATATTATATTTGAAAAAAAAAAATACACATATTATACACTGTACTGCTTTATGAAATGTAATGCGTTGAAGAAAAAAAAAAAACATAACTACATCAAACAAACCACACTTACTTAAAAATAACCTGCTCTGCATAATTCCGTTAGCATCACGCGTATTTACAGTGAAGTTCCTTGAGGACTCAATAGAGATGGGCTGTCCGCGGCGCGACTTCACGTTGGACGCGAACAGAGAATCCATCACGAGCGCCTGGCCGAGCAGCTGCAGCCCGCCGGGCACAATGCGCAACTGGCCCATGCCTTCCTGAACAACAATTCAAGATACAATGAATAACATAACGTACATAATTAAATACATCACGTAGCGTATGACAAAGCGAGAGAGATTTTATAAACTGCTTAGAAAGTTGCTGACAGTTAATTATATCTAATTTCCGTCTTTCCTACTCTTGCTTACTCTGATTTTGGCATCTTACGTAAAATGGAAAGCTAGAAAAACAAATGCATAAATGAAGTTCTCTTACCATATTGAAATCCAGCACGTTCAAGACCCACAGCGTAAGTGCAAGGTTGGTGACCATCATAAGCATCAACGCTATAACAAGTGCATAAAGGCATTTCTTTCGCCAGCCGTAGATGCCGACCTTTAACTGACTGTTGTAGCTGTTACGGATGGACTCTGCTTTAGTGTCTCTGTTCGTGTTGTTGTGGAGTGTAGGGTCCGGGGTTGTCTTGTCGGCGTAAGGGATTCTGAAACAAAATAAATATTTTATTTAAACATTGAACGAAAATTCTCACTATAATTTAGTAGAAAGCGCAACAGCGCTAAATCATCTTATTTTATGAGAATAAAAATAATTGTACTAGAATTAATCATTTAAGACCCAAAAACACTTTTTTGACTACATATATATGATTCTAGTGTCTAGATAAGAATAGGACAAATAAAGATATATTAAATGTCAAGGTGATATTTTCCAGAAGAATAAAACACAACGACAACATAAAAACCAACCCAATGTTTTAAAATAAAAACCAATGCAGGCAACCATTCTAGAACATTAAGTTACGGAAGCTATTAAATTCACAAACACCGTTAATGTAAACAAAATGATAGAGCGTAAAAGAAAACTTTTTCAATAGCACCACCGACAAATCGTGTAGTTTTAAATAAAAATGGTCATTACATATAAATTAGATCACAAACTACACAAATAAAGGGCAAGGTTTTCACTTTTAAACCGAAGGTATAGGATATATATATATATATAAGTACTAGAATGCGCCCCAGACGATCCTGCGCTTTAAAAATTAAAAGTGTAAAGTGGCGATTTATTCTAGTTTATGAGCAAACCATATATTGTTTTTTTTATTTCTGTATAATATTATGGTTTATATAAAGAAATTTTTATTTTAGTATTTTACAAGCAATTGTTAGAGTGTACGTCTCATAAGTCTGCGCACGGTAAAAATTTAAACCAATTAGCAATCACAATTTTTTTTAATGGTAGGTGAACTACGTATATAGTGGCTCCACCAGTCGCGCGCCATCTGGCGCCCACCCTAGCTTTTAAAAACACAGATCAGTAAAAAACATAGATAAGATAAAACAATACTAAACTTTACGTAAATAAAACGGTAATATTACATTACACATTAGTATGCACTTATTCTTATTTTTCGATGTTTAGGTTGTTCGGGTCAGTTCGGCAGCGAGCGAGGCGGCCGGGGCGGCGCGGCGGCGCGGCGGCGCAGCAGTCGGAACACGCCACGCGCGCCCCGACATGACCGGCTTTAACACCGGTTTATTAACAAACAAATGAAATGAAGTTTTAATATTCCAGAAATTCCAGTTTATTGTTCCGTTAAAACAGACGTTTTTTATGTTGGCGTTTGCATTTAATGCAGGGGTGAATTTTCAACCAAATATGACTTACAATTCAGGTTTAAAATATATAAAATAAAACTAATATATGTAACAATCAATTGTTATGTAAAACACGAGATGCCTGGACGATGGTTCAGTACATTTTGTGAAGTAGCCGGTGTCGCTAGCTGGGGTTATAAATTTACAAGGATCCAAATGTGACGGGAGCATTGCACGCTGAAAAATTCTAGCACGCGTCCTTACCGCGGGATGTGGGGGATATATTCCGAGCTTGTATTTTACGTCTTCTTATTTGGACCAAACTGAATCGTCGACTATCTTTCATGTCCTTTAAAATTTTCAGTTTTACTTCAGACACAGTATTTCGATCGGTTTGGAGCGGCGCGGACATGTTTCGAATTTCAAATTCAGGCCTTAAATTTAAAGCGCACAATTAGCTTCAAAAACAATCTATACTTCCTTGTCAAATTGGACATAACTATGCTAAAAGATTGAACATTCATTGGCTTCAAAATACAATAAAATCACTTTATGCCAACCAAAGAAATAACTTCGATTGATCTCAGTTGCAGTTTGCCATCACAACGTTTTCTAATTTTAATAAAATGTCCAATTCCATAGACCGCAGCCGACGGCTTGGGACCGGGAAAAAGAGAAAAAAAAACAGAAAATGTTTTAAAGGAAATCTACTCCGGTGCTCGCTTTTTATCTCCCAGACCACTCGCCCAACACGTTTGGTGGGATTAGGTGGCATTAGAAACCAATTACATCAATAATATGGAAACCCCTCTGGGTATACTGTTAGCAATGAAGTATCAATTCACAAAACGCTTAGTTTTACATCTTTTACAATAAAAAATATTATTGCAAATTTTGAAGGGAATATTACTAAGAGTACTTCAGTAATACAGCGCATATAGAAGCAATGCATAACTACTTACAGCAAAGAAACATTTTCGTACATAATAAAACAATAGTACAGATAAAAGGTATAAATGGGGTAGAATCTAATAAATTCTTGTCGAGGAAGCGTAAACGATGTACGTAGAGGCGAGCACGTAGCTGCTACGGCGTAGCTCGTAGCAGGTCCTTCCTGATTCTGCCGCGTAGCGTAAATGAGGCTTATTAATCATGAACATTATTATGATACGTCAGGTCAGGGCTACTCTTTAATTCCTTTAAATAATGTATGTTTGTTTTGAAAATATTTTTTTAGTCTTACGTACTTTAGAAATATCATTTTTTTTAATAAATAAAAATCAGGCTATAAAATTTGTTAAATATAAAAAAAAACCTTTTCTTAATTTGATAAAAACATTTTGAGAGTCCTTTTACAAGATATGACTATAGAAGATATGATTTTTTTTCAAGAGTGGCGCCATTGTTCGTGTAAAAGTATTATTAAGTCTTATCCGTTCCTAAATAAGTTATAAGTGAATGGTATCTTTTAACCAGCTACAGAAATGGTATTTATATTATTCAACGACGCTTTATATTGGCAAATTAAAAAAGTAACATACAGTTTTATTTATATCCTTAAGAACGCTTAAAACTAATTTAAATATTTTAGATCCATGACTATCATTAAAATGACTTCTATAAGTAGCTGGCTTTAATGTAGGTACCTATTTAATCTCTGTTTTGTATGTATTGTTTGCATAAGCTAACATTTAGTATTTTTGACAATATCAGTTTTGTGTTTAGTCGGCACGCACACGAGCAGGCGCGTACGCGCTAATTGAGCGTTTCATGGGCGGTGCGCATTCGTTAGCTGTGTTCCGCTAACGAACCAAATTAATGCCTATTAACTTGAATACGCTGCACTTGCATCCTCGGTATCAGCTCTATGCATTTCGAGTGACATCATACTATTCTTTTTTGAGTGCGATACAGCAATGTTATGATTTCATGTATTTGAATCCTTGAATATGTCGAGAACTATCGAATATTGTTTTATTTTTTAAGTACAGTGGCTGTCTTGGTCGGCGTACACTTCCGGTTTTTTTGTATTCCAAAATAGCTCTTGTTCTTTGGTAATACAGACTAGGGCACGAGACCATATACAATTCTCATTTATTAAAAAAACACGTTCTATTTAAAAGCACAAAATCTGCCGTTACTGACTTACACTCATAATACTTTCTGTAACAAAATAATTGTAGTACATATATTTTTTATTCAAATTTAGGAAGATAACTTTACTAAATTTTATAGACAAATTGAAGGCTATGCATGGAGCACTGTGTTTTGGGTGACAACCTGCAGTAAGCCCGGTAAGCCCCGCTCCGGGCTCCAAGGCGCGACGGCGTGGTGACTATAAATTAATTTTCCAATTTGCCAATGACGCATGGCTCTGCCAACCACTAAGCGTCACGCTTGGTGCCAAGCAAAGGACCAATTGCGGTTAAAACTGACAGTCTGTAAAAAAAGGTATAAACATTATTTCCTATACCATACTTCTATTTCATACAATTAGATTACTATACTTCTGGCGCTAAACGCGAGAGTTGTTTTTTTTTTCATGTACCTACCACACTTTTTTAAATACACATGAAATGTTAGTTGAAATTTATATATCGTTTCTTTGGACCAATTTTAGTTTTTCATAATGTTTGAATTTAATCTTTTGATAGTGATCGACTAAAGTCAGCCGTTCACAAAACTGCGATTCATAATACCTGTGTTAAACTTCAAACGGCGTGCACGCGATTTTTAAACTACAATAAATAGCGACAAAACAAAACCATTCACCCTCGCGAATATGTTTTGCAATGTAATTTAGCATTGCAGCTGAAGCTCTAACGTCCTTACAGTTAAGACGAGAATAATTTTGGGTGCTCAAAACTCATTTATTCAACATAATAATATAATTAATTGTATAAACATTCTGTAAAAAACTTAGGTCTAGAAATATACTATATACACATGAAAACTAAATTTAAAAAAATAAAATAATTAATACCTAATTGAAGAGACCGCCACTCAGAGCCCCCTGCTCGAAGGCTCCCATAACGCTAGCGGCGTTGCCACGCTGTATGGCGATTGAGAGCCTCTGCAGCAGAAAAGAGCCAGAGCGACGGTCCAACCCGCGGTCTATCAGGCGACGTCCTACTTTTTGGATAAAGGCAGCTGCCTCCGATGCCCAAACACCCGAAGTCTCAAAAGCTACTGGGATAAAAATATAATCTTTTTCCAGAGCTATGTACTTCGAGTGCTTGTGCTTAGCGGCATTTTCAGCCGCGGAAGCAGCTACCCGGGTCGTCGATGGCAGATGTGATGCTGCATAGGTGCTCACACACGTGGCATCCCATATCAAACATCGGCCCTTCTCCCAGGGCACCAGGGTTAAACCATCTGGGCGTTTGCCATCAGTGCGACTCAGCCCCGGTGGCTCCAAAACGCACGGAATATTGGCCGACACCAATGCCCTGCGAATTATATCATTCAGAGCGTGGTGCCGGGGAAACCTTCCTACACACCTTTGACAGTTCAACCCATGGTAGCCTCTTGGATCAACGACTGCGCCGCAGAAGCAGCGGTGCTCCTCGCAGACATTACAGCCGAGCCTCAAAGCAACCGCAATTCTAAGCGAGTCGTTATCCAGAAGGGTTCCGAGTTGCGGAGACGGCAAGGCATGAAGCCAAGCTCCAGATTCGGGTCTAGCTGAAGCTTTTATTCTAGCCGTGTCAACACCCGTACTGTTTGCGATCAGCTGATCGAGAGCAAACTTAGCCTGAATATCGTCCCAATTACGTTGATGGCACCTGTCACGCCCAACTGGAGCATCTTGGCCAGGACACATGGCAGACCATTCTGCAAAAGCTTCTGTTGCAAAGGGTAGCTGTAACTGATCACCATTAGTGGAGAGAATGTGAGTGACCAACTCCAGCACCCCATGCGATGAGGCCAAAAATGCAGAAAGCTGCACGTCCTGAACACGACGAATGCCCAGTCCACCGTGACGAATAGGCAAAGACGATTGGATCCATTGACTCCCATTGAGATTTATATTCAATATTTCTTCTAAAATAAATTTTAACGTTAGGTCGAAAGAATTTACTTCTCTATTGAAATGCCACACAGGAGACGTTCTTAAAAAATAAGTCAGCTTTGGCATAGAAAAACATTGGCGAAGTAGTGTCATAGCTGTATGAGCAGACAGTTCCTTGAGACGCGTTTTTGCCAACAAGAGAGCCTGTCTCTTCTCTTCGATTACCGCTGGTATGGCCTCTGGAAAGATAGGCGAACCCAGTAAAGTAAGGTTAGTTTTGTTCATTAATCTAATTCCCGGTATTATATCTTCAAATTGTTTAAAAGCATCAGTTGACACAGAAGCATCATTGCAGAAAAACAACTCACATTTGTTTGTATTAAACTCAAGGCCTAGTTCACAAAACCAACTATAATCTGTTTCACATCCTCTAGCACGTCGGCCTGGGTACCACCAATAGTGCCATCATCTAAATACCAAACGTTTAATTTGGACTTCAGTGATGTTATTTTTGAATGTATACCGAGACTGAATATAAGTGGGCCCAGAGGATCGCCCTGTTGCGCACCTGACTGTGATAAGAGAGAGGATGTGTCATAAAACAGTTTGCTGGGAGAAGAATAACATTGGTGTAGAAAGGGATAGAGACCTGGAATGTGCTCCTTTACTTTGTTTAAAATGGTATCCCTCTCAATGCTATTGAATGCATTCTTTATGTCCAATTTTATGACTACATCGTCTGAATCACCGCGCGATACAGCAAAAGCACGGGTTGCATGTATTGCAGCCTCGCAGCCAAGTGAGGAACCAAAACCCAACTGATGCGGTTGTAAAAAAGAGGACATCTCCTGTCTGACACTCCGACATCCTAATTTTGCCACCAACCGTCTAAAAACACTGCCTACAGCGATTGGTCTAACACCGCCACCTTTTTTTTCCAAAGCACAGAGGGATGCTCCGTAAAGGATAGGACAAACCTCTTTATTTAGCAGACCTTTTAATAAAAAATTGCATAGTTTGGTCAATGTTTCAAGCAGACGGTGACCATTATCCCCAGCGGAGTGGGAAGTGAGCTCCTTCAAGTGCTCGGGCCGCAAACCATCCAATCCAGCAGCCGACCCATTATAAAATGAGTTAAGTGCATCCTGCACATCGGCTACAGAGAATGACAAAAATTCCGAGCTCGAATCTGGTTCCGACGGGAATGTTTGCGGCCGTGAAGGAGAGGGGTGCTTATCTTCTAGAGCTTGTAAGGTATCTACATTGTTAGGGGCCAGAGATGAATCTGATAACAATATCCTGACCGCACCCCTTAGATCACCCTCATGAACTTTGCCCTCTATTACCTTGTTAACAGAACGCCGACTACTAAAAACTGCAACACTCATATCAACCTGGCCTTGGTTACCAGAGCAAACGTTATCTTTAACCTTGGCAGTCAGCGTGCGTTGATCGCTCTTGTCAGGGACTCTTAAAGCAAAAAATGAAAATGTCAATAATGAGATCCAATCGTCAGTACTGTTGCTCTGAAGACACTGTTCTATGGCACTTGACAGTACACCAGCAGCAACACTGCGAGCACCCTTTGGAATGTGTCTAAGGACTCGTGTTTTTCTTTTTAGGTTAGCAATACTTTCCAAACAAAATTTGCCTGTGCCAACGTTTATGGGGTTAGATTGCGAAGACAGTACTACGCTGGGCCCTGCTAAGACAGGCTGAGAATGCGAATGTACATGTTTGTGCATGCGACTTATATGAACACTTAGACCGCGGGGTACAACAAAGGTTTTTGTTGATTGTGGACAGTGGGGACATGATGACCTATTTTCACTGAAACTACTCATAATTAATATTAATACTAATAAATACAAAATAAAGGTAAAATAAAATAACTACGAGTAAGTATAACTAAGTATTCTTAATTCATTTAAATTCTAATAAAACAAAAATATGATAACAATAAAAGCAGTTAGTATTTATAGTCCAAAGGCCTTAGCCTCAACCGCCCTGCACTGTTCTTCTTCCAATTTTTTCCGACTTTTGAATAAACACTGCGTAGCTCCGTGTCTTGTTCAGTAAGGAAACAAAATCCGTAGAAGAACCAAAGTCACCGATGTCGCACAACGAAATGCAAAGATTAAGTTCCAATGATTGCTTGGAGAACATCTTTGCGAGGGCTGAATAGTTCTCTAGGTCCGACCGGCCGTGCATTGGAAGACGCTGAGTAGGCAGAACATCCACAACGACTTAGTGGAGGTTGCGTTGTGCAGGAGTTCACTGCATGAGGGTTGCATAAAAACGTTCGTGTGATATTTAACAGTTCTTTTAATCACTGTTCTTCTTAGTTCTCATTTTCAATGGGTTTTACTATTAATTTAGTTAAATTTAAATTTGTGAAAATAATTTTGTTGTTGTTGTTGACATGTCAAATTACACTCTTCAACTTACACTCTTGGGTTAATATTTACCTACCATAGTTTATACGTGGAAATTATATTTTATGGAGCACTTTATTTACTTTTAATATATTTAGATTTTGTTGTTGCAAGATAAGTTGTATTCGATTTATTTCATTTACTGAAACCTACACTTCTTTGTTTTCATTAAGCATATTAGTTTTTGAAACTTTTATATTTTGGTAATATTTAAAAGTGATTTTATAAGTATTAGTAAATTGTGTCCAAATAATTCCCATCAGACAATTCCAAGGAATAGCCCGTTCTTCCGCGGCCGCCACCGCCGTGCCGACCGGGCCCGCGCCTCCACCGCCGCCGTCGTCGCCGCCGCTCGCCATCAAGCGGGAGTTGCATGCAGCGAACGCAACGCAGCGCTCCATTATGTGGTCTATAAATCAAGCGCATTGAAAACGGCTTCCTCCTTCGTGTCGGCGGGCTATCGACGACCGACGGATATTTGAAGCAATGCCCCGGTCCCGTCCGGCTCCCAACTCCGAGTTTACGTACGATGCAGCTCGGTTAACTTGTCGATCCAGACCGGATGGGTGTTGATCTGATCTCCATTATTGTTGCAGTCGCTGTTATTAATATTCATGTGTAGCAATTTTCGACAATTTATGGTGGATGCTATAGCTTATTCTTCAGCTGCGATAGTCATTTTTAACCCCCGAACGAAAACTCCGAGGGGTATTATTATTTTAATGTGTGTATCTGTCTGTCTGTCTGTGTATCTGTCTGTTGCATCGTAGAGCCCAAACGGCCGAACCGATTATCGTTTAGTGTTTTTTGTATCATAGATAATTTCAGGCCGAGTGTTCTTAGCCATGTCTGATGAAGATGTGATTAGCCGTTTGAAGATGATCAGCTCTTAAATAATGGAATCGAGGATCTAACTGGCTTCCTTATGTCCGATCGATTTGAAATTTGCTACCATGTTACATCTATAATAAAGAAAGTATTTGGTAAGGTAACCATGACCTGATCAGCCGTTTGAAGATGGTCAGCTCTTGAACAATGGATGAGAGGATCTAACCACCTTTTATTTGTCCTATCGATTTTAAATTTGGTTTCGTGTTGCTTCAATTATAATGAAAGATAAGCTCTAGTTCTAGTTAAGTTGATGAGGGGTCTGACTGGGTCGGGGGTTAAATTTTTTAATTTGAGTTATTAAATTTACAAATGTAGTACTTTTCTACATCACCTGAGATAGTTTGATCTCGTTTAATAAACACAAACGCATTGCCTTTAAAAAGTTTACATTTTAAAAACTTTAGGTAAAGACAAAAAAAAAATATTGATAAATATGCAAGACAAATAGCCGCCGCCATGTGATACCCAGTGCCCAGAATAGTTCACTTAATGGCCCAAACTGCACTGCTCGTACATCTATCTTTTCACTCGGCTGCTGAATGGCTTTTGCATGTTGCATTCTGTTCGGCACTTGCTCTGCATTGGAAGTATATATATTCAATTCAATATTTCGTCTTAAGGCTGCAGCTATTCCCTTGAACAGAGGCGTGAGACAGGGAGATGTTATATCTCCGAAACTGTTCACCGCCACTCTAGAAGACGCCTTCAAACTTCTAGAATGGAAAGGGCAGGGCATCAATATTAACGGCGAATACATCACTCACCTTCGATTTGCCGACGACATCGTAGTCATGGCAAGGTCGATGGAGGAACTCAGCACGATGCTCGAAGGCCTCAACCGAGTCTCCCAACAGGTGGGCCTTAAAATGAACATGGACAAGACGAAGGTCATGTCTAATGTCCATGTTCTGCCTACCCCAGTTATGGTTGGGAACTCGGTTCTCGAAGTTGTCGACGAGTACGTATACCTAGGACAAACCATCCAGTTAGGTAGGTCCAACTTCGAGAAGGAGGTCAATCGCCGAATCCAGCTCGGATGGGCGGCGTTCGGGAAACTACGCAACGTCTTCTCGTCCAATATTCCTCAGTGCCTGAAGACGAAGGTATTTAACCAATGTGTGCTGCCAGTGATGACATACGGTTCTGAAACGTGGTGCTTCACTATAGGGCTTATGAACAGGCTCCGAGTAGCTCAACGAGCCATGGAGCGGGCTATGCTCGGGATTTCTCTGCGGGATCGAATCAGAAATGAGGACATACGTAGAGAAACCAGGGTCACCGACATAGCCAAGCGGATAAGCTCGTTGAAGTGGCAATGGGCAGGTCATATAGCCCGCAGAACAGATGGCCGCTGGGGCCGAAAAGTTCTCGAGTGGAGACCACGGATCGGCAAGCGCAGCGTAGGACGTCCACCGACCAGATGGACGGATGATCTGCGCAAGGCTGCGGGTCCACGCTGGATGCAGGCCACCTGCGATCGGTACAGATGGAGAGCCTTGAGAGAGGCCTATGTCCAGCAGTGGACGTCCTACGGCTGAAATGATGATGATGAAGGCTGCAGCATTAAAATATTTGCCTCTTAACAATTTCAGATGCAAAATCTACATTATTTTTATATAGAGGAAAGATTCGATTTTTTGTTTGCATTGAATATGATGCATTTCTAAACTCATTTTAAAAATTATTTCTTCCTACATTTTTCCAGATGAACATAGGCTATTATTTATATTGGAAGGCAGCACGAAGTCCGCCGTGTCCGATAGTTTTTAACCGACTTCAAAAAAGGAGGTTATCAGTTTGACCTGTATGTATGTATGTATATTTTTCCGCGACTTTCTCGAGATTGGCTGAACCCATTTTGTGCGGTTTCCACAAAAGTATTTAATACATTCAAGAGAAGGTTTCAGTACCAATTTTAACCGACTTCAGAAATAGAGAGGTTCTGTGTATTTGTCAATTTATTGAAGGCAGGTCTCTTTAAAAAAAAAAAGAAATTATTTATAGAGAAGCTTTTACGTAAAAAAATCTTGTAAAAGTATATTTTAGCAATCTTTAAAATTATGAAAATCCTAGGATATAGTTGAAATGCTTTAAGAATACTTCTAGCTAATACGTGAATAAAACTAAATGTTTGAATTTCTGATATATATGTAGTAGTTTATAAGATGTGATTTAGCGGCTTCAACTACAAACCACCACAAAAATCTCATAACTATTTGTCTTTCTTTGTACAAAATATCTCATTATAAAATAACAATTTACTGAATATTACATAAATTATTAAACGGACGGAATCACGTTGCAGCATTTCTGAATGTTTATTTATTGTATAGTCGACCCGGCAAACTTCGTATCGCCAAACCTATTATATTTTTTTTTATGTAATAATATTCTTGAATCACTCTGTCTATTAAAAAACTGCATAAAATTCCGTGTCATAGTTTTCAAGATTTATCCATACATAGCGAGCGACCGACTACCTTTTTGTATTTACATGAGTTTTGAGGTTTTGTAGCATGTAATTCGAAAAGTATGCGTATATATAGAGATTATCGGTGTTATTCATAAAGATACAGTAGATTTTAAGTAGCTTTACTGGAGGTCTACTCTATTTCTCTGGTTTGGTGTATGGTAAATACGTGACATTCTCTCTAAATTGACATACGTCAAAGAACTAAAATGCTCTTTAACTTTTTATGAATAATAGTGATAGATTATAACCTTATTATAACACAACAAAACTTTGTCGCGCCTGGGGTCATTCTGTCTAGTAACCTCTCACCACTTAACTCGGCTAAACCTGTTGCTTTATCCCACTAATTGCCTACGGCCATTTGTCGGTGCCCTTCAGTGCTGGCACCATACTAATCGTAATGTACTTTAAATGAAATAGGCTTATGTGTCTTTTATGTATGTGTAATAATCGACCGTCTAATGTTAAAACAAACGTTACTACTTAGATTGCAAATACTTAGTACCTACCTACATGTTTTGTCCGCCTGGCATTTAATTACAGGACTGCCATTTGATATTGAGAGGTAGATATAGAGCTTTTTATTTTTATGTAAGAGCACCTATAAGGTTTTGTAGTGTGGATTGGATATGATATCTTAATGCAGGTTTGTAAGTCAGCTTCGTTGTTTTTATTTACTTAATTACCATTAGGTATATATAAATACCATACAAACAAACGCTATAATATAAAAACATATGACGTTGCCAGATAGGATTTCAGCGGAAATAATCAATCCGTGAACCGTGACCAAATGAACAGAGATAAAATTTATAAATATTGTTGCAAATCAGAGTTTCTTTAATATAATTAGGTATACCTATGTAGTATCAACATAAACTATAAAGTTATTTCGAAGATCTAGGTATACTCGTTTTTTGGAATCGTTATCTTTGACGAAATAATGAATTGTTTACCTGTACCACCACCCCTTTACCACCTGTGTTTTCATAATTGAAAAACTTTATTTTGCTCTCAAAAAGGTTATAATATAAAATTTTAAATATATATAATATTACTACATAATATTAAACAGTTACCGACACCAGGGGATGTTTAAAAATTTTTTTGGTAACTGTTGCTAGGAGCGTAGCTAGCTTCATGCTAATGTATATATACCTACCTATTTTTTTAGATTATTAATCATGCAGCTATCTGTACGGATAGTATAGGGTATAACGGTTGATAGAGAGTCATGTACGGGCTAATACCTCGGCTGTGAGACATGTCGGCCCGCTCAGCGAAACGTCAAAGGCAAATTGAAAACTAATTTATGCTCGCAAAATTTCATATTAACCAAGCGGGCTTCAGTGGAACACAGGTGGAAATCTTGTTGTCATTATCGCGGTGTTATGCGGTTTCCTAAATTATTTCATTGAGCATTCGCAAACCAAAAATTATTTTTTTACAATATTGATATTGAATTGTAGTAAATACCTACAATATAAAGTTCTTTTTTACACAAAAATGCAAATTTCGATAATTTTCTTGAATTGATTTTGTGTCTTCCTAAGGATTTAAAAAAAACTACGAATATGGTTACGTAACCTGGGCTTAGACATAATTCTATTAACCTGTAGGTATCCCGAAAGTATAAAACTGTATCACATCAAGCCATTCTTGCTATTTATTTCAGTTACTATTCATTAAAGTATAATATAATATTTCATTTCATTTGATTTATTCACTAATATTAAAATAATTATACACCAGTATTTATTAACGAAATCATACACCGCTTAACAAGAGTGCAACAATGTACTGCGGCGCTAACAAAATGAAACCGGCGGCGGCGCGACGCAAGTGGCCTTGTAGCGGTCCGGGCGCCTGAAACGCACTCGCGGGAGCAAAAGTGTCGTAAATACTCTCGACACCGCTCCTTATAAATTAGGATCATAAAGCACTTGCCGAACTTTGTTGGCGTCACGGCGGCCATAAAACAACGCTTACGAGTGCGTCTCCGAGGGAGGGATGCTCCTGCCGCGCCTCGCTCCCTGCATGCATTCTTCGATTGTGTGCGTGGCGGCTGCGGCGCGGCGGCGACTAAGACTGCAAAACGCGATAAGCCACAACGGTTGCTCTTGATAATTATAATGATAAATTATTTCAATGTACTTATCAATATACATAGTATAAAACCAAGTCGCTTCCCGCGTCTGTCCCTATGTATGCTTAAATCTTTAAAACTACGCAACCGATTTTGCGGTTTTCATTAATAGATAGAGTGATTCAAGAGGAAGGTTTATAAGTATAATACATGCACAAAATGGTAATAGGTTAGGCGTTACGAAGTTTGCCGGGTTGACTAGTCTTAATATAAAACACATGCAAGGTAACATGGTGAGGTTTGCCTGCACGCCTTATGTACGGCAACGACAAGCAAACTAAAATACCGAGAGAACACAATAAAACTCATATGTATCAAAATGTACCTATTGGATTAAGTTATTTTGGATTTGAATTCTAAATAACTAAGTACAAGAAGTTTTTTGTCAACTTTATAAATGTGATTATTAATTAATACGGCGTAAAATTTGACGCAAACAAAAGCATTATCCATAAACAATTGCTTTAATTTACTCGTAATTACGAAATAAAGTGTGCAAATTTCATTATAGGTAGCTATTTCCGATCAATTCTCCACTGTGAAACGTGTGTCAATTTTCATATTAATTGAGTTTTATGTCGCGCCAACGCACATACCTTGAGTACGATGTATATGTATATATCACCTGCATGGCGTTACATGTGCCGGTTGTTAAATCACGTTATAAAATAATATTTTATCTTTGACTTTCAGGCATTTTTTTCATAATTACTAATTTTAAACAATTACTAATTTATTGATTCAATTATAATAATTTAATTTTAATATTTTACACTTTTAATTTTCAATTTAAATTTAAAGTTTTAGAATTTCGTGTTTGATTGTAATTGTTATGCATGCATGTTTTAGGCATGAATCAAGAGCAAAATATGTTTAATTTTATGTTAACAGCATTTTGGATTCTTTCCTGTTATGTGTGCTTAAATAAATAAATAAATAAATATATATTCTCACCATAAAAACCTTCCCTGGACAACGAAAATAAATTTAAAACCTAAATCAGCGAAATAGGCCCGGCCGTTCTTGAGTTTTAGCGAGACTAACGAACCACGATTCCTTTTTATATATATATATATATATATATTAATAGTAGATTCAATTTCATTTCGAATGAAAACTAAAATGTCGTAAGAGTAGCTTTTAAAAATAAACATGACTAACTTTTAAGTTAGTCAAGTCCACATATGTGGGTATTAAACTAATCGTTCCGAGATTGCGAAATCGTGTGGAAGTGATTCAGAGACCGCTCGCCGCAGACACTTGACTCGCCCGAGTTAGGAATAACTTCGTCAACTAAGTTATGCCTCGTCTGCTCTCACTCATAAACTTGGCTAAGTTCATCGTCACTTACGTCAAGACCGTATTTTTACTTCAATTTAAATTGTTCATTAGATTTTTTATTTATTTTCCTTTGTTTTTTTTTCACTCATTTAAACTTAACTAGCATCTGCGGCGCATTCTGTTCTGCTATAAAAGTTTTTAAAACAAATTTTATTCTATAATTCTTAACTATAGATAAGTTTATTACCATTAAACCACCCTTATTCCTTAAATTAAATGTGACAAAAAAATAAATTATAGGTACACGTCGTCTTACGTTCAAAAGCAAAATCCAGAAGGGCTTTATGAAATTATTTCAATTTCACAAACAACCTCCCCTTTATAGTTTTTAGGCAGGAAAAAATAATATTTCCTGGCACGCAGGCTGTTCCCATTGAGAGGCACTTCTCGCCGCCACACGTAGCAGCCCACATAATAAACAGGAACACACAACTCGCACGATCATAAAGAAAATCGGGATCGGGATTATATCGTTATGTATTGGCATCTTGTAATAGGGTGTGCAGTGCAGTGCAGTCTCGAATTTTAATTCCTTTAAACTTTACAGTAGCCAGCAAATCCACCTAGCCTCTCTAACCACTTTAATGCTTACTCTAAAGACGGTTATGAAATTGCATAACTATTGCTTATGCAGTGAAGCAAGATATTTGATCAAAGATCAATTAGGTTACATCTGTTTGTGTAAACTAAATGGCACGACGAGCTCCGCCACTCAGCCCGTGCGCGCTACACGCTGAAGGCGCGTAAATAATTCATCGGCACGTCGGCTGCTCTCGGGGGGTTTGGATCGAATACCAACATCTGATCTGTGATTGCGCTACATAAATCTACTTATTTTCTTTGATTTTCCTTAAGATTCAAATTGGTTGTTAATATATAGATTTGCTTCCTCAGTTTACTACCCTGTAAATTTCTGACTAAAAATAAAAATAAAACACTATTAATGCGAAATTAACAAAACAACTTAGTAGTTTTATAATTATGTCTAAATATTAACTATTTTGTATAAAGAAAACCAAGCACAAAAAAATAGTAGTACGGTAGGTAATGTAAAATATTGAAACGTATTCACAAAGGAATTCCAAAAAAGAAGGAATCTGCCAATGGCATGTGTGGCGTGCCCGTCACGCGGGCAGAGGCGCAGAGGCAAACAACCACGCGACGTGACGCGGAACTACAAAGTACGGTGACAAAGTATTGACAACAAGGACATAAACATATTGCAGGGCCATTTTGAACAAATTTTAAAGCTTGCAAAAAAAACTATATATTGAAATATTAATTGCAAGAATAAAAATGAACTACCTATATAGCACTAATTTGATACGAATTGATAAATTCACATCACAGTGTGCGCTTAACTGCACTTCACTCAGCGATAGCTATAGTGATTGTGATATAATAAATGTTTTAATATAAATTCATAGCAACAAAATAATTCATCGTCGTAGTACGAACCTTTAAGTATTTCTTGCAAGTAAGTAAAATGACAATATATGTTTTTTTTTTAGGTAATTATAAATATAAATAGTTTTTAAATTTATTCGTCATTATATGTTTTTTGGTAAAAAAATGTTTATTCAAATTGGTGGTGTCGAATTTTTAATTGGCTGCTTGCATTTTGCACTGAAAGCATTCAATTGAGTTATGCAGCGATAATTTGTGGGATGAACGCTCAAAATGAAAAGCTGCGATCGGTATTTTTCTGTCTCGTTATTTGACCACTTAACATGCGTTACTCTTCCATGTTAACATAATTTTTACGGGGTTGAACAAATAAACTTGTTTTTTTTTGTCATTGCCTTTAATACCTTTTTCTAATATTTTTATTAAACTGTGCTTTAGGAGCGCTTTTTTTAAACTTAGTAGATCAAGGCAAAAGAGGCACAGTGACGCTGTTCTTTTTTATTTCTTACTTCTTATACCCACAATATCACCTGCATTTTTAATTACTAAGTGACATTTTTTGTTTCGTTATCGTGAGAGTTCCTTTCTAAATGCATACCCAAAATCTCCTGAAAAACCTACAACTTTAATAAGGAAGTAGTATATAGGTAACCCTAATGTTAATTTCACATTGCGTCACGCCCGCATTTTTTCCTCCCTTGCTTACTATGCCTTGAAAAATACCTAGATAACTTTCGTTAATATTTTATATGAATTAACTGATAATTCATATAAAATATGTATGTACTTACTACTGATCTGTGAAAAAAAAAATACATGGACCGCAACCGTATTTTTAATCGTGCAGTGAAACAAGTTGGCAGTGATTTTAAATAGGTATTTTAATTGACAAACAGAAATTCTGCACGGAAAATTGTGATTAAATTGTGCCTGCTTGCATTTGCGGATTTTAATTCGATAAACAATGCCGCATTAAAATAACACTTTGCTTGACTGATGCGCGTTGTAAATAACTCTGTTTAAATCTGGGTGACTCGGGGTCAACAACATATTTAATTGTATCTTGTGTCTTTATTATTAAGTACTAGTTAAGTATTAATCACACTCATAGGCGTTCGAATCTTATAGACTTAAGTTTTTTGCAGTTCAAACAGCAATATGTAGAGGGGAAGGACATACACATAATTTATAAAAAGAATTTTTTTTATCAAAAAACTAGAGGCTGCCCCGCGGTTTCACTCGTCAGATTTCTCATAAACACAAAAATCCTTTTTATTCCCATGGGAATTTCGGGAAATCCTTTCTTAGTGCTCACCTACACTCCCTAAGGAACCTACGTGTAAAATTTCAGCCCGCTACGCCCAGTAGTTTCGGCTCTGCGTTGTCTGTCAGTCAGTCAGTCAGTAACGGAAGAGTTTTATATATAAACCACCGAAAAAAACTGAAAAGCATAAAATAATAATAAGTTCGTAAAATAATGTAGGTGTACCAAGTAATTTTAAGTCGGCGGCACTCAATTTTATGTTATGCTTTACAGTTTTTTTTCGGCGGTATAAATTTTTTGATAAAAAGTTTTATTATTTGCTTTTCAGTTCTTTCGAGGGGTTTTTTCTTCTACAAGGTGGTCAGACGACACGGTCAACAGGGATGACAAGACCGGTCGGTATGGCAATTTGTGTGGGAGGCCTTTTAGATAGACTGGTGGTGAGAATTTCGGTAAAGTACTTGCACGAAATCCACATCGCGGTGGGTTGCAGTTTAGGTCAGTACGAATTTATTTGGTTCAGTAAAATGTTGTCCTATGTCGTTGCGTTTTCGCGTTACAGCGGATCTTAAAAACAATCATCTTAAAAACAAAGAAAATCGAAGAGGCAGACACTTAGGGCTTTCCGTTTTCATAGGACGGAGGTGCATAAATGTAAAAAAAAACTCTACTAAATCATTTGCTCACGATTCTAATTGTGACCAGTCGATTCATTTGGACTCCCTGGATACAAAAAACCATTTGGCAGACACTTTGCTCGCTGATTTTTAGTTGTACGACTGTTTGAAATTCACGGAATCAAAGCAATGCGGGTATTTTATCGGATAAATAGGATTCCTTATATTTTTAATTCCGTCATACGTTTACAGGATGACTATATAATTATTAGCCCCAGAAACAGACAATGTGCAAATGATTTAGAATAGTTTTTCTTATTTTTACATTTTTGAAACGTTGTCAATTGAAAACGCAGGGCTACCATGTTGGCAGACTATTTTTCCGAGGTCCTTTTCATTGTTTTTATTCAAACTATACACGTCTGCCAAGCGTGCAAATATTTTTTTTTAAATCATAAAAATTAATTTAAAAATTAATAACTACAAAAGTCAGAGCCCTAGATGTCTGCCTCTTCGATTTTACGTGTTAACAGGATGGCTGTTATCATCAGCCTCAGAGGCAGACACGTGCAAATGATTTAGTAGAGTTTTTTTTTTACATTTTTGAAACCTTGTCAATTGAAAACGCAGGGCCACCATGGGTGCAGACGCGGTCCTTGATGTTTGTTAGGGTATTATTATCGCTATTAATAGCGTCTGCCAAGCGTGCTTATTATTTAGAAAATTTGCTCGCCACGTACTTATCCATTTGTCCAGCAGATGACGTCTTCAAGCTGAGATGTTTATTATTATATTGCATATAAAAATATTGTAAGTGTAGAACAAAAGTTATAATGACAATACAGAACACTGCAATACAATAAGTAAGGGTGAATTAAAAAGTCTACCCTATTTTCCCACTTAGGGAAGAAATTTAATTTCTTTCATTTTTATGGGACCACGTCAAGGTATACCCTGTCGAT
The DNA here is from genome assembly GCA_951802225.1 of Euspilapteryx auroguttella. NCBI lineage: Eukaryota > Metazoa > Arthropoda > Insecta > Lepidoptera > Gracillariidae > Euspilapteryx > Euspilapteryx auroguttella. The sequence continues at coordinate 5,368,528 of OX637647.1, forward strand.
ATTTTTTTTTATCAAAACCGAATTACTCTGTAAATAGTTGTGATCGTACATTAAAAAATATATATATATACTAGTCGACCTTGCGAGCTTCGTACCGCCTAACCTATCACTATTTGGTGCATGTGTTATACTAATAAACCTTCCTATTGAATCACTCTATCCATTAAAAAAAAACCGCATCAAAATCCGTTGCGTAGTTTTAAAGATTTAAACATACATAGGGACAGACGCGGAGAGCGACTTTATTTTATACTATGTATTGATGATTGATGATGATGATATTGATCATATTGATACGCGTGGGATTGAGTATCTCCTCCTATTTTTCGTTGGTTTAAAAAGTAACAGCTTGTAGACAGTAAATAGCTGGTGAAGAAAACACTCAAATGTTTCCTTATATTTACGAAATAGGTACCTACAAATTTGTATCATATGATCTAAAAAATAAAAACTTAATTTAATGAGAAAGCGACTTATAATAAACGGAAATAAATTTAATTCTTGCACAAAACAATAGGTCAAAATGTCGGTCGCGTGACTCCGTGTAATTACCACGCAAAAGCGCACCTTTGCCTTTGATTCATTCAGATTTCATAGAACAAATTGTTAGGTTGACGCCAACTTCGAACCGATGAATTAGTCAGAAATTGATCCATAATGTGTGTTAGAAAGGTTTCTCTTCCAAATCATAACCTTTATGCTTTAATTTTGTTTGAATTATTGACAAAAAAAACTTTTACGTTAAAAGTTTGCATTGATGAGCTTTTGATAGCCTAGCCTTTACCATGGGTAATTTTACTTATATTTTTCTCTTGAAATCGTTATCTCTACTATCGGTGAATACATCAAAGGTACACATAATATTTGTTTTTGCAAGCAAGTTGACAAACTTGTCCCTTTCCAATATCCCAGTGGAAGTTGAAAATTTACATACAACCTATTTTGGCGGTAGGTGCGTGGTCGTAAATCTCGCGACAAGGGGATTTCTGTTTGTGAACTTTCTTTTTTATTTTCTCTTTATCTGTGTAACGCGAAGGACCCGGGTATACTCGGGGCCTGCTTAACTTCAATAAATCAATTTATACAGTTACACTTACATACTTATATTCGTCGTAGATGGGAGCCTGTCTCGGCGTTCTCCCGTGAATGCTAAAATTTCCACTTCGTTACAGAGTTTTAATACAGTAATCCGGCAGACGAGGGCGCTCGGTGCATATGAGGAGAATTTAGTGCGACGTGCCGTACGTGACTGTTGATATTGATTACAAACTACCTTGAAATAAGGTGAACGTGTTTTAAATTTGTAACGCTGGCTTAAAGTATTAAATTGTCCGTTAACAAGCTTAACCCCAGGCGTTAGACAATAGGAACTACAGTATGTCCGGATAATATAGGTAGAACAGACTAGGTAGGTTCTCACAACTTTAAATTCCACAACATCACAAATTACACACTTCAATGAATAACTGAAAATAAAATAGCAGTCCGCAACATTTTGTCCGTCCCTGCGACATGTCCATTATGCATCACAAAGTTGGATGTGTTTGTCGTTCTATTTTAAATACGATAACGGAAACTTTCTAGTCCTCGAAATGTGAATACCGTGTTGTGAAAATGTGACTAACGTAACTGAACAAGTAAGTCCACAGTTCTGGCCGCGAGCCGCCACGCCGCCGCCTCGCCCCGGCCGCCGCGCCGGTCGCATACGTCGCCGTGTCATTCTATTAAAATAAAAATCCTGTCTCCATTTAAAAATGGAACCATTTAATTTTGACGTAAGCTTTTATTTCATTACATTGGCTTTTATTTCGGCCAGGAGAGTAGCGGGAACGTGGATTATATGGTTCCGTAGTAGGATCAGCCCTATTATTACGGCTGCGGCTGCCTTTGCAAATATGCTTTTGGTCTTCTTCGCATTTTATTTTTATTGACCTTATGCTCTAGAAGGTGAAAACCATTATTGATGTGGCCGTAATAATAGCTCAAGTTACTTTAAAAATAAGCGATATCTTGCGCTTTCACAAAGAAGTTTTTGAACCTTACAGAGCAGATTCCTAGAAATTAATCTAGCACTAGCTGACCCAGCAAACTTCGTATCGCCTTAGATTATAAGTTTACTATTATTAAACATATTATTAAACTACTTCGGGTAATTTAAAGAAAAAAATATAGCTGCCATCTTGTATTTGAAAATGGGTGACTTTTTCGCTTTCAGCGCCCCCTAAAATCTAGAAAACATCACCAATATCGGTTTTACAAATGTATTTGCGCCATCTTGAATTTTAAAATCGTTAGCTTTCGAATAATTAGCGACCTCTAAAACCTAGAAACATCTATATTTATAAGAAACATAAGGAGCGGTTTCTGTTTTTCATACAAACTTTAACACCTGTATCAAGGCTTCCAGGACTCATAAACGAATATTTGATATCATATTTGATGGTATAAGGAGCTTATATTTTGAAAAATTCGAGTATCTAGTGTCATTACTTTATATTTTAGCAAAAAAACATGTTTCATCCTGTATAAGAACTCATGGGAAAAATATAAAAAATATTAAACCATTTATGATATTTGTAATGCAAAGAGAATCTACAGCGAAAATTTCAGCTTCATTATCTTCATCTTCTTCATTTGTTTGTACCCTGAATTTATTAATATACTTATGTATCTTACTTTGTATGCATTAAAGTGTTTTCTATTCTATTCTATTCTATTCTCCATATTCAGTTGTTGGGGTAGAGAAGTGCCTGCACTTAGCTCGCGAACTTGAACATTTCCCAACATTTATAGGAGCCATCCGAGCTCATCATCAAACTGCAGGATGAGGCCAGGATGCTCCAACAGCTCAGCTAGATGGTCAGCTGGGCCGAGAATGGACAACCTGGTTTCGATTGTGGCTGGACAGGCTAACAGCATAATATATGCTCCACCGTCTCATCCACTTCCATGCATGCCCTGCACAGACGGCTATCTGTCGAACCTATATTGTATAAATGCTTATTTAATGAACAGTGTCTAGTAATTAGCCCCACAAGAGTGGTAAGACGTTGGCGGGACAGTTTTAATAAGTATCGTGAGAGCTTTAGATTGTTTGTGGGTACAAACGCTTTATTTTGTCTACAGTCATCTCGATTCGCCCATTACTCAAAATGGTCGATTGATGTTGCTTGAAGTAGTTTTTGTCTTATTGTTTCTGGGGATATATTAACGAAAGTTTGGGGCCAATAGGCATCATGTTTGCTCCTATTTTTGCCAACTTATCCGCCTCGACATTTCCTGGGTTGTCGTTATGACTTTTTGTTCATTGTAATGATATATGGTTTCCTTGTTGGGTACACAGCCATTGTAGCTCTTGATGACAGTCCAGCAGTAGCTTGGACTTATTCATTGGCTTACGCAAGGCACATAGCACTGATGCACTGTCTGTGACAATGCGGATAGTGCTGTTTACCGTGTCCCTTAGATTCTGCACTGCATGAAGAACGCTCAGCAGTTCCGCTTGAAAAACGGTCGCGTCTTTGCCCATGCTTATAGAGTATTGTAAGTTAAGGTCCGGAGAGAATACTCCACCACCACTGCCTTTTTTATTTTTTGCTCCATCTGTGTAGATGTTTATGTTATATTGGTTGTTGCTATCATTTAGATTGTTATCTAAAATTATTGCATAATTTTTGTTACATATATAATTGTTTTCATAATGCGATCACTGCCCATTAAAGAACAGGGAACTGATTTGTTGGCTATGCTTAAAATACGGCCATGCCCCGTAAGTACTGTCTGTCTCGCCCAGAGGCTCAATGAGTCCAGCCTTATGGCAGCTGACTTGGCCTCTTCTTTTATGACTATGTCTAGCGGGGCCAGACCGAGCAGCACCTCCAGCGGTGAAATTTCAGCTTTCTAAACGCAGTAGTTTAAGAGTTGCATACAAACTGTTACAACTTGTATACGGCGTCCCGCTTAAGTTATCCCAAAATCCTGTCTTAGTGGATGCCTTGCCTACGTATCGTAAGGAAGCTACTCTCCAAATTTCATAGTTTTATCTTCAGCGGTTTCGGCTCGAAGATGATGAGTGAGTGAGTAGATCAGTGGTATTTGGATTTTATATACTTATATAGATAGTAGATTTTTTAAAAGTAATTTGTATTATAATAAAAAAAATATATTGGCATGACATTATTACTTCACAAATTATACTAGTCATCATCTCTTAAAGTAAATTTAAATATAGTTTTGGTATATACCTATGCATATGGTAGAGTACAGGCATATAACACATAAAATAATATAGAACGGATTTTGGGTAAGTCGAGTTAGTTGAGGAGCACTGATCAGATTGCCAAGATTTCTTATATCTTGAATTAAAAATTTAAATATCTTTTAGGCTTTTTACATCGTTTGGATATAAATATAAAGTTAAAAAGTGAAATGGCAATTTTTTTTATTAATACGTAAAGCTGTAATTCTGTGATTCCGAAAGGGGAAGAGATGTTTTCGTTGAAATTAATGAAGATTACAAAATTCACGGTCATTGAGTGGCGCGGTTCGGTGAACGTTTGACTTTAAGTCGCTTGTTAGACTAAATTGAGAGAAATAATAGGTCTCATTTGTCTGGTTTAAATACAATTCTACAGAGATATATTTCTATGGAATCGCGATTAATTAATTGTTTTTAATTGAGAACCTATTTATTTTGTAGCTGCGAGAAAATTTATTTATTTTCTTCTAACTGAACGGTTCTTCTACTGTAAGGTCTGTTCGGTGTCCTTTTAAACAAATAATACTGTTCCTCATACAAAACAATGTGTTTTTATTCTTTAAACAAAATAAAAACTTACTTGCGTCCTTTATGGTCGGTATAGACAATGTGGCTGCGCGGCGCGGGCGCACGCACCCTGCTCAGCGAGTGCGCGTCCATTGCACTGCTGCTGCGTGGTGACAATCACTCAAACGCTGCCAGGCCGCTCGCCGCCGCCAGGCCGCTCGCCGCCGCCGCCGCCGCCGCCGCCATTCGGTGCTATTGCGCTGGTTCCTATTATTGATCTTCTAGTAAATTATTATCTGAAAGAAATAGGACAAATTTATTTATGTCCAGCAGTGGACGTCTTTCGACTGAAATGATGATGATGATGAGTTACATATATTTTTTATCTTACTATTAAAAATTGTACATTGCCGTACTATTTGGTGGATTTTTTTACTATAGGATAACGATTTATTTTAGCTGTTGTTGTAGCATGTAAAAATACAGTAGAATTTGAAAATGATGTTAACACTACAGTACAAAAAATTGTAGATTGGCTCGAATTTAATAATCTGAAAATAAATTTCAATAAAACAAAATTTATTCAATTTAGAAATTTAAAAATGTCACATATAAACTTAAATATTCACTGTAATGGAAAAAATGTTATGGGCAGTAATACAACTAAATTCTTAGGATTAATTTTAGACAAAAATCTTACATGGTTACCTCACTTAGAAAAAATATGTAGCAAACTTAATAGTTTTATATATGCTCTACATCGGTTACAGAAAATATCTGGTGAAAAAACAGCTATTATTGCATATCATGGTTATGCTATGTCAATTCTTCGATATGGGCTGATACTTTGGGGCAATGCAAGGGACATAGATATAGTATTTAAAACACAGAAAAAATGTATTAGAGCTATATATAACGAGCTTTCCCGGCTTACTTCGTTACGCCATAGAATATAAGATACTACAAAAGACTTAGCTCTATGGACTTTGTTCTTTTGACTGCTCAGAATGGCCGAATAAAAAACAAACAATAACAACAAACCACCTGTCAAAATATGTAAACAACGGAAAAAATATTGGACCTTGGGTTACATTATTTGAGTTTAGGTAAGGATCCCTAATTTTTTTGAAAATATAATATAGCCTATGGCACTCGGGGATAGTGTAGCTTCCTACCAGTGAAATAATTTTTCAAATCGGTTCAGTATTTCCGGAGCCTATTCGTTACAAAAAAACAAACAAACAAATCTTTCCTCTTTATAATATTGGTATAGATTTAGGGCCACGTGACACATGTAAACCAATATTTATTAAACATAAACTTCTTTCACTGCCAATACATTTATGAGATGGCTTGTTTTACAAAATCCCATTCAAGTCTTTTTATTAAAAATTGTGGTAAATATACATTCCATACACGTTTTCCCAATAAATTAGTATTTCCTCAATATTCCACTGACTTATGCCAAAGAAATAGTTACACTATGCAAATAAAAATTTATAATAAGTTACCTGCTATAACGATTTTCTTAACCTTAACAATAAAGAAATTGTTATAAAATAATTATGTTATGTTTATCAAATATTATAAATAAAAAAAACTGTTTTAATTTAAATTTAAAAATGATATTTTGTAGTACCTGTAAGAGGTAGGTAACTAGCTAATTAAGCTAAAATGTATATTTTGCATCCCTAAATATAAGATCCTTTGTTATGTACCACAATTTATGCAAATAAATTTTATTATCTTTATCTTTATCTTTTAACGAAACACTGACATCAAGAATGAAACATTACTGCTTGCTCGACTACATACATTGGAGGTAGTATTAAAGATAAAGTCAATGAAAGAGACTATGATGGTTGTAACTAAGTATTTGAAGTAAATTAAAATTTAAACCTTGACACCAACAGTTATTCAATCGTAATATTTGAAGAACGTATTGAGTGCCATTTAATAATGACAATAATATCTTTAGTGTATCGTTGAAATATATTTTTTTACATTATATACCTCTTTTTTACTAGCTTATGATTGTATAATTTATAATAAATAACACAATAAATACAGTGACTGACTTCAAGCGGGCTAATAAATGCCATGGTAGCCTGTGGTAGATACTTATAAATAAACAAACTCTCCGCGGGAGCGTGAACCGCAGCCGCGGAACAAGCGGACGCAGTTTCCCAGTTAGCGACCGGCGCTCCGCCCAAATTATTAGACCGGAGTTGGCTCTGATTCTCGTCTTCACATACGACTTGTACTTGTAGCCTACTAACAATTTGTTGTTTTATGTTGTATTCTGTACAGTTACCATTACATTATACTATAATAATAACACATTATATACTATTACAATTGCAAAACTAATTTCTGAGTTTTTAAATACATTTTTAAGACAAAACCTAGAGTATATTGATATGGGTACATAGCAAAAGTAACTAAGTCTTGGCTTCTAATGTACCGTTGATACTCATACCGTCTTTACTTTTTATTTCAACAATACATCTTGCTGCTACCGTCATGGTAATGATAACCATTGGTTTAGGAGCTTGGGTTTTACAGAGAAGGTTTCAAAAGAAACGATAAGTCATCCATGACCCATTAAACAATTTATAAAAAACTTGAGGCCAACGGAACTTTATAAGCAAAGCAAGTGTTGTTAGATCATTTAGGTACATAGGAAATCATTAATTAAAAAAGAAAAAAATTATTAAGAAATTTATCATAAATCATCGCTCTCGTAATCACTGCGCTCAACGATTAGATTGTATGTAATGTATAGAATTTTTGTACAGATCTGTACTCACTACAATACCCAGTAGAGCGAAGGGGAATCCTATTAGCAACTCGAACAAAAAATGGCAATTTTATAATTTTTCTTGAGATATCAACCCATGGTCCATAGGAAATGTATAGTGAACTGAATTAATCTTTTAATTTGTTACCGACTTGCTATTAAACACTCCGTAAAATTTCTGTATGACAGTGTATAAAAGAACGCAAGATAATCGTCTTTTATAATCTGTTCGTGATGGTTCGTGTAGAAAATAGTCAGTTTCTCCTGTCTATGTGAAAACGCAAGTGCAGAACGTGAATCGAGAAATAAAGTATGGTCCTGCCTGTTATGTTTAAAACAACTGCATGGTCTGTTAGTGCTAACTGATTCGGCCAGACATTGCACGGACAGTTTCGGCTCCTTGCAGAACTTCTCGACTGCGGCGCTCCGTTGATTTTGTTTGCTAAAGTCTTCTCTACTTATGAACAACTGGAATATTCTCTACTGTGTTTAAGTCAGTTAACGGCATGGTTACATTGTTTACAAGGGATCCGACAGTATTTGTTTAATTTAAATACCGGTTTTAATTCCCAAATTTTATATTTAGTTTATGTTGTGATTTTAATATGTTTCAGAATACTTTCCAAATAAAAAACCTTTTTAAAAGCATAGCCCTTAGCTAAGTCTGTTACCCGTCGGATTAAAAACTAAATACATAATACAGACAGTTCGTTACCTGGCATTACTTAAAGTAATTATTTTTATAATAAATTAGAAAGCAAGATTGTCTTAAATAAAAAATGACAGACCAAAATTGATTGCAAAACGATTTTCAGACAAAAATAAAGTATTTTGCACAGCGGCATTAATAATTATAAATAATATTATTGAAGTGAACATATTAATACCAAATACTGTAACAATATTGCTTGGTGATTATACCGAAAAGCACCGTAAGTATATACATGATTATGTATGTAACAAGTAGGTATGAAATGAAGGTATATAAGCACGTACATAACGGTATATTTACGTGGCGTGGGCGGGCGGAGGCGGGCTTGTTTGCGAAGGAGGAGTTGTCAATAGAACATCGTTTTATGTATGATGGGAGGCTTCGTTTTTACGTAAACTTAGAAGAGGTATTGACATTGCGATTTTTTAAGTACCTAAGCTAATTTTAGAGGTACTTGCTTAGAATTAACAGCTCACAAACTACAACATATCACTATCTGCAAATATGTTTCGTAAATTATAATCGTAAGTTATTAAAATTAATAAATTATATATTTTTTGTAATACTAAATTAATAAATTTTATCATTAACAAAAAATGCGAATCATATTTAATGCCATCATAGCAATTCGAAGCAAATATTTTCTTACTTCATAAATTATATTTCTCGGGACAGTGTACAAATAAATAATGGGCTTTAATTAACTGCGGAATGCCGGCAAACGGCAAGTATGCAGGGAACGTCGTCGGCCGACGCTGCTTACCCACGCCGATTTACTTCACCCTCATTTATTGTATTTTGTAACCGTTTAATGTATACCTAACGACTTACTGTATTAAATTTTAAACTAAGAACTAAGAAAGGTTAGTTACATATAATGATAATATAATTAAGAATATAGTTACCTAGATAATAAACTGGAATACCTAGAAAACAGTATGCTGAAATTAAACTGTTTAATTAAACAACGTACACGTAAATAGCATTCACGAGAAATTACGGCTTTAGCAAGATTGTTGCGGACGGTTGCTACGAAATAAGTTCGGAGTGCGCTCCAACTACGAGGCCCCGTCACCCCGTGCGACCGGCGATGCAGCGCGTAGCCAACTGAGTCCTCGTCCTCTGCTGCTACTCTGCTCGGTATCCCTTTAGTCAGTACATGCAAACAAAATTCTACCTTAACTCCTACAGTTAAAGTTTTATTTTATTTCTATTATACTTCAAATATATTTAACGTTAAAAATCAGAAACGCTATGAAAATCTAATTCTTCCTACATAAAACATGTGAATGACGCGTTTAGAACTGACAATGACATGAGCCTCCAAATTTTCAGATGTGACAATTGTGTTGTCTCAAAGACTCGTAAACGCAAAGCAGGAAGGTCCACATTTGCGTCTGTGTCCCGACGAGGGAGGCGGTCGTAAGGCTTTAGGGGTGGCGCGAAAAGAACGCGCATGCGTCCTATACCAATTTTACAAACTCTAACTTGAGCTGAACTTGTGAGACGGAAGTTTGATTAGAAAAAGTTTTTTTATATATATTTTTTTAAATGTTTTTTTTTTGTTTAGGCAAATAGGCCTTTCTAAATCTTTTTTTTTTTACAAAAACATAGTCTATTGAACGGCGTTTATGGCGGCAGGTTTGGAAGGGATAAGAAATTTGTATTAGGTACTTACATTAAAAAATCTATAGTGGCCATAATTTACCATAGGTACTTTTTTAATTTTAGTGCCTTGTTAATCTTATCAAATTTATAAAATATTGAATACCTAGCTTTATTTTATTCATAAAGCATGTTTGTAAAATATTTATAAAATAGCTTTAGTCTGCCGCCCCATAGCGGGCCGGTGCAGTGCGTCGCTGGCTGTGTGCGATGCTGCGTTGCAATGGGGCGATGGAGCACGCGGCCCGCGGAATCCTGTATTGCGATACGATGTAACTCCCAATATGAGCTTTGTTACCGCTTTGTGCCCGCCGTTTCTTGTGTCACTGCATTGAATATATCGAACGCCTTCCTTTGTGCGCGGAATATTGCTCCTCTTTTGTCGGAATGAACGTTACCGCGAGTTGTTTCAACGAAGAATTTTCGATTGAAAAGTAATATTTCCCCTTAAGCATTTCGATGTGTTTCTTTTATGTCGCAGATGACTTTACTTTTCCCGATGATATTTTCCCGGGAACTTCGGAATTCAGTTTCGGTCAAAGGAATTGTGTTTTTTTCATATCAAAAATTTTATTGTAAGTATAAGAATTTTTTGAAGAGAAGAGAGAATATTTTTATTTTAATAAAGATTCAGGAAAGATGCTCTTTTTGTTTTTCAACAACAAAGCTCTATAAATTAATCTCGTCCAAAAATATTTACCTGGTTTTCCTTTCACCCCACCCTTTAGGTTGGTGTGAAATAGTATGAATAGTATTTCGTTATTTCTGTAATTGCATTGGCTTTGTCGTTTCAAGTCCAATACTCGTCCGACCACCAATTAAGCGAGGATTAGCAGTGAGCCGGTCGCCGGGATAATACACTCTTGAGATTGCTTGTTAAACATTACTTCATTGCTAAATGGAGGGCAGTAATTAGCCCTTGCTACGTTAGTTTCGAGGGATGAAATACAGGTGGAGGTGATACATAATCTATTGTAGTTGGTATTTAAAATATGTTTTAATTTTAGGTAGGTACCTATTCATTTATGGGAATTATATGGCGAGCGAACAAACTAAAACAGTATAAAATAATAATAAGTTCCTAATGAATCGATATGTACATTTTATACGTTAAAAATATCCCTTTTATGAAATGCAAAACCCTGGCTATCGTGTATTAATTTATGTCACAGCGCTGTGCATGGTGCACTTCTCAAAAGGCATAAAACACACTTATAATCATGAAATAATCCCAATAGCATTCAAATTGCGTTTTCCCATTTATCCTCCTTTGGATGATTGTAGAGCAGCCGCACGTAACAGAACAATGTGATAAAAGCCAGTTGTATGCGGAGCGTGTTATCCCGAGGTTACATTAGCTGCCAGCAACTACTAATTAGTAGGGGATTAGCGGACAGCCCGGAGTCGCAACTTGGTGTGTTTGTCCATACGACGGGCGCGGCAGAGTGGCCGGCCGATTGAGTTTATTTTGGTACGGTTGTTTGCCGTGGTATCGAATCTCAATTTGACCTAAACCCTGATATCCGATCGAGTTTTAGGTATATTGTACAGAAACATATGTAGATTTATTATATTTCAGTATTTTTTTTTTATTTTTTTTTTTTTTTTATTTCACTGTAATTGAAGATATAGCATGAATACTTACGACGTTTTCTATAGACATAAACAGATCTGTATTTGCGCACACAAAACATACAATAATAAGTTATATAATAAGTAAAATAAACACAAAGAACAAATACTAAAATAAACAAATGTATTGTAAGTATTGTAAGCGCAAAATGGCCCCGACTCAGCTTAATATATTTCAAGAAATACATAAATGCAACGCTGATGATTCTGCCAGAACAGTGTGAGTGCGTGTGTTATGTGTATAAGTAATAAACTCTTCCAAATTAAAAATGTATGTATAGGAAGGTAAGGCAGGCACTAAGTAATAAATACAATAAAAAAAACGTCCAGACTTCAAATGTACCCAGGTAATTGACTTAAATATTAATTTTTACCTCTTTATCTTTATAAAATAAAAAAGAAATAAAAAAACACCGTAAGACAATGGATCCTTTCTCTTGTGTTAACAACCGAATCGCAAGACAGAAGGTAACGAGCTAAGCTCAAAATATATATCTACCTTCTTGATAGACAGTGACAAGAATAACATAGATAGGTACCTTGAATATCTAACCTAACCAACAACTATGATTTAATTAATTACCTTACTTTGATTTACACGCGTTTTCAATTGTTCGAGTTCGAGTTAACATAAAAACAATTTTTTTATAAGCTGCTCTTTCATTGCTGTTAGTAATCGTTATTTAAAAGTAAATATACTTGATAAATTAAACAAAAAAACATATTGCCATCCTTGTGATATTCCTACAAGTAGATATATTTTTAAAATTATTGATAGAAAGAAACAATTTAGTATTATAATATAGGACCTGAATCTTTAAAGTAACACCAGCAAAGTTATAATCGGGATTTCGGGATAAGTCAACATTGGAAGAACATTGGTAAAAAAAAACACCCAAGCTCTGCTATAAAATGAGATTGTCAGTTTGGAGGTGGTTCGGTGTCACTTATTTAGTATTCACGTCATAGCGTGAGCAGACCGCGACTAACAGAAAGAGCAAGTCCTTAGGGATCCGCTCTGTGGATTCAATTTCCCTTTCGCTATGATTCGTACTAATAGAATACGGGTCGTCGGCGCCGTCATGACTCATTCATAAGACTAATGTAATGTAACAGATACAACCTAGGTCAGCTGCAATGTGAATTGTAGTTATATTGAATTTAAAGTTAATGTCTTCATTCTGAAATATATAATTTTACATTTGAATTATTATAGTTAAAAAAAATTCTTAGTAACATTTCTACACAGACATACCTATATCTGTCCTATTAATAGATTTTAAGAACAAAAGCTGGAGTTTTCAAATATATATTTTTTTTCCAAATTTGGCTGTTGAATCAAGAGGAACCCAGGTACTGGATAGGTAACACAAGGCTTAGGTAAGTATTTCACAAACCATTGTGTAGCCGTCGAAGAGTCGTCTGCGAGTCTGCGAGTGCAGTTGGGTGCATTTCTACAAACGAAGAGGCGCTAGGTAGGTATTGTCGTTCATTAATGAGCGCGCGGCGCGACAACGGTGGCGGGGCGGCGGCGGCGAGCGGCAGCGCGGCCCGGAAGAGGAAAATTAAACTCCTGGGCCCCAAGGCTTTATGTTCATTAAGCCCGCAACGCCTCGAATGAATGCATCGCCACTGTTAAATATCACTGGGAAGTTTGCACTACCCCAACTAATGCGGCGAAATGGCAGCTTAACAGTTTACTTTGTAATTACTGGTGTGTAAGGAATATTTAATTCCGACTGTTATTGTTGGCCCACTTTAGTGACTCTTAAACTGTAATTTTGATTATACAACTGCTTTCAACTTAAATAACTGAATTATTCATTTACTCTTAAATAAGCCTTTCTTTTTATTATTTACTCTACATACGAACTAGACAAAATAAATTAGAGAGCTAGATATTTATTAGAATCCTTACAGGGTTCGAGAAGTTATTGTTAATCTTTACTCAAAACTATTTAATAAATATTAAAGAATTTATAAATTCAAAAAATAAAGTTACGCTGCTTATTCGAATAAACATTGTATTTATTTACGAGACCCTGTTGCTGAGTTATTCCATCTTATTTCCGTTTCCATTCTATTATGTGAAACTGTAACAGAAATATATTAAAACCAACAGTCCATAGGGCATTGCTTTAAGATTTCAATTTCCTAACCGGGAATTACTTGGGCTCTAATCGAACACGCGTAGCGGGCACGAGCGCCGAGGGGAGAGGCGGCCGCAAATTACTTCGCCGCGTGAGAATCTTTAAATACATCACTTAGAAATGCTTTTAATACTCACATGTAAAACATGTGTAATGGCTTTTTAATTATTCATTTGGAGAATTTACACATCTGTGAGTTTCAACATCTTAAAACGTACTGTATCTATATTCACTAGTATGTATAATTATGTGTGTATTTCTTATTGTTTAGAAAGCAGTGTGATGTGAGAGATGAAGAAGATTGAAGATTCCTTAATTAACTTATTATAAATAATTATGTTTGAAATGAAAAATATGTAAAATAATGTATTTTATTTTTGACAGTTGGAGCACCAATGTTGCGTAGACGTATTTTCGGTTGTGTTCAGCTGATTTGATGTGGCACGGAGAGCGGGCGCGACACCCGACTGCTGATTGTAAGCGTTCACAGACGGAGCCTATTCGATTTCACGGCTCGGCGCCCGCGATATTTATTGTCATCGGAGCAGTACGACGACGTAGCAGCCTGCCGAGCTACGGTGAAAAACTCCATGCACCAATATCGAAAAAAGGATATCATAAATTTCAATACACACCTTCACAAAAAACTGCATTAAAACAATTTTTATTTTACTTAAACCTTTATTATTTTTGTAATTGATTACTGTTATACGCTGTGATTTTATGTCCCTATTGCCATATTACCTACTTTAATATAAACAAACGAAAAATTTGTAAATTGGCTTCGTTGGCAATGTGTAAAGAGCAACCTAGACAATTTAACTTTTATCAATAACACATAAAGAAACAAATGTTAAAATCAAATGTGTTCTCGTTAAGATACTACTCACGGAAGAAAAGACAGGCCACGCGGGGCGTCGTTTTGTCGGTTCCGTGTCGTGTGCAGGTGATAAATCGTGTCAGGATGTCACTTTTTCCTAACGAGGTCGGCTGGGGCGTCCCGTTTGCATACCTTGGCGACAACATTGTTAAAGGACTTTGGTAGATTGTATCTGCTTTATTTATCAACCTGTTTGAGCTATTCAATCGCGTCAAATGGAATAAAACTGGACATTCCTTGCAAGTACACAGATACTCGAAACAAAATAAATAAAACATAATTAGACACGAAAACTATTGCTTTCATTTTACTTTGGTCATTTAATTTAAAATAACCATCAGAACAGAACTGAAAACAAAGAAATTAGAAGCATTATTTCTAAAATCATCAATAAAATCACTTGCAGAGACAGTATAAATCGTCTATGCTGGAACTCGTGCCAAACGACTCTCTATGTCTTACTCTATTGTATGATTTAAAATGTCATCGTTTGAATTCAAACCCTCGTATCCTTAGAGCTAATTTTAAGTAACACTCCAGTTCAAGTGCAACTCCCCTTGCTGTCTCATAATAGTGAAGAATATAAAGTATTTAAATTACATTTTACAAGTTATAATGTTCAAAAGGGATATACTAATACTACAAATGAGCATGAATCTAGTAAAGACTTCATTAAAATTAATAAAACGGCAAACAGCGCAACGTACTATAACGTTAACACGTTACGTTAATACGTTACGTTAATAAAACCTATTGCACTAACAATACCTACAAAATCCTTTACCCACTGTAATTCAAAATCTGTCCTTCATTCTTGAATCAAGAGACCCGTGGACATAAACTCTCGCTCTAGTCCTCTGTGTACTCAGCTCGTGTAAACCCGCGTCAGTTGCGTGCCACTGAGTAGCGAGGTACACTAGAGGGCAGGCGGTCTATTCTGTTAAACAATTCTTTTCATTTAACATTTTTCAGTTTTATACAGGATATTTATAATTTTGGTAAGTATTTTAAAATGTTGTAACTGTGTTTATGTTTTTTGTTCAAACATACATTTGTACACATTGTAACTCAATTTAAATGCGAACCAAACAAGCTTTACTTAATATAAATCTCTACTAATCAGTCTTAATACATTTTTATATAATCGTGCAAGATACCGGACCTAAAACAGCATTTGCCAGCTGGTTCCAGCGCCCGAGCCGCCCGCAGCGCAGCTGACACGCTCCACGTGATTAACAGTTTGCTTTAGCTTCATTATTCCGTTTGGGATCGCTTTTGGGAAAGCTCGACTGCTGCATGACAATCTGTGAACAAGAGAGGGGAAAGATCAGGAGCATAAGTTCCGGTGACACACGCCGTTTTGACTTATATATTTATGTTTATTATTTTTATACTCGCTATTATAATAAGGATTACAACTGTATTACCTTTTTCTGAATTTTAAACAGTCATAAAATAAAACCGGTACTCAATCTATCGCATGGAATATAATTAATGAAACACTTGAGCTGTATTACTTTTGAATGTCAGCAATAAAAGCTCCAAGCCACTTACAGAAAGATTAAATTATAATTGCAAAGTAAGGAATTTTACCGCTCATAACAGATGAACAATTGAGAATTTAATGGTCTCTTAAAGTACATAAAAACTTTATATACTCAACATCCTTTGCATTTGATTTCTAAATCGTAAGCGCAAATATTAACGGACCCGGTGTTAGTCGCAAATAAATTATTTTAATATTTTAGCCGGGGCGCAAAATAATGTTTTCGGTCGTTTTCCGGCGAGATTACGAACTAATTACATTACAAAATAAGCTCTGCGGGGGTAAATTATGCATGCTCTCTCGGATCATTACCGCGCTGCGCCGGCATCGGCCCGCGCCGAGTCTGCAACGCCGCCGCCGAGCCGCCGCCATATACAAATAGTTTGGAGCGTTGGTTCTGTTTGTTTTTTACAAAAAAAAATCTAGATTTAAAAATATTTTCATAAATGATTTTCATATTATAAGTTCTTATTTCAGTATTTATCATTGAAATTAAATCATTACTTATAACGTTTTATGATTATTCTTAATTCTCATAAAAATATATAATTTTTTCTTCGGCTACTATTAAAATATTTATCTAATACCATTTATTCTATGTAAATATTATGCATATAGTGATCGCTGGCCATTCCGCAGACGCTTAGATAAAGCCTGAAATCCTTGCTGAAATTCTTACTGCTCACGAACCGTCTTTGCCCAGCGGTCGGTAATAAAAATGGCTTAAATCGGATTTTAACCACGAGTTTCCAAGCTTTAATTAAATTGGATTTGTGAACAAATGAAATGAATGCGAAGTAATGCAAATGTCTTGGCAAATAAAATGCATAACCAAAGTTAAAACGTAAAATAATAACCTAACGAAATGTTTTAAATATAAAGTTAAACAAATAAAAACAGCGTGAAATTAAAAGTGAGCACCAAAAATCCTCGCATTAAGCCCGAGGCGTCACTCCGGGTCGGGCGAAGGAAACGCACGCTACAGGAAACGGCAGCTGGTGCTACGCGTGCTAGATATGCTACGATGCTACGATGCTCCGACGCTACGGCGTAGATGCTACAGCAGCGCAGTGACGGCGCGCGGCTTTTCTTCATTTTATTTTTACTGCATGATGTAACAAAAGTTATGCTTTAGAGGTACATTTTTAATTGCGCTTATATATATTATTTTAAATATAACAGTGTAATGAAAAAATATATAGGCATAAATAAAAAAATAACACAGGTACCTACTCTCTCTCAGTTTTATTTATTCAATAAGATTTTTATTCCAAGTCATTATTAAATGAAGGCGGGATGGCGCAGGCCTTCGGAAACAGCTGTAGTAACGGGTTTTTGATTATCACTTACAACGTCTTTCAGCGTTCGGTTAATTGCTCCCATAAAGCATTTAGAACAGAGAATAAACGATTCAGGAAACCGTTTATTACAATATTACTGGCGATTTCCTTCCCTCCGGCGTCGATGCCGCTTCCAAACCAGCCCGATTAATTAAAATTCCACGTGGTACCATCATCAGCAAGCTAAAATTTACTCACAGTGTATGCCCAAAGCGCAGCAATACATACAATAGCTAGCTATAGTTTATGAAGGCACATAAAATAAAGCGATAACGTAGTAAGTAACACACTTTATTTATGTTTACCTAGTTACAATGAGGTTGGTGTAAGATGGATTGGCCTGTATTTCTAAGGAATTAATAAAATAAAATTACCTACCTAATCTAATAACGGTGAAAACTGTCATGGGACCTTGTCACTTATTAGCAGAGCCCTTGTTAAATTAAATCGATTGCTGGGTCCTATAAAACGTTGAATAAAATTATCCCTTACTTAAAATTCGAAAGTTTTAATTTTAAAGGGCACGTTAGCGCTGAAACTGATAAAGCAACGCAACTCTTCGTTTGCCACATGTATGCATGCATAATAATATATGAAGGTACGCATTTAAAATTTCTTTATTTTACATTTATTGGTATTAAATTTCACATTACATTCTTTGTGTATTGCAATAATCACCTATCTAAACAATTTTCATACTCATTATTTATCTGATTTCGTTTATTAAATTTAGAAACAATTTGATAGACACTATAGAAATAATTTCATATATAGGTTCGTGTACCGAGTATCGACATAACTTCTGCAAGTACCTACAGATATAACTAGTCATAGTCAATATATTTTGCAAAACGTATAAGTTGAGCGCCCCTCTCCACAGCCGAGGCGGGCGGTGGCGGCGGCGGCGTGGCGTCGGTCCATCCGTCGCTCCGATATGGGCAATAAAGTATGGATCCCTAATCTGTCTCGGCACCCTTAGAGATTTCTTCTGTTGAATAATTTACGCAAATCTCGCTAAACGGAAACAAGTTAAACTTCACAAAATCTTTGATTTTTTCAGTTCTGTTTCTAAATTTGACTAATTAATGTAATGTTTGTATTATTTATTATTATTATTTACTAACTATTTACTACTTTAGTAAATTATATTTCGGTCCCAAAGTTCAAAATTAGAACCAGAGCCGTAAAGCAGTACAACATATTTTTTAAAGGCGTGCCATGTGTTCAGAAGGCTTTAACAATTTTGGCGTTACAACGAAGGCTATGGCAGCAGCGCAGCGACGACGTGGTGTCGGAGTTACGTGTCGATGGGTATGAATAAAACCTTTGATGCCTTTTACCGCATTTATTTCCACTGCACACTTCAATTTCATTCTACACGCAATCTCAGCAAACGGCCGCACACACGCTCACGCTTGCCATATGAATGCCATAGTTCATTCATAAAGGCGCCTCACCACAATAATACCTTTTTATGACCTGCATTTAGTTAAAGTATTTCATTTATAAATTTATAAAAATAATTAATTTTGGTATTGTCTGTAACTGATGATAAAAAATCAATATATATAAAACGCTTCCGTTACTGACTGACTGACTGACAGACAACGCAGAGCCGAAACTACTGGGCGTAGAAAGCTGAAAATTGGCATGTAAGTTCCTTGGGGAGTGCAGGTGAGCACTAAGAAGGGATTTCCCGAATTTCCCACGGGAACGGGAATAACAGGACTAATTAGTTAGTATCAAAAATCATATTCATGGAGTGTATCGACGTGAAATTTGGTTTAAAGGTTCCTCAGTGAATTTAGGGGTGATAACAAAAAGGAATTACCAAAACCATGTTTTTCTAATAGGGAAAGCTTACTACACAGTGCACGAATTTCTTAAAGATCAGTATTTCTGATGAGTACAAATATTTTAGATTGAATAAATTGCAACCATATATGTATTTAAAATAATATAATTATTATAAAATTTTAATTTAAATATTTAATACATTAGTGTTTATTTTATTGTTTTTTTTTTTTGTGTTTTAATTAGTAATTTTTGATCTCTTGTATCTTGTTTGTATGCCTGAAAAGGCTGATCACAGAGGCACTAATTTGTATATTTTTTTGTAAGATCTCATTTATACCTGTGTTTCACAAATCAATAAATGAATTATGAATTATAAAATTCCCACGGAAGCGGGAATTATGGCACTTTTGTAGTAAGAATGAAAAATCGACTTAGTTGAGTGTATCGACGTCAAATTTGATGTAGTTAGATTCCTCAATAGATGTAAGGGTGTTAAAAGATAGGGATACACTAAATTCCCATGGGAACGGGAATTACAGACCTATTATTAAGTATGATAAATCGACTTCCTTGAGTGCATCAACGTATAATTGTGTACCGGATTCTTTTGTGTGTATACGGGAAAGGATAAAACGAGACTATTTTTATTAGATTTTGACGCAAAAATAGGAAAACAGGTTCTTCAGTGGGTTAAGGGGGGAACGGTATCTTTGGCGGTTTATTTTTTTTAATTTAAAACTACTAGAGCCAGAAAGAAGAAAAATATTGATTCAGAGTTATATTAAGAAAAGATTTACCAAAATTAACATGGTAAGTAAGAAACGAAACATTCCCAAAATAAAAAGTGGTAAAAAAAAAGATTCGCGTAGGTACATATTCAAACTAGCTAATATTCAAGTAAGTAAGAAACGAAACATTCCCAAAATAAAAAGTGGTAAAAAAAAGATTCGCGTAGGTACTTAATCAAACTAGCTAATATTCAAAGCATCTAATAGAAATGTATAAAATATTATTTTCTTTGGGACTATACGGTGGAGAGCCTACGGTAGAAAGGAATTCCTGGAGTTACCACGGGAACTGAAAAAAACTAAATTTAACTATCGTAAGGCCAAACCGTTTTTAAGGGGGCATGGGTGCGACCACAAATTATGTCTTCAAATTCCTGAGTATCACATATCAACCAGTAATTAACGATTATAATGACAGAGCGCGTGCGAAGCTGCGGGCAAAAGCCAGTCAATATTATATAACTCTTCCGTAAATGACAGACAACGCAGAACCAAAACTACTAGGCGTAGCGGGCTGAAATTTTGCACGTGGGTTCCTTAGGGAGTATAGGAAATATTATATATATTGCACTAAGAAATAATTTCCCAAAATTCCCATGGGAACGGGAAAAAACGGGATTTATGTGTTTATGAAAAATCTGCGCGGGTGAAACCGCGGGGCAGCCTCTAGTTTACATGTAAACGCGCAATCCCGCTTTGAAACCTTACCTATAAATGATGCTGTAGTATCAATACCAGTTTCTTCTTTAAAATTACCACTTTACATTCCTAAGTAAGTAAGGTGATTATTATAATAATTAAAGTGATAAAATTAAGGAAGAAATAGTGATATTTTAAAAGTTATAGGAAAGTTCTCTTAAAGTAATCAAAGGCACATTTTATATATTTTAATGGACGTGTGACGTGTTTGAAACTGTATTTATTCAACTAAGCCACCCGGAGCAGTTAGCAAGTTAAGCAGGTCAAGCATTAACATTCCGCGCAAGCGGAGGTTGATGCCCCGAGCTGTCTTGGAAAAAACAAGAGCCAGGTACTCCCCTGCGATACATCACAGGTGAAACATGGCCACCAAATATAGGGACATGCTTAAGAAATATAGCTTTAAAATAACAATTGTACAACAATTGTATGCTACTCTCATTAAATAATAATATTTAACTACTAGAGGATGCCCTGCGGTTTCACTCGCGCAGATTTCTTATCGACACAAAAATCCAGTTTTTTGCCGCTCCCGTGGGAATTTTGGGAAATCCTTTCTTAAAGCTCACCAACACTCTTTGAGGAACCTACATGCAAATTTTCAGCCCGCTACGCCCAGTAGTTTCGGCTCTGCGTTGTCTGACAGTCAGTCAGTCAGTCAGTAAATAACGGAAGAGTTTTATATATATACTAGAGGCTGCCCTGCGGTTTCACTCACGCAGATTTATTATCAACACAAAAATCCGGTTTTTTCCCGCTCCCGTGGGAATTTTGGAAAATCCTTTCTTAGTGCTCACCAACACAGTAAGCTTGTAAGCGGGTCACTAAGCGCCTCATTCTTTAATGATGTTAAAACATTGTTAGGATTAAGATAAAATCAAATTTGATGTAGTTAGATTCATCAATAGATGTAAGGGTGTTAAAAGATAGGGATTCACTTAATTCCCATGGGAACGGGAATTACAGACCTATTATTGATAAATCGACTTCCTTGTTGCATCAACGTATAATTGTGTACCGGATTCTTCTGTGTGTATAGAGGTGTTGGAAGAAAGAAATATTCTTAATTCTCACGGGAAAGGATAAAACGAGACTCTTTGTATAGAAAAACAAAATATATTTTTTTTTAGATTTTGACGCAAAAATAGGAAAACAGGTTCTTCAGTGGGTTAAGGGGGGAACGGTATCTTTTTGGTTTTTTTTTTTAATTTAAAAGTACTACATAGAGCCAGAAAGAAGAAAAATATTGATTCAGAGTTATATAAGGAAAGGATTTACCAAAATTAACATGGTAAGTAAGAAACGAAACATTCCCAAAATAAAAAGTGGTAAAAAAAAGATTCGCGTAGGTACATATTCAAACTAGCTAATATTGTAAACTGTATTTATTCAACTAAGCCACCCGGAGCAGTTAGCAAGTTAAGCAGGTCAAGCATTAACATTCCGCGCAAGCGGAGGTTGATGCCCCGAGCTGTCTTGGAAAAAACAAGAGCCAGGTACTCCCCTGCGATACATTACAGGTGAAACATGGCCACCAAATATAGGGATATGCTTAAGAAATATAGCTTTAAAATAACAATTGTGCAACAATTGTAACAATTGTATGCTACTCTCATTAAATAATAATATTTAACTACTAGAGGATGCCCTGCGGTTTCACTCGCGCAGATTTCTTATCGACACAAAAATCCAGTTTTTTCCCGCTCCCGTGGGAATTTTGGGAAATCCTTTCTTAGAGCTCACCAACACTCTTTAAGGAACCTACATGCAAAATTTCAGCCCGCTTTGCCCAGTAGTTTCGGCTCTGCGTTGTCTGTCAGTCAGTCAATCAGTAAATAACGGAAGAGTTTTATATATAAACTAGAGGCTGCCCCGCGGTTTCACTCGCGCAGATTTCTCATAAACATAAAAATCCATTTTATTCCCGTTCCCATGGGAATTTCGGGAAATTCTTTCTTAGTGCTCACCTACACTCCCTAAGGAACCTACATGCAAAATTTCAGCCCGCTACGCCCAGTAGTTTCGGCTCTGCGTTGTCTGTCAGTCAGTCAGTAACGGAAGAGTTTTATATATATTGACTAGAGGCTGCCCTGCGGTTTCACTCACGCAGATTTCTTATCAACACAAAAATCCGGTTTTTTCCCGCTCCCGTGGGAATTTTGGAAAATCCTTTACAACACAGTAAGCTTGTAAGCGGGTCACTAAGCGCCTCATTCTTTAATGATGTTAAAACATTGTTAGGATTAAGATTAAATAGAAAGCAGCTATAGCTCTCAAACCTAGAAGCTATATCATGACATCATAAAGGAGAGTGCAGTGGCCGATGCACGTTTGGTGATAATTCTTGTTTACGGCGATTCGCTTTTAGTGGCCTTGCAGAGGGCCACCGTCCCCATGGAGCTGGCACTGCGATTAAGCAGATTGAACTAACACTTGTCTCTCAATTGAGGTTTATTTCACCCTAAATAAGTCATATATTTTTATATTTCTAATAAAAAAAATGGTACCTATATTGACATTGACAGACATATAGCATGTGTGCATAATAAATTTTGGAAACGTTTACATTTAGTTAGTTGACTAAAGCAACTAAATAATTAAACAATATTTTTAAATGTACAGAAGAGCAAAGCTATATAATGAATTGGAATAATGTACTTACCACGTTTTGTAAATTTATTTAAAAAAGTAAATTTTTTATTAATTTTTAATCCAAAATTCACCGCTTCACTGTCATCGAGGTGGAAAATAACGGAAGTATCTGTAAGAATAAAGCGGTGTTTTGAAGAGGTCGACTAAATAATTAATCATTTTCTTTATTCATGGTAAGGTTCAAAAGAGATTGTTCTTTTAAACGTTACCGTAAAAACATTTTATTAAAATCATTTTATAAGCCAGTTGTATACAGCCATAAACAGAGATAAAACATAGCCTGGATGTTCTTATATAATGAAGCCAGAGGAAATACCTCGAAATAATGGACGCCACGATGCGCATTAATATTGAGTCAAATCTTATTAGGACCGTCTGAATGCCGCGATAATATCATATTGTTTTGAAACTCACCGTCCGCGTTCTCATGCTCGAAAGGGTTCCATCCTTGGGGACGAACCCAAGGTCTGAATATTCATAGTATTATCACAAACCACTCACAGAACTGAACATCGATGTTAATTTGTAATGCCTCTTATTGTGCTATAAATACCAACAATGTATGATTACAGAGCACGCTCTCGGCCTGGCCGCCGCAACTCACCAAATCTCCGCGGACCAGCTTGGTCGGTTATACCTGAATTCCAACCGATAACTGCAACTAATTTAATTAATGAAAACATATACATCATAATTCAATGAATTTATCGATAAATCAATTGTAACGGAAAATTAAATTACTTGCTATAAGTATGTGTTTCAGATAATTCCGAAAGGGTTCACAAGGTAAAAGTGAAGTTTTCTCGAAAAACCTCGGGTGTTATTGGAAGCAGCATTTCAGATGTAATTGTTGTTCTGATTTCCCTCGGGAGTCAGCCAGTTTCCTTTGCAGAGCCCTGTGGCCGAATGTACCAGCTCTCTGATACCGATAACAGTGTACTCTATTGCTTCTAAACAATACCGCTATAATGATAAACTTAACGTTTATGGGCTAGAAACATATATTGTTTGAAGTAGACATGGATATTTAAAAAAAATAAGAAAAAACAAGCAAAATTAGCACTTATAGTGCTAGGACGGGGTAATAAGGGCTTATGAAGAAAGGGAGAGGATTTTAAGTATAAGAAAAAAGAATATAATATACAAATTACATTTCAATAAAAGTGACAGATATTGTAAAATAAAAGATAATTAAGTTATGTTAAAGATTTATATGGGTAAGTATAGATAAGTAAGTAAGTAATTGTATATATATTATAGATAGTAAGATCTTAATTTTATTTTAGATAATATTTTACTAGATGCTCCCAACTTGGCTCTTACGATTTTTTGTGCCGTAATTTTAAATTTGCAAGCACAAATAAACTAATTGACGTTAATATAGATATAGATGATAATTCAGTGACAATTAGTTATTTTCACTACAATTAAACCTTTGGTCTTTATTTATCCTTGTATTTACCAAATATTTTAATTATCTTAATAAACTTAACTTTGATCCTTTCCTAAGAAAATAAGGAACTATGTAGGTACATTAATATTTGAAATGCATAGCTCTCAACCATCCACTTAGTTCAGCTCACTAATTACAACCTCGCTTTCACTCGCCAACAAAGAGCTTCACATATTACTGATGCATTGAACCGAATAAATTCTAATCATAAACCCAAAGTCTGACAACATTCGGTGACCAGAAATTTATTACAAGCCATTTATTGCTGTATCGACTCTGATGGAAATCACTCATAATGTTGATAAACATACTTTTTGTAACGTGTGAGCGTCACAAAGTGCTGTTAATTTCAGCTAACATCCACAGCAACCTTTACGGGCTGTCGTAACGGGGTTTGATATAAGGATGATGGATATGCGTCATATAAATAAAATATGTTTCAGGAGAGGTCGCTATTCGTCAGTAAATATTGGATCTACGACCGCAATATCATATGTTACGAGGTTCTTTTTTTTTTTAAATGAACCAAAATTTGTTTAGTTTTAAGGTAAAAGGTTACCTTAAAACTAAACAAATTTCGGTTACGGTATCCAATACTTCAAAATACACTGACTTACAGACCATTTACCAATTTTGTTTTAATACTTTAATTAAAAAATAAACTGATTCCAGACTTTTTTTAGGTGTTGTGCGTACGTTTATTTACTTACGGTGAACAAATCTTTATGAAAACAGGGATTCCTTGAAACTCGTTTTTTATATTTTAAGGATACTATTATTGATCGTTACAAATCAATAACCCACTAAGCGAAGAGTTGGAAAGCACGTTACTTGATTCAGGTATAATTGAAAACAAAAAGTAAAAAAAAAATAATTAATCATAAACAACAAGTAGAATCATGTTTAAAGTGTCAGTACAATAACCGAGTGTTTAATAATAGTTCCCCAACAAAGCGGCTTGTGCTCAGGAATAGATTAAAAGTGAGCATTCGTAGGTTCGTAGGAATATCACGGCAATCAATCACTCGCATAATAGCCGTGTCCTCGAACACACGTACGTAAATAATTTGTCAAAGGCACCCCTGGCCTGCTTGCCAACGTTTACCGGTTCACACATATTTCTCGCCACTTTTGTACATAATATTTCATTTTTCTTTTAACATTTAAATTTTAAATGAACTTTTAAATTCAAAAGCCTACTAAATAATAATAACACACATAAAATCATGTTATTCTTACAAATATAAAAATGCAATAAAATCATTCGTACATTTATCATAAAAAGTAGGTAAGTTACTTTGAAATAAGAAGGTTACTTTGAAAATAAGAAATGAATGTAAACGGTCAAGGCGACATTGATCGATGCTACTCACAATGGCACCCACTCGACTAGTACCTACGTTTACTTCTCAAATGGTGCAATGAGTTAACTCAATAACAAAAATAAAAGCTGATTGGTAAATATACTACTTAATTGTCCCACAGATCGCGCAGTAGCGTACTAACATTGTAGGTTAGGTACGCCATACTTGGCAGTCGAGTTGGCTCGAGGATCAAAGGATATTTCCTTAGCGATATGATTTCATAAAATTATCTATACCAATATTATAAAGAGGAAAGATTTGTTTGTTTGTAACGAATAGGCTCCGGAAATACTGAACCGATTTAAAAAAATATTTCACTGGTAGGAAGCTACTTTAACCGCTTGTGTCATAGGCTATATTAGATTTTCAAAAAAATTAGCGATCCTTACCTAAACTCAAATAATATAACCCAAGGTGCAATATTTTTTCCGTTGTTTACATATTTTGACAGGTGGTTTGTTGTTGTTGTTTGTTTTTTATTCGGCCATTCTGTGCAGTCAAAAGAACATAGTCTTTAGAGCCAAGTCTATTGTAGTATCTTATATTCTATGGCGTAACGAAGCCGGGAAAGCTCGTAGCCATATAATAGCGTACGTAACTAAACTAGCGTTCCTCCATCTCTCTGAACTAAACACAGATCAATTTTTGTTTATGTCAAAAATACAGTCAGTTGTTTTCATACTCTGCCCAAAACCAAACGTTTAACTCATAGATCAAGCGAGCAACAGCACGAAACCATTTACAGTTTGTTGACACCAACGAATACCCTTTTACATATTCACCCCGACTGCATACAAAGATTGAGCCGTGAAATTGAAAACGGTTCCTATTTTCAACGCTCGTAGTTTGTACTTTACAATTAATCAGTGACCATGACCATCTTGTTATGTAATAAAACAAAAATGTAATAGAGCGAAGCTCTTAATAAGATTACTCCTCTCACTTCGCGGTTAAAACAATATCTTAATTGTATTTAAGTTGTCCGTGTGTTCTCACCTAATGCATTTTGACAGAACTGCATTACGGCTACGCGAAGCAATTACTCACTGAAATAAATTACACCCGAGCAAATTGAAACAAGCAAAAAGTCGTGAACGCCGAGAGTGTTTCCCTCGAACCGCGAACCAAATTGGAATTTTTTTTAAATGTGACACGTGCTCTTGCATTGATGGCCCAATTGCGACTCTTGCTAGATTTGCATGAGAATAAAACATATTTTATGTGAAAAATTTCTTGAAATACATTTAATGTAGATGTTTGTAGGATTGATCTTCACTATCCTAATAAAATTTATGGCGACATCTTATTGCTTATCAAGCCCGATTTTTAAAGATCGCTATCCTACTTATATTAGAACGATGTGAACGCCGTTCTCAGAGCACCGAGCGAGACACTCGCTAGGGAAGGAACAGTGGTCCAATGCTCATCGTTAATTACCCTGTAGAGACTTCATACTGCTCGTTCTTCGCGTCTCATGCGAGCTTAATATCTACTCTAAGATTTAGTAAAATTCCTTCACTTTGTGTATTTTTTTAAATATATTGTAGAATCTTGCAAGAAAATCCCTTTTGCAAGAAGAACCTTTTTTTCATAGGTAAATTACTTTCAACTACTGCAAATTCAAACCGGTATCCCGAAAAATTCTGCGAAGCCACGAATTAAAAAACTCATTTCGCGCTCCTAAAAGTCGTGAGTGAATAGATGCTCTACATTTTTCGGTTTAACTCGCCGCTAAGCGCAGTGACAAAAAATAGCATGGAAATTGCATATTTCAGAAAATATTTACATTTATGACTTTAAAATTACTGAGTGACCAAGGAAGTATATTTAAAGGTTCTTTAATCATTTAAACTTTTTAAAGTATTCTATAAAAATGTCTTAGAAGAATAACATTATTGTTTTTCATAAAATTGTGCTCTAAACTCCTATATAGGATCGCTTTAGACGTGTAGTTTCAGGTGTTAAGTTAAATCTCATCTGTTTACCATCGCCGTAGCTACTCTGCGATCTGAGCTGTTTACCTTGTAAGTATTGCGAAAAGATCGAACTTAATCCCGCCGGGGTTCCGAGACGGGCGCCGCGCTGGATGTGATAGATAGTGAAAATTGCATAAAATCCATCAACGTGATTCTTTGTTCGCTATAACACGTTTTACCCATATAATTAGTAACCAAGTGCAAATCGTACACTTTTCCACCGAATATATGATAAGAATTGTAAGTGCAGTAGCCAGCACGTCAATATTTCCTATAATTTTTCTACAGTAATCTATATGAGGTTCGCATTTTTCTACTCACTTACTAGTTGATTGTATTTATCTATAAAAATATACACGAATTAATTATTTTTGTAGTCAAACTTTTAATGAATTGTTGTACTAGATCCTACATCCTACAATTCATTAAAAGTTTGACTCCAAAAATCTTTAATCATTTTCATTTCACATCCTACATTAACAAGTAAAATTTAAAAATAATATTAATAAAGGAAACTGAGGAGGATGTATACTTGCCGCTATTCCTCAACATTGTAGGTTGGTGCCGGTCAGCAATTTGTTAGGGATCACTCGAAGGGCCCAGCACATGTGGCACGGCGTTTTGCTACATGTGCGCTATGGACACTTGGGTGCGTCATTTCTACTTAAGATCTCTGACGCAGACCGAACCCAACATTTTTGTATTTATTTGTGCATAAATATTTGCGAACCCTAATTAATTTATTCGGTATTAAGGTCATTAAGGACTTACCAAAACATCAACCAAGCCAATAGTATACTTCTGTTAGCTAAAAGCAAAATGCATGAATTAGCAAACTTTTTCGTTCGGAGCCATTATAACAACCGAAACTAAATCTAAAAACAAAGTTGAGCAGCGCTTTTAGGATTTACTCTTCGCTTAAATACAAACACTTTCCGCTGTTTATGTGGAGTGCGAATACTATGCAACTTAGAACATTAAAAACAGGCACCTTTTTTGTTAGTTCTCACTCTTATAGGCGTTGTTGGCTTAGCAGACCAAGTATGTAATATCTTGGCTTACGTTGTTTATTTATTTAAGCAGATAATAAATAAAATTACCAAAACAAAACTGCCGAAATGCATAATCAGATCATAGAGATGATTGATACCGGGTAACTTTACAACTATTTGATAATAATATTGACACTCAACGTGATCGATAGACTTGCGGTTAAAACTTCACAAATAATGATGCAGTTATGGCTCATATTTCAGCCTATATAATAAACTCTCGAGGTCATTCAATAAAATTCTTGGAGTTAACTAATATTAGGACCAGATCATAAAATACATAGTAATTACGCTTTAGATCAAAGAGACTAAACGCGTATGATATTTTTTTAAACTTTAGTAATATACAGGCCCAGAAACTGAAAAAGATTTTTACAAATACTTAAAATATTACTGATAATTTCCATGACTTTTAGCGGAAAAATACGTAAGAAAATCATGTCTTACAAAAGTGAAAGAGGCAAGTTTTGACAAATCGTTTAAATACGCACGTTCGGCTGGGTGAGGGCGCGCGCGTGATTGATGAAGGTTATAAACTTGTAACACGGCTCGCTCGCTGCTCACTGCTCTGCTCGCTGCTCGCTGCCTCGCTGTCTCGCTGTCTCGCTGCTACTTTTTTTTTTTAGGCGGGGAAACTCCTAACGAGTAATCTGCGACCCCGGGGGGAGTCGCAGGGTTATGTGGGGTTCGCACCCACTAAAACCCCGCCGGTGTCCATCTCGGCTGTTTGCAAGGGGGTCACGGGAGATCTCTCGAACTTTGTGTTCAGCTCCGCGACCTTTTCCAGCATTGGCTGAGTAGCCTCTTCACGGGGGGACAGGTGGTGGCAGTTCCCCCTGAGCGCGGATGGCTCTTCCTACGCTCGACGACGGAACTGGACACCGCGTTCCGCCGCCCT
This sequence comes from Euspilapteryx auroguttella, assembly GCA_951802225.1. Taxonomy (NCBI): domain Eukaryota; kingdom Metazoa; phylum Arthropoda; class Insecta; order Lepidoptera; family Gracillariidae; genus Euspilapteryx; species Euspilapteryx auroguttella. Next base: position 5,398,697 of record OX637647.1, read on the forward strand.
TCTCGGGGCCGTTATATGACTACACGAGGCCCCCGCCTCGTGCACCCAACGACCCCGGGGTTCCCTCTTATTCGCCTCTTACGAGCCTCGCTGCTACCTGCCTAGTCGAGACAACCTTTTATAATAAAACAAAAACACTAAAATATCTAATAAATAAATAAATGTTGAAATACAAAGTTTAATTTTACATGACTTTGACTTAATGTCCTGTGTCCCCTAGATGGGGCAGAGGGCGTCCACAGTACGTCGCCATCCCGAGCGGTCTTGAGCTTCGCGCTTTACTTCGCTCCAGGTCATTTTTATCGCCTTCGCTTTTGCAGTGATCGTCCGCCGCCAGGTCTGCTTAGGATGGCCACGCTTCCGCTTTCCTTGGGGATTCCAGTCAAGGGCTTGGCTCGCTGTGTGATCAGGGTCCCTTCAAAGCGTGTGGCCGATCCAGTTTTACATGCGGCGTTTGATCTGCTGGTCTATCAGGGTCTCACCACAACGTTCCCACAGATCTACCTTGGAGATTTTCTCGGGCCAGCATACACCCAGAATACGACGAAGACAGCGGTTGGTGAAGACTTGGAGCCGGCGCGAGATGTCTTTAGTGACCTTCCACGTCTCACATCCGTACAGCAACACGGTTTTGACGTTGGACCGGAATATCTTGAGCTTCACTCTCCTAGTCAGTGTCCGCGATTGCCATACCAGACGGAGCTGCGCGAAGGCTGCCCTCCCTTTGGCGATTCTTGAAGCGATGTCCTCTTCGGTTCCTCTTGTTTCTGACACTACACTACCGAGGTACGTTTACGAGTTTACATGACAAAGGATATTTAAATTTAAAAATACCTGTAGTTAGAGACCTCACTTTTCCATCTAGAACTCTATGTATTGTAGAGAAAGTCATGAAGGTGTTAGATCCAATTTTTTTTTTTAACTGCTTATCAATGTCATCTTTGCAACCATGCATATATATAGTCGATTTCTATACAAAAAAAAATACGTATTACTTTTTCCACAAAATTTTTACCGCTCTTGAATTTGTAATGAAACAAAAATTGCAAATGCGACGCGATCTTTCAACCAGTCTTATGAATACTAAAGGCGTTATTTGTGAATCGTTCGCTTTGAAAAATAAGTCTGTCGCAAATAATAAAACTGGATTTCATACGAGTATTTTTTTTTCCGCACCTAAATGAGTTTAGGTAAAGTGAACATTTAGGTATATAACCAATATCATACTGCAAAACATCTTCATAAAACATTGAAAATTTTAATTAGGTACCTATGAAAAGAATGTGTACAGTAACTAAGTAGGTTCTTATATATAATCTTTATATTCTGTCTTTATAATTAAAGTTGTCTATACCAATATCATAAAGAGGAAAGATTTGTTTGTTTGTTTGTTTGTTTGTAACAAATAGGCTCCGGAAATACTGAACCGATTTGAAAAAATATTTCACTGGTAGGAAGCTACATTAACCCCGAGTGTCATAGCTATATTACATTTTCAAAAAAAATTGGGATCCTTACCTAAACTCAAATAATGTAAGCCAAGGTGCAATATTTTTTCCGTTGTTTACATATTTTGACAGGTGGTTTGTTGTTGTTGTTTGTTTTTTATTCGGCCATTCTGGGCAGTCAAAAGAACAAAGTTTATAGAGCCAAGTCTTTTGTAGTATCTTATATTCTATGGCGTAACGAAGTAAGCTGGGAAAGCTCGTCGTTAATAAAAAGGAAAATAATACAATATTTATCAAGCAAAAAACAATATCAGCAAAAAAATCTGTTAGGCGATAGATGCGATGCGATGTTTTTGTCCTCAACTAAAGCTTGTTTAGTGGTTTATTGGGTATGCTCTGGATCTGGAGTGCCGACGCATGCACGCAAGGTCGCAAAAATCGAAAATTATTGCAGTGACATTAAAAAAATGCTTTGCACAACGAAACTAGTTCTTCTAGTTAAGTATTTTTTTAATTTAGTCTAGGTATATGACAAACTATTTAATATAATCCTAAATGTAATGTTTATAATTATACCTTACTTACGTGTTTGTGACCCAAGCTGTGTAAGCCATATTTTCGTAATAAACATTAAAAAGCGAATTAAAAAAAAATCATATACTTTAGGGTTGTGAGTTGCCACCTTGTTCGTACTCTACCTACATGCCCAGACTGCAGCTCTTGAAGACGGCAATGCTTTAATAAATAATGCTCTTGCTTATGTTTCTACCATTCCTCATACACCAAGAGACTTGTGAAATAAATTATGTATTTTCATACTTGTAGTAAGCTAGAATTCTTTGCCAGAGGTTTTATTCAACCAAACTGAGCTATAAATAATTATTATTATAAAAAAGATTTATTTTAGGCCACAAAAACTCATTCCAGCCAATTACACATAATGCTTATAAAAAGGAAACCAATCTAATAATTCATACATATATATCTTTGACGTGTACGTGTAACATGTAACTCAGTAAATCTTACCATCACTGGAAAAACTAATCTATCCCCAAACATGTCCAGGATCGTGTTGTAACTCTGTCAATTCTATGATTGCAATAAAGAGTATTTCTATTCTATTCTATTCTCCCCACATCACGCACCCACTACTCTGCATTGCAGGGATGACGGCTTCTTCCTGATAATGGTGAAGAAGTCATCAACTCTAGTGTCAGCAAACATGCCAGATGCACTACAAAAGCGTGGAAGCTTACTTATATGTAGAAGGAAAGTGAATTAAGTAACATTAAGTACTTAGTTACTTCTTTTTTGAATGCATTGCACTTGTCAAGTGATTTACTTCAGAACTTCTTTATTTATACTAGATTTGAAAAATATAAGCATGGACTTAATTTTTTTATGACATTTATATGATGACATATAAATGAAAGTAATTAAATTAATTTTAATACATATACAAAATGATTAATCAGTCTTACATTAAACAGATTTAACCGTTACTTTTTTGCCTTAGTTTATTACTTCACAGATAGACCCACATCATTTTTATACAAAATGGTTCCACTTTTAATAAAGTAACTTCTATATAGTATTGAGAATTTTGCGTCTATGTTACGGAATTGTCTCGCTCCATCCGCCATATCTTGGGGCTTAAACTGAGAAATCACGACGGGAGAAAACTATAAACTTAAACCTAAGCCAATAAGAGCCAATCGAACTATTCAATTACAGTAGCTTTCAACGATGACATTGTAGGCATTTAGTATTCAAACGTATGCAAATTACAGACGTGCAGTGCAATAAATGCTGACACGGATCACAATTCGACAATTGTCATTTATGTTGCAAATAGCGTCGCGCCGCGCCACGCCAACCGCTGCCTGGGCAGTGGGTGGTTGTTGACAATTAGCTGTTTTTGTTAATTCAAGTTTAAATTGACTACGGTCCAAATATTGCTAGGAAGGAAGAGTTATACTGTCATACCAATATTAACTTATGACTACAGCATCGTTCGCCCTGAAATATCCTGTGAATAAAGCAGAAACGAAGATTATCTGAAAGCCGTTGGTATACTATTCCCGGGTGCGATAAGCGAATTCAAAAAAGTTAAAATGTATATCTTTTTAAATATAAAGAAATATATTGCTCAAGTAAAATTATCTGTTTTTAGTTGCTCAGTTTAGTTTCAACTTCGTGTGAGATACATTAAAATATTTGTTATATAATTATCTCATTTGCTGTAAATTATTTATAATAAAAACAATTCAAATCAAAACCCCTAAAGAGGTAAGGCTGTGTTAGGGGCAACTGCATAATCGGCTTTGTGTCGATTAATATCGCGGGCCCGCGGGCGCTCGCTTCCCCGATATTGCGGCGACAAAGAACTAAATTATTTCCTTCATTTCTCCAGTACTTCTTTGTTTTAGATACAACGACGATGTTTCTTTCGTCGTCTCATCGTCGTGGGTCGGTCGCCCCGCCGCGCCGTCGTCGTTGTAGCGTAAAATAAATTTACAATTACATAATCGGCTTTATTTCCCGTAAAATTATTATTTTATAGTTCCGAATTTGTTTTTGGTATTGTACAGTGGCGGTCTGATGATGATGATGATGATTATGATGTCCTCTTATCCTCATCAGGGACATAGGGCTTTCAGTAAAGCTCGCCACTTGCTCCTGTCTTGGCCACCTCCTCCATCTCGCCCCACGGTCTTCCGAGTGTCTTGTTCCACCGTGCGGCGCCTGTCTGCTTCGGGCGGCCGACTCTGCGACGTCCATGTTGGCACCATTTAAGGGCTTTCTTCGACGGATGGTCGTCTGGCCTCCTTAGTGTGTGGCCTATCCAACACCATTTCCTTATTTTGATCTCCAAGTCAATAGGTTTCTGGTACGTGGTTCTCCATAACAGTATCGGTCTAGGACGGCGTAACAGATTTTTTTATGGTCCCGTACGGCCTAGACTGTTTTACCAAAGAACAAGAGCTATTTTGCAAAACAGAAAAACCAGAAGTGTTACGCCGTGCTAGACCGCCACTGTACCTATGTTATGTTCCACAGACAACTTGTGCAATATGCCATTCAATTGAACGCCCTAGGGCCTAGCCCAGAGAGAAGGTAAATCACTACGTTTTAGTGGCCTAGCCCAATTTGAATGGCGGCACTCTGTTTTAGAATTATAATTGTTGTTTCTTAAAAAAAAATTCAGCAGATTGGCTAGCCTTAATCAGAACGTTGGGTGATCTTAATTTAGCCAAGGCAAGGACCGTCTTAGACATCAGAGTGCCGGCATCCACTTGACAGAGTCAGTATTTCAGATTTGTTTTAAATATTCCTCAATGACTTCGATTGATTGTGTAAATAAAGCAATATAATATTTGTATAAATTTATAATAAAACCACGGGCAGATTTACAGATTTAAAGCCGGACATGTCCTTATTGACTTATTTGCTGCGACGGTAAAAAATCTATATTATTACACCATTTTAGTAGTATTGCTTGTTAAACACTTTAAAATGGCTGCATTTGGTGCTTCTGGTACTTTGCCAAACGGTGCAGCATAGAGCTTGTAATTGTTGTTCTAAGCGGCATGAAAGATATACCAACCTGATTTTTTGTAAAAAAAAAAACCCGCATATTTACTTAATTTTATAAAACCTCTTCTATTATAACCTTTTTAATGTAACCGATGAAAGTAATATTGCTGCTCACATTTTCAATAATATTACTAACGGAAACCGCTAATGAAATATATAATTTGCAATGGTTTAGGAGAAAGTAATGACGCCCACTTCTAGTATAGTAAACAGCAAACAAAAAATAAGTAGTATCCACAATAATAATATGCTCTGCGAATATTCGCAACTCTAATGTAAAATTTGTAATGCATTGTTAACGACGACGAGACGCGACGAAGGTATCATTTGTTGATTTATAAAATGAACGTATTTTTTGAATAATTCAAGGTCTAATTACGTGCTGTGCTGTGTATTTTTAAAACTGTTCTTTACAAAAAGTTTTCTGTTTTGAAAAGATTAATTGCAATTTTAAGCTAGAAACTTAAACTTTTCAATTATTTCTATAACATATAGTTAACTATACGTAGTTCTAACAACAAAATGTTTTGATTGTTGATTGAGGAGATTGTTTTTCTTCTAGTCAAATCAATTTTGTTGCCTGCCCTTGGAGCCCGCCACTCCCGCCTCCGACTCGACTGTGCAAACAGGCGAACGAAAACAGCAAACACTGCCCTCCTGATCCATAAGTCATAAAGACCGCCATCTGAACACTGCCTGAATGCAAACATTTGCCTCAAACAAATCGATAATGCTGCACCTTACCCTTCAGCTGCCTTGTCGGACAAAACAATACTATTCATATTAATATATATATATTACCCTTCTCCAGAAGAACAAAAAAAGCATTTTTATTATTTATAGGTACCTACTAATGAAAATAGTGTTTTTCTTATTTTGATACAAAAGATAAGTTCTTTAGCTTAACTGTCTATATATTTCATCGATATCTATTATATTTTCATCAAGTTCGTTGCATTAAGTAAAAACTTAATAAAGTTTCACTAAGGAATTTCTAATTAGAAATTTTACCTCTTCACGACATAGCAATATTTCAGGCTCGTGGAGGTATTTTCAATAAAGGACTTTGCCAAGTCATAATTCTTGAAAGTTACGTGTAATGAGATGTGGATATTGCAAAATTCTTACAAAAGAATTATTTTACCCTGTCTCTGGATGTTAGCGCCTTTGTCATCGCTGCTGCGCGCAGACCCGAAGCTACGATATCATAGGACTATAAGAAGTTTTATAAAACAAATTAAGGAAATATTCCAATAGAAGCCGTAAACTATCCCGAAAAACAGGCTTTACCCACCTTAACAATTTTACGGTAAGTTAAAATATAGTCGGAACTGGTAGATCCCTTTTCTAGCGGAGACGAAGCGGCGGCAAATGGCACATAAATTCCGCTTCGAGAATAAGTCAGGAACATTAAGAAAATATACATTACACGCTGCCTACAGAACGCTGGAAATTCACTGCAACGACACAGCACTCGATATTCTTAACAAAGCACACCGCAAGAACGAATCGATGTCGTTAGTCATTTATTTCGTTTTATTCATAATATATGATTTACTTTTTCGAGAGTACATATTAATAAAAACAGCTTTATAATTTGCGGAGTATTTAAAAGGTGAAATACAAAATGGTACTTTTATAACGTCGCAAAAGCTGAACAATTGTTTCAAGTGGCAACTGCTTGGCCATCAAGGTAAGAGGATCACGGCGCCGTACTCCGCGGTCTATTCCATCTACAGACACCGCAGCTTACGTTTAATACTCCGGTATTGGAATCGAAAGAAGCTTCACTTAAATAATTTTATTTTATTTCTATTTTTAATGGATGAATCTTAGAGTGAATTATTAAGTTATGTACTTATAGTTATAGCTTGCAAATACTGCGTTATCGAAATCCTGATTGGATTTGGCAGTAACGACTTCAACAACGAAATGTCGATTGTCGTTTGTCGATATCTCCATACCATACATAGCGTCTTTCTCAAATTTACATAATACTCCAGCGCGTACGAGCGATCAAAGCTCTCGAGAGCTGTATTGAGTCTGTTCTATCCTGTCAGAAAGTCGACGTTTTGAAAGTGGTCACGTAAAATTTTACGTTTGAGTACGGGATCGGCGGCGCGCCGACAGCGCTTCCAGCGTAATCCAATCAGGAGCAATGGCGCTGGACACGGCTGTCAATTTCACACATTGCTCTGATGGCACATGGGTGGCATGGCAGACATGCTGCCTCGACCGCATCGACATGTACAGATATCCTGAAAACCTAATAAAGTTCATTTAAGGGTCAAAACTTCTTCTAAACTTAATGCCAGTGCCCAAACAAAAAATTTATATCTTTCTATCAAAACAACACTTGCTATCAAACAATATTAACCATCCAAATAGGAAACAGTGAAATAAAATATAAGGCTAAATTTCTCTTATAAAAAACATATACTTAGGTATTTAAAACCAAAAATTTCCTTACCAATTCATTATAATTGCTTAAGAAATTAGTTGTAAGAGGAGTTGGAAAGATTTTATGCGAAGTTTTTAGTTTTGAAGACTTTATAGCACAGAAGTGATGAAGAAAACAATGAAGCCGTGAAAGAAATTTAAATCGTGTTTTGAGTTTCCTTTCAAAAATAATTTTAAGTGCATTTGGATAGTTCCCGTAGTTAATAATGTTTGCTCTAGACTAGGTACGTGCTTATCGCCACCTGAGTAATTTCTCCGCTCATAATTTCGCGAAGTACCTCCTACAATTGGAGGCACTCGCACAAGAACTTAGTCTTCAGCGATGATATCTACTAAGCTGCGCAGGAAGCGTGGAGCATAAACGATTTGTCGGCGTATTAATAAAACGATTAAACGAAGCCCCGCCGGTAATCTGGGAGCGACGCAGAGCGCGGCAGATGGCCACAATTCCCAAACTTTAATGACGAACGACGGAGCCACAGACGAGAATCAACCACCGATTTGTAGACTTTTGTTGCAGACTACTTAAGTTTGAGCGAATAACTTATTCAACCGCGTCTTTTAATTTTCTGCCACAAATGAAAACTTTCCGACGGAATCTCATCGCATTTAAAGGAATCGGGTTTTCCAAGTTTTTAATCTTAGTACGGATTTACTTATATGGTACAGTTAAATATAAGTAAGTTAACCACCATTATATACAGTACTTTATAACAGACTTGAATATTTCAAAGTATTTAAACAAAGCTTGTAATTATCAAATAGGTCTCGTTCGAATATGTATTTTCCAATGTAGGCTCCATTAAATTCGTCTCATTAGCCGGCACCAATATAAGCAGAGTTACTAATGATACGCGTTGCTTTACGAGGTGAAGTCAATCGGTTTGATGAGTCGTCAAAATTGCTTCCTGTGTTATTAAGTGCAGGAAATTGTGACTCCTCCATCGACACACCTACGACTGCTAACTGCTTTCCAACCCCTGTAGCGTAGGCCCTTGCTATAGAATATAACGCTTAAAAAACATTGGCCTCCTCTCTTATTAATTTCAACTAGAGTGTAACTTACGTTAGTTATCGTATTGCTAGAGATATAAAAATGGTAAGTTTGTTTTGTGTTATAATTATTTTAAAAATATGCGAACCTAATCGAGCAAAATTCGATTTCGTAAATCCAGAAACTGCTACGTGCGTATTGCGAATACTATACGTAACTATTACAACCAAAGTGGCTTTGGAATCACCATTGCAATTGTAAATATGATATTTTTCGGCGCGTAGTATAAATCAAGAGCGAAGCCGTGAACGTCGCGTCGGCGGAGGCAATATCTCCTGCAGCAGCTGCGGAGTAATGGCGCCGACACTTTACGCGATGTGATTACGACCACCTAAACATTCATTACAACTAATGCCCGTCATTTATCTATCGTAATCACGAACGATCCCGAAAAAACGCTTCTTAAATTAATCTGCCCATAAAAATTATAGCAAAAACGTAATTGGCAAAAAAAAGTACGATGGTGCGCTTTTTTTATTACTTTTTTAGACTGATTTTAACATGAAACCATATAATTTAAGAAACGCCATCGTACAGTAAGTGCAAACTACCTTCATATTAATTTCGGTAAAAACTTTTTTCAAACATTCGCATGGTTCGAATTCAAATACAGGAAAGTCTTTCCCTTTGATACTTTACCAATATCTCAACTCAACGCCTCATCCAAGTGGGACTTGCCGAAAGAAAAACAATACTGCACCTTTAAGCTTCCGTTTCAATTCAAAATTACTATTGAAAGCCCCACATGCATAACATTCCTGTAAACTTTAGCACTAACAGATGGCACTAAAACATCTTTGAATCCGCTCTCTCGGAGGAATAAATGCAGCAAAGTTTAGAGTTTGCGAGAATTTGCCTACAATAGGTCGTCTGTGTTTTCGTAGTTCTTCCAAACTTTGAAGCATTTAATAATAGTGATAAACTTTAATATAATCTGATTACAAATAAGGTAATTTTAATATTTTCATTTACGTTATGTTTTTAGGCTTCGGCCCTCGAGAACTGTTTTTTAAATAGAGGTAAAACCAGACCAAAATAGGTAAATTCTAATTCACGAATTAATATATTATTATATATTATAATTATTAAATTTATTTGAATATTCTTTTAATTTGTATGGTACTTATTCTCTTTCTATATTATCTCTTAGAATTTAAGTTTAGAGGTAGTTATTTAAACGACAGTTCCAATAACATTTTGCTATGAGTAATAAAAGTTCATGTTAATTTGTTATTTAAGGCATTAATGACCACTTTTTATTTTGGGCAATACTCAAGCAAGATCATATACTACAAACAAAATGGTTCCTCACACACTGCCAAATTTGCTTATAGGCACAGCTCAGGCCACTCAGCTAGTGATCAGAGGCAGCGAGCGCTCGGGCGCCTCATCACGCTGGCCTAAGCCGCGGCGCGCACGTAAACCGTCGGCCGGCCGGACCAGTGCTCAATCGCACTAATGGCAACAACCGCAAGCACGGCCCCCGGGACACACTAACTAAATATGTTATGTTGCTACCAGCACTTAGACCTGCCTGCCCTGCCCAATCACTAGATAAATTATGTAAGAGTTGACAAATTATATCTGTATCATTTTAGAAAATACAAATACATAAAATAGGTATCAATTAAAAAAAAAGACTTTATAAATTGCGCTACCTTAACTAACCATGTATACAGTGCCGTAAGCTGATGTTAAAAAAGTGCAACTCAAAGAAAAAGGAAAGTGTAAGCTGTTTTAATCTTATTTACTCGTTCCAAAAGTGCACTGGATTTAAGAGAAATTTCATTTGTATGTAAGCTGGCATAATCCGAAATAATACTGCGACCTCAAAGACGCCACTCGGCCAAACGACGTTTGCCGGTTGCCCCGTGTAATGAGTTTTTTCAAAAGCTCCACACATTCACATGCAGACGAAGTTTAGCTGTATTTAATCAACCGGCTTTTATTCATGAAGTCATTACTGTAAAAATACAAAGTGTTCTCAACTTCCGAAGACAGCACTTAAAGCTACATACTCGCGAAGGCATTGTTTCGCAGGTAACTTGGTAATAAAATGGGCTTATTGCTTCTTTAATTAACGTGCTGGCTTCTTTCCAGAAATTCTTAAGTATTCGCTTTTGCTAAAATTGCATACTTAGCGATAAATACATACAAAGCAAAGTTTGGAACAAAGAACCGATCTGTGTCACACGATCATTGTGAGTAAATGGATAACGCCTTCGGTACCCGGGGTGTATTGTAGGGGACGAAATCCAGTTGAAGCCGTCTTGATTACGAGCGCGCTCGTCCCGCCCGCCGCCCGACGATTTCAAATTGGACGGATTATGAGGAATTTAAAGTGTGCGATGACGAGTTGAATAAGAGTATTTTTTAAATTAGCTACTTTATCTTTACGACAATTCGCATTAGATCCCGGCAGCGGCGTACCGTCTATTTAAAAAATACTCATACTGAGATAACCAACAATATTTGTGTAATGAATGAAATACTTATTTTGGAACAGCGTATTGTTCCGTAAAAGATACGTATTTGTTCAAATTGCTAAGGCCGTTTTGACAAAGAGGAAAAAGTACTTACTTACTTTCTGAAATAACTCAAACCAACACTTGTCTATTTAGTTCAACACGACTTCGCTTCCTTTGTAAGATTCAGTAAATTTCAGCGTGGCTGCTATTTACAGTTATTTTAGGTATATGAAGAAAACATATTCATAAGCTTTTGACAAGCAAGACTCCTATACCACGTAGTCTCCGCTCGGGGCAGGCAGAGCGGCTGTGTAGGTAATTAGCGAGCCTTACTTCCGCGCCGCATCCGCAACCGTGGCGTTTGTTCTCGCGATGACGCGTCTACAAATGAAAATGTAGCTACTAAATTGGCTGGTTCGTCGAACTTACCTATTGTTTTTTTTATGTTTAGGAACTTTGTGAAAAACAGCTATACCTACCAACACGACGATACTTTATGTGACTTTTTTATTGAAGTTTATGTCATAGTTCTTACTGAATACTGCTTACTACATCAATATATATAAAACTCTTCCGTTACTGACTGACTGACTGACTGACTGACAGACAACGCAGAGCCGAAACTACTGGGCGTAGCAGGCTGAAATTTTGCATGAAGGTTCCTTAGGAAGTCTGGGTGAGCACTAAGAAGGGATTTCCCGAAATTCCCATGGGAACGGGAAAAAACTGGATTATTGTGTTTATTAGAAATCAGCGCGTGTGAAACCGCGGGGCAGCCTCTAGTTAGTTATAAAATAACGCATTACGAAAAGACTTTCGTTCCTGCTCCACATGTGAGATTAAGGCTATATTAAATCCAAATTGATGTTAAATTGCTTTTTGTTTGCGCAGTCGGTCCCAAAGTAATTTTGTTGTTAGAAGAAGCAATCGCGCACAGTGGCTGCTCCTATTGTCTCCTTCAAGTTGACGTACGGTTGAAACCTTTAAGACATTACATCATTACAAGACCATAAAATCATGCTATGTAACACCATCAACATGCCATCACAACACAGGATGTTCCTAGTGTGGAGGTCACAGTTTTTTAAAGAAAGATATTTTTAATTTTTAATTTTAATTTAATTTTAAATTATTATTTGGTAAATAGTAAATTGTTTTTACACTTTGTTTTGTTTGTCACTTACGACAAAATGATGTAAGATGAAGAATACAATACAATAATCATCATTCTGTTAGGCAATACTTACTTTTATACTAAAACCACAAAACCACACTATCCATCTATATGTAATACGTAGTAAGATTTGATTATTAGGTTTTTTGCAAAAAAAACTGCTTTATGTCAGGATGATTGAAAAAAAAAGTAATGCTTAATATCAAATAATCCGTGATTTCACAAAATCCCTTGTTTTCTTGCAAAAAACCTGATTATCAAAAAAACAGGTTTTCAAGATAAATAAGAAATAATTTGTAGTTATGCAGTGTATAAAGTGAAGGCAGCACGAAGTCCGCCGCGGGGAAGCCATTCATAATATTGTAATAACGGCTTCCAGGAGCAGTTATATCGTGCTTAAACGTTTTACTGCGGTCATTATCTACCCACTGAAAGGATATTCAGGCGATAAATTGTAGAACGCTACCACCAGCCGTAGTCAGCCTACTCGGCTAGCGCTCCGCACTTGTATTCCACATTTTTTATGAAACAATGTATATTAACTCCGAAAGGCAATTCTTGTAACAAGCACAGCTTTTTGTAGTACAGTTCTTTTACACAGGTAACTGAAAATTACTTCAAAACGAAACATCAATACTGACCTAATAAGAAGTGGGCACCAAAACAAGGGCCAGACGTTTTTACTATGGCCAATAAAATACCTCTATCCAGTGTTCGATTCAATTGTATCTATTAGATATCTCAATGTGCACATAAAGGGAGCCTCTCCTTCGGCAATAAAGCGACCATTTAATCGAAGCTTATCTGCCGGAAGCATTCATTAGATGATTGCGCTGTTACTTGTGGACTTTTTCGCGTTTTGCTCCACCTAGGAAGGAGCGGATATATCTTGATATTGGTCAACCATTTTGTTAGATATCTATCTATAGATATTCCATTTTGTTAGATATCGCTTTAGATTCTTGTTAAATTTCGTCCTTTTATAATAATAAAGCCAATCTTATGAACTTACATAATTATTTTGATAATTTATAGAGTTCTATTGGTAAGTAGGCAGTCAAGAAATGATGATTAGCAATAAACTCTACGTAAAAAAAATGAATAGATAGTGCTTCGATTAAAAGGACTTTTTCTTTTTCACTTAAATCGGGCATGCTTTATGTCAGGTTATGTTAATTAAAAAAGTCTAATGATTGTTTATAAAATGTAAATTAACCTTCTACTATGATTTGATAACAGTCTGATAAGTAAGTAGAAACATTGATAGCGAGGTGTTACAACTAATACGATCCTAAGTCAACAGCGGCCGGCAAATACTCGGCGTGGACAAATAGCGTCCCCTTGTATCGAATACCGGGGAGAGCAAACAGCTCTATTAGACACTTTATACGGGACGTTACAAAAATAAGGCTGCTCATTGTGAGGCTTCACTGTAACTGTTACATTTTTTTCATGATAAGACCATTATAAACATGTAACAGACGTTATCCTCAGTAAATCAAAACACTTTTTTTTATCTTACTCTGGCATCGTTATTTTTTTAAAGAAAGCATTTTATATTTCGTCTGTAAAAGTGATATATAGTATATATATTTTGGTGTAGAATTATATAAACTACGGATCGCCAAATAATACTTTTACATTTAAAACTAAAACCTGTTATAATGCATTTATTGAATTATTTACATAATGTGATATCACCTACATACTGCAACAAAGATAAGAAGGTATAATAGATATGCAGGATGTTTATAATATTAAACGATAAAAACATCAAAGAGTCGAAAAGTGATGCACCAGCCTGCAGCCCCGCGCCGCCCCGGGCCGCGGCCCGCCCGCCGGCCGCCCGTCCGCCAGGCAGGTGGCTTAAATTACCGCATTTGTTACACGTTTACACGGAACTGTATCAATATTTCATGCGGATTTACACCAGCCATCGTGAGGTTTTGCATTTTGGCCCTATAATTTGTTTATGTACACATTTTTGTAAAAACGAATCATAAATAACGATTCACATTCAGAGAGAGGCTGAAGGATAGGCTCTAACTAGAGTGTCTAGGGAACTTTGAAAATACCTATACAAAGGCAGTGATCTAATACGCGATATGTGACATTCCTTTTATGAAAAAGGTACATAGTAGTAGTTTAGAAAAACTCAGTTTATTTTGGTTAGGCTTACAAATTATTGGATGTGATCACTAACTACTTCATACTTCATTGGAAAGTAGACACATTTTTATCATAATTAAGAAAATAACAACCAGGTTCCCATCTCGCTGAGACTTTGTGCTCTACACTTGGTTTGAGCTAAACGAAATGTTACGACAAAGAACTTATTGTTCTCGCATAAAACTATTAGCAGACTTCAGTTGAGTTTCTACAATGTTCGCCGGTAAATTTTACTCGGCAGATTGATATGGCTGTTGTTCTATGTTTATTCAAAAAGTTCTCCGTTTCCACAGAAACAGTTTCACCATTTCATAATTTAAGTAGTGGCCGCTCTCGACGTTATTTATATAGCAATAAAAAATAATAACTCAGTTAACCTGACGTCACTGAAAAACATAATATAATACGGAATACTGAATAAATGTTCGGCACTAGTTAAAACAAAGTATACCTAAAAAAACAACTTAAGAAAATCCACATTTGTAAAATTTTCTAGGATATATATTAGTGGTAGCAATGAGGATGAGGAGGCTTGAGAGGGCCAGGCGGACGACATTATGCAGCATCACGGCGGGATCACGGGGATTGTTTTCTAAAACAGGATCGAGTGTGGGACACGCTGTCGGCATTAGTCGCGAGCGAGCACGCTCACTCCTCCTGTATGTACTCTGAAACCGTACAGTATAAATGTTTAAATAAAATACGTATAAAATTGTGACACTGTGATGCAATTCAAACTTTACTTCTTTGATTTTATATTTCTTCCTATTTGTTAAAATTCTGATATTTACTTATTTTTCTGGGTGATAGTTACAACTTTTTTGAAACAAAATATCACGAAATTTATATGCTAATAACTACTGTATAATAAATTTTGAAAGTGGTTACTAAAGGATGAACGAAAAACGTGCTGCTGAAGTATTGATAGATAAACTAAAAGAGACGAGTTCGTGAGATTGAATGAATGAGAGCCACAAAACTTGAGACAATGTTTTTTATTCTTATCTAAAAAAAAGTGCTGTCGTGCTATCCCAGAGGCCCACATTTATCGGCCCAATAAAAGTTTCGATGGAGACACCCGGAGACACGATCAAATCCGATCTTTGTTCCAAAGGGCTCTCAGGACGTACCAGCATAAAATATTCGGCATTATTATTTGTGCTTTTCGCCCCCTCTTTGTTATGGACGTACGTAAACATTTATGTTTTATTCCATTTTATATTCTGTAGTCGAATTCCGCTCAGTGAGAATTTGTCGCGGGTCGTCGAATATTGAATGATGTTTGCTTTGCGCTTACCATTCAGCTATATTCAGAAACATAAGAACATTTCATATATCCACATTAAGTGTTGTAACACTTTGTAACATTAATCATCATCAGCATCTCGGTCGAAAAACGACCACTCCATGACATAGGCATCCACAGATTGCCACAGTTATAAAATTAAACAATGTAATTGGAAACAAGAAGCAATCCACCCGTTTAATTATTACAAGTAAATACCGAATTTAATTGTATCATTAGGTAGAACCTAGATACGGTGCCCAAATCACGAAACAAAGACGAACAAATACACCCAAACTGGGGAACGAACATTGATTTTTATGTTAACAATATTCGCCCGTGTCGGGAATCGACGGTACTTCCGCGTCTCAGCCGACATCACTGCCAACCTGTAAATATGTTACCATATGTGATTATTAGGTTATATGTTAGTTTTATCTATATGCCATATAATTTTAAAAAATAGGAGAATATGTTAATTGTGTGCAAATTTTAACCGAACATTTGTTTATGGCTATAAATTCTACTCCTAACTAACATAACAAGATCTAGGAAAAGTCATTCATTTTTATATCTTATTGAAATTATTTTAAACCTAATATTATGTTCAAATCCGCTAACCAATTTTACAGCCTGCAGTACGCATTATTAAATAACAGGTTTTGGCTACTGTACTACAAACACACGTTTATTTTTTAACCGACGAAAAAACAAAAAGGAGGTTCTCAATTCGTCGCGTATATTTTTTTTTTTTATGTATGATCACGCATAACTTTTTACTGTGTGGACCGATTTTGATAATTCTTTTTTTAATCGACAGGGTATACCTTGAAGTTGGTCCCATAAAAATTTGGAAATAAAATTCCCACCCTAAGGGTGGGAAAATAGGGGTGACTTTTTGGTCGGCGGGTCGATTTATCCACTCACAGGTTGCATTTCCGTGTTACATTATAACTTTTGATACCTACTTACAATTTCTTTGGAAATGAAATAAAATCAGCCAAAAGACGTCCACTGCTGGACATAGGCCTCCCTCACAAATCGCCTCACCGACCGGTCGTGATCGAACCTCATCCTGTTAGTCCCTCAACCTTCACCAGGTTGTGTGGCCACCTTGTGGAGTGCGACCACCCGGTGAAGTATGATTAGCTGGGGTCAAAAAATTAGCCCAAAAAAAACTGAAAAGCAAAAAATAAAAACTTTTTATAAAAAATTAAACCGCCGAAAAAACTGAAAAGCATTAAATAATAGGGAAACATTTTCTATTAGGCCTTAATTTACTCACTTTTTAAAGTAATTTTGGATTACCAAGAAATTTTGAGTCGGTGCCACAGAATCAACGAATAAAAAACACTAAATTACCTGAAATTCAAAGAAATAACCGAAAAACGTATGCCGCTGCGCATCGCGCTTTACATAGATAATGAATTTGCTTGTGTGGTGTGGCGCCGACTTAAAATTTCTTGGTAATCCAAAATTACTTTAAGAAGTGAGTAAATTAAGGCCTAATAGAAAATGTTTCCCTATTATTTAATGCTTTTCAGTTTTTTCGGCGGTTTAATTTTTTTATAAAAAGTTTTTATTCTATATTTAGTGTTTTGTTCTAGAGTTAGTATTATATAATACTTAATTATATGTACATTCGATCCATTATAGTACCATAAATGAAGGTAACAGAAACTTGAGTACATTAAATTTTTCATTATCTGTGTGGTGTGTGTGTGACACACATTTTAACGTACTTACAAAGGAAAAGCGACGCAACTTTGTACTTTATTATTAAAACGCGCTACCGGCACGTCGCTACGGCGTAAATAATTAACGACTGTGGAAGGTGTCGGTTAATGATAACGTTAACTAGAATCCGGGATAGAGAGCTCATCTGCCCGGCGAGCGAGTCCCGAGTTATGTCCCGCGCGAGACGGGACGATTAAAAATGCATCGCTACAAAACGAGTTGGGAATGAAGGCTAGAGTCGCTGGCGCAGTGACGGTATGGCCGCGGCCGTGAGCGCATAGGCTCGTGTCGTCTCGCTGTGATTTCAGTGTAGATGGTAGTGCAATCGTTGCGTTCACTATGCTGTTAAGATCAAGCTTAAGCGATCTAAGCTGAAAAGTATCATTACGTTTTGTAATTTCGAATCTATCTAAATATTTTATATATACTTATATTTTGCAATATTTTCATTCATTCAACAAAGTCGGTCAACCATCAGTATTTACGGTAATACTCGTCTTTGCAAGTCTATTTTCACACCGCGCAGCGCACAGCGGCGGCGGACGCGCGGCCACGAGCAGCGAGCGGCCACTCCAGTGCCTGATATTATATTCTGGAGCACGACGCCACCGCCGCCGCCGCCTCCATCACACGTCAGGTATTTCTAGAGCCGCTTCTGCATCGCCACCTATAAATTTACTTAGTTTCAGTCACAAACACAAGCCAGCCAGTGCAGCCGCCTGCTCACAGCTCAGTAGGCGTCAATGCTTTATTTACAAAATTATTGTTTTAGAGTTAACTCAGCGTTTGGTGCGTGCAAGTTCAAGAGCACTAGTGAAAGTTGGCAAGTGTTCCTGGCAAGTGAGCGCCACGCCTGCGTGTTTGTTGACCTGTGAATTGTTTTGTGAGTGCACGCGGCGTAGGTTTTGTTTTCATTTCATTTGAAAATGATTTGAAAACACAAATGAAAACAAAAACGCATCAAAACCGCATTAAGTGTCCGCTCCGCACTATATATTTTTATGTAGCCTATATTTTCATAGTTTTTACTTATTTCGTTAGAGTAACATTGTTTTAATACCCTGTGTTTAAGCCTTTCATTCAGGACCCTCAAAAAATAATGTGACAATACCAAACAGAAAAAAACCTTCCGAGAATTTTCGTTTACGGAGAAGACAATGCATTTACATGGCATATATTCTTTGTAAACCGCGACCCTATTGTACTCGTGTGAGAGCCTCGCCACAAAGATACGAACCCTGAAAGCGAACAACCTACACCTACGTTTTGGATAAGCTTCGCTTGCATTAATATCAACCACATTATAAAACAGTTATGTTGTTAATATTAAAGAGGACTTATGGTTTTTTCAACCAATAGCACAAATACTTATATTATTTTTTTTTTAACTACTTGTTGTCCCGGTGAACTTCGTATCGCGACTTAGAATTTTATATTAAAAAAAATTAATTGTTGTTTGTACTAACTTATCCTCCATTTTTCTTACCTTTTAAACCTGCCTTTACTACAAACATTTCAAAACCAAAATCAGCTAAATCGGTCAGGCCATTCTTGAGTTTTAGCAAGACTAAAGAATCACGATTCATTTATATATGTATACTTATATAGAGAGTAGAATAGTAGATAGATGGATATAACTAGTCGACCCGGCGAACTTCGTACCACCTAACCTTTTACTATATTTTGCATGTATTATAATTATAAACCTTCCTCTTGAATCGATGTATCTATTAATAATAACCGCATTAAATCCGTTGCATAATTAAAAAGATTAAAGTATACATAAAGACAGACGCGGGAAGCGACTTTATTTTATACGAGCTTTCCCGGCTTACTTCGTTACGCCATAGGATATAAGATAAGTACTACAATTGACTTGGCTAGTCTATAGACTATGTTCTTTTGACTGCCCAGAATGGCCGAATAAAAAACAAACAACAACAACAAACCATCTTTCAAAATATGTAAACAACGGAAAAAATATTGCACCTCAGGTTACATTATTTGAGTTTAGGTAAGGATCCCTATTTTTTTTTTTAAATCTAATATAGCCTATGCCACTCGGGGTTAATGTAGCTTCCTACCAGTGAAATTTCCGGAGCCTATTCGTTACAAACAAACAAACAAACAAACAAATATTTCCTCTTTATAATATTGGTATAGACTTACTATCTAGGTATATTGATGATATTTTACAGACCACTGTAAATATCCCAGTTTCCAAGCTTGAATTTAACAAACCAAACTTGATTGCTTTTGATTTGTTTTTAGAATTGTGTTAAACTCTATAAATAGAGAGCCAGACTCAGGGCGGGCGGTCATTCTAAAAACATAGAGATTGATTCAAAGATAGAATTTGTAAGTTATACAGGGTTACTGGTAAGTAGAAGGTAGGTAAGTAAGGGGGTTATTGGTAATGACCCCTACTGTAACCTCCTTACCAAAGCAACCCTGTATAAATTAACCCTAACATTCTTTAAAAATTATAATTACATATTTCTTACTCATAGTGGTGTATATTAGTATTTGAAGGTAGATTAACATAAATTCTGTTCGGCTACTATGTGACCAATAAACAATCAGTCTCGTATTGCGTGTCTTATTGTGAACCCGCTACCCAGTCGATTTCAGAGATAAACCATTGGCGACGAGTATTTTAATTGCTATGCCGGACGAAGTCAAAGTAAATTTAAGTGGTTTGAAGGAGTTCAACATTAATGTGGATCGGTGGCCGACCTATGTCAGTAGGATGAAGGCTTGGTTCGAGCTGCAACATGTTAAACCGTGCGATTATTCGAAGTACCTCGTGGCAGTGGTTGGGACAGAGCCGCTTGATTTAATTATTGACCTGTGTTACCCGGACAAACCAGAAAGCGTTACATTCGACAAGATTGTTAAACTCGTGGAAGACCACTTGTGCCCGAAGCGATCTTTGATAGCGGAAAGAATGCTGTTCAGAGCTTGCAGACAGTTAGACGGCCAAACCATCAGCGAATATTTGGTGCAACTAAAAAAGTTAAGTAAGCCGTGTAAGTTTAATAATAACGAGGCGCTGAAGGAAAACCTACGTGACCAATTTGTATATGGATTGGCAAGTGATCGCATCAGACAGCGCTTACTAGTAGAAGAAAATCTAGATTTTTCTCGTGCTACGGAAATGGCGCTATCACTGGAAGCGGCGGTACGGGACTCGAGACCGGCGGAGAGGCCGGCGCACGAGCAACGCGGCGAGGCGGTGCACGTGGTGAGCGGCGGCGGCTCGTAGCCGCGCGCCGGCGGCAGCGGCCAGGGCGGCGGCGCCGGCAGCTGGCGCGGCGGCTGGGGCGCGCGCGCCCGCTCGGTGTCGTATCGCGGTCGGCAGCAGGGGTTCCGGGGCCGCGGCGGCGGCAATGACCGAGCTAAGTTTACACGCTGCTATCGTTGTGATGGCCGACATGAACCGGATAGTTGTCCTTTTGCTAACTGTGACTGTTATGTATGTGGAGACCAAGGACATATTGCGAAGATGTGTCGTTTTAGGAAGCAGAAGACCATTCATCAAGTAAAGGACGATTCCGAGGACGATTCCAAATCGTCAGCGTCTTCAGCAGCATCGGAAAAGTGTGGTAAAGCGTTAAGTGTGTATCAAATAAGTGATGACGAAAGTGATGATCGATGGGTAATTAAGCTGTTAATTAATGGTGTGTTGCTAAACATGGAGGGCGACACGGGTGCCGCTGTTAGCATTATATCATATGGTACTTATAAGCGATATTTTAGCGCATATAAATTGCAGACGTCGAGGTCTAATCTTAAAATGTATAGTGGTCAAAAGGTGAAGCCAAAGGGTGAGTTTATTTGTTCAGTAGAAATTAAAGGTCGCATATTTACTAACTTACCGTTGATTGTGATAGATAACGAGTTTAGCCCCTCTTTATTAGGCCGTAACTGGATGCGTTCTCTGGAAATTCCATTCCCAAAAATCGTTCATGCGATAGATACAAATAATATGAATGATTCTATAGTTAAAAGTAAGTTGAAAGCGCAATTTCCGGAGGTGTTTGCGCACGGTATAGGTACTTTCAAAAAGGAGGTTATAAGACTAGAGGTGGCGGCAGGCGCGCGGCCGGTGTGGCGACGCGCGCGCCCCGTGCCTTACGCGCTGCGGCCGGCCGTCGAGGCCGAGCTGGCGCGGCTGCAGCGCGAAGGCATTGTGTCTCCCGTCGAGTGGAGCGAGTGGGGCACACCTGTCGTTCCAGTCATCAAGAAGTCAGGGGAGGTAAGACTTTGTGGCGATTTCAAAACTACTTTGAATCCGGTGTTGATGGATGATAGGTATCCCCTCCCAAAAATAGAAGATATATTTGCTTCGCTCCAGGGTGGAAAATCGTATAGCAAAATCGATCTCTCACAAGCATATGCCCAAATTATGCTTGATGATGAGTCAAAAAAGCTTTGTACTATAGTCACTATGCAAGGTATGTATTGCTACAATAGATTGCCATTCGGAATAAAGTCTGCGCCAAGCAAATTTCAAAGAATAATGGACAAACTATTTAAAACTGCGTATATTACTGTGTATCTTGATGATTTGCTCTGCACTGGGGCAGATGATGAAGACCACTGGCAAAGGCTGCAGAAGGTATTTAGTATTTTAGCAGAGAACGGGTTAAAAGTTGCAGAAAATAAGTGTAGTTTCCTTAAAAAGTCTATTTCTTATTTAGGATATGTGATTGACGCCACCGGTTTGAGAACCGAAATACCGAAAATTGACGCAATTAATAAAACACCAAGACCTACGAACATAAAGGAAGTAAAAGCTTTCTTAGGGTTAATAAATTATTACGGGAAATTTATTCGAAATCTAACTGATATTGTTAGCCCCTTAAATCAACTCTTAAAAAATAATAATAAATTTGAATGGACGGTTGAGTGTGAAAGAGCCTTTACGGAAGTGAAGCGAGCGATGCGCGAGGCTCCTATTCTGGCGCATTTTGACCCGGCGCTGGAGACGGTGGTGACGTGCGATGCCTCGCCGGTGGGCGTGTCGGCCGTGCTGGCGCAGCGCTCGCGCCCTCACGGCCCGCTGCGCCCGGTACTGCACGCTTCGCGCACGCTCTCGCAGGCTGAACGTAACTACGCGCAAATTTGCAGAGAGGGTCTAGCTATTATTTTTGGAGTAACTAAATTTCATGACTATTTGTATGGAAGGAAGTTTATTTTAGAAACAGATTGCAAACCGCTATCATCAATTTTCAGCGAGAAAAAGGGTATACCGTTAATGGCTGCAGGACGCCTACAAAGATGGGCAATAATTTTGGGAGCATATGATTATACAATAAAGTGTATTGGGACAAAACAAAACTGTGTAGCGGATAGTTTATCAAGAATACCACTCCTTGAATCAAAGAGTAACGAACAAGTAGAATATTCATTCATAAATTTTATTAAGAGCATGTCTCCTATTGATTATAAGTCGGTGGCAAAAGAAACTAATTTAGATTTAATTTTACAACGGGTCGTGACAGCAGTAAAATCAAACTGGCAATTTTGTAATGATAAAGACCTAAAGGCTTATTTTGAGTTACGAAATTATTTGAACATTGAACAGGGGTGCTTGTTGTATGGACACAGAGTTGTTATACCTACGTCTTTACGAAAGGGCGTGCTGTCCTTGATTCACAATACACATCAAGGCATAGTTAAGTGTAAAAATTTAGCGCGAAATTATGTTTATTGGCCCGGCATCGACAGCGACATCGAGCGAACGTGCCTGGGCTGCGACACATGTGCGCGCGAGCGGTCCGCCCCGCCCGCCGCGCCGCTCCACCCCTGGCTGTGGCCGCAGGAGCCTTGGTTTCGTCTACATGTAGATTTTTTCTCATTGTCTGGAAATACTATTTACTATTTTGTTGTCATCGATTCGCACTCGAAATGGATCGAGGCGTATCGAGTGACCGGAACGTCAGCTAAATCAACGATAGGTTGTTTACGTAACTTATTTAGTAGATTTGGTCTACCATACGAATTTGTTTCAGATAATGGACCTCCATTTACTGGAAATGAATTTAAAGAATTTTTGATTTCGCAGAAAATAAAACATATCTTGGTCACTCCATACAAACCTAGTAGCAATGGAGCAGCAGAGAACGCTGTAAAAATTATTAAAAGTTCTTTAAAAAAAGCATTACGGGATAACATAGATTAAGAAAGGGCTTTATATGATTTTTTACTATATTATAGATCAACGCCTCATTCTATTACAAACAAAACACCTGCACAGCTACTGCTCGGAAAGGGTATACGCACACCGTTAGATCTTTTAAGACCGAGTACACAAGACGTAGTCAGAGAAAAGCAAGAAAAACAAATGAATAGTAGGGGCGGGAAAGAACGTACATTCAACGTAGGAGATTTAGTTTTCTATAAACAATTTAAAAATAATACTTATGAGTGGGAAAAGGGCTCTGTAATAGATAGAGTAGGCCCATTAACTTATTTAATTAAAGGAAAAGAAAAACAATATAAAAAACACGTCGACCAGTTATTTAGTAACTTAACAAACATTTATAGTTCCCCGGCTAATGGCAATTACAGTAACCCAAACTCGCGTGACTCAGACGGTGACATGTTGGTTTTCGACGGCCCAATGGTAGAAAACCAGTCGGATGAGACCACTACGGCTGCTCAGCTACCACCACCTATTTACACGAGAAGTACACGAGACAGACGACCAGTCGAGCGGCTAGGATTTAATATGTAATTGTGTAGCATGTAAAAAAAAAAAAAAAAACCTTATCTAGTTTCACCTATTGGCCACTTTCATAATTATACCTACTTCTTATTATTAACCTTAATTTTTTGTACTACTTACTTTAAGTCAATATTTATGTAAGTACCTACTTAGTACACGTACGTAACAAGTTACCAGTTTACTTATAAGCTAGTGATAAGATACCTAGTAATAAGTAACCCAACACCAATTACCAAACAGCATTTTTTTTTTGGTTTTCATTTTTATTAAAACGTGTTTAAGATAAGATATTGTAAGTTACACTAACTTAATATAGCATTGTATGAATGAGTAATTAGTAGTTGACAAACCATACCTTTTTTATATAAGTATAAATGTTATTAAATTGTAAAAAGAAAAAAAGAAAATGCTTTAGACAAGGAGGGAAGAATGGTGTATATTAGTATTTGAAGGTAGATTAACATAAATTCTGTTCGGCTACTATGTGACCAATAAACGATCAGTCTCGTATTGCGTGTCTTATTGTGAACCCGCTACCCAGTCGATTTCAGAGATAAACCACATAGGACCTCTGTCATTCGTCGAACAAAGTCTAACCCTGTTATTCATAAAAAGTTAAAGAGCATTTAAGGTCTATGACGTATGTCAATTTAGACTGGATGTCGCGTATTTACCATACAACAAACCAGAGAAGTAAACCTCCAGTAAAGCTACCTAAAATCTACTGTATCTTTATGAATAAAACTGTTAGCTGTCACTATTAGCAATTTCAATAATGTACCTATTTACCTTTTTTAATCTAGTAATAAATATTTTTATTAGTTTTTTATCGACATATTTCTTTTGTTACATTAAAGAAAACTTAAATTAATTTTATGGTCAAACTGTACTTACGTTACCTAATGAACATAACCTATATATCATTGTTACAGTATTAGTCCAGAAATATTTAAGGCAGCGCACGATATCGCATCGCTATGAGCGGAGAGAGTGCGCCGGCCGCAGTCCACGGCTGGGGGTGCACTCCTACCAGTGACCCCGCAGAGGCGCCGCAGAAATCCAGAATTCTTCAAACTATATTCTTCAGGCAGTGGCAAAGAACAGCGCTATTTGTCATACTGACCATACTGATGTTGCTTGTATTTTTAAATATCGCCCTAACCTTATGGATTATAACTTCGCTGAAGCTGAGTATGGTAAAGTACTATCGCTATCTACTTAACAAATTTGGAATGTATCTATTTTTAAATAAGACTTATATTATACTTATATTAACAGAACAGTATCGGTCCACTCAAGATAATACAAGGTGGTATCCAGCTTGAGGGCGAGACGCAGGTTGCAGACCGCCTGATAGCGTCGTCCATCCGGTCGCGGCCCGCACAGCCTATCACCATCCACTCGCATCGAAACTTCTCTGTGCTCGTCTCGGATGCAGATCAGAGGGAATACTCGAAATTGTTGATAAGTGAGTGTGATTGAGTTAGGCTGTCTGACTGTACTGAGCACTAATAGGTTTAGGTATCGTAACAGTTGCAAGATGCTTGAACATTATTGCATGCTTATAAAGAAATTAATTAAAGTGAAAAACCGTTTCAAAATCAAGCTTTTATTTCAATGCGCTAAAAGGAATAAAATAAATTTTTACTTTTAAACTATTCTATAACGTCGTTATAAAATTTAAATTATATATGTATAAAAGACTGTCGTGCGATATAAGTACATACCTATACAAATTTTACTTTTGCTTAGTTTATAATTCTAATAATTTTTATTTTTTTAGCCGCCTCCGTAGCGCAGCCTTTAGGGCACGGAAGGTCGTGGGTTCGATCCCAAAATACAAAAATCATGTTTTGGTTGTTTTCGGTTAGATAGGACATTTCAGTCTTGAATCACCTGATTGTCCAAAAAGTAAGATGATTCCGTGCTTCGGAAGGCACGTTAATTCGTTGGTACAAAATTTAAAATCGATAGGACGTACGGAAGGTAGTTAAGATCCTCTCATTCACTATTTAAGCGCTGATCATCTTCAAACGGCTGATCAGGTCATAGTTTTTACAATATACTTTAAATCGATAGGACATATGGAAGGTAGTTAGATTCTCTCATCCACTATTTAAGAGGCGATCCTCTTCAAAGGGCTGATCAGGTCATGGTTACCTTACCATATAATTTCAATATCATTGAATTAACACTGTACCAAATTTAAAATAGATAGGACATAAGGAAGCTAGTTAGATCCCCTCATCACCTAGAAAAAAGCTGATGATCTTTAAACCGCTGATCAGAGCTTCATGAGACATGGCTAAGAATACTCCGGATAAAATTATCTATAATGGAAAAAAAAACTAAACGAAAATCGGTTCATCCATTTGGGCTCTACGATGCCACCGACAGACACACAGACAGATGGATACACAACTTAAAATTAGTTGATTGATTTTTCGTCGGGTGTTAAAACATAAACTCCGGCTTTTGAGCTGATGCCTCTGCCTAACCCTTCGGGGAATAAAAGGCGTGAGATTATGTTTATGTATTCTAATCAATTTATTTTACTTTTTTATATCAGGTAAGTCACGCGCCACTATGTCATGTAAATAACCAGTTATTAATCATTTACCAAGGCACCTGTTTCAATTCAAACTTTACGTGACCTTTTCAGGCAACTTTATTGATGTCCTGTTTCAGTTTTTACTTAAAACTGTCTTATATAATATCTTCAGAACGAGATAGCTTCGAGTGCGGGGGAAAAACTTTTGAAGTGCTCGATGCGCGTGGAAACAACGTGTTCAAAGCGTCCCGTGAAGAGGTTCGCGTGGCGGCGGAGACGCTGGCGGTGGACGGGGCCGGCGGCGTGAGCGTGCGGAGCGCCGTGCAGGCGCCCGTCGTCAGAGCACCGCCTGGGTCGGATCTACAGTAAGTCAATATTAACGGAACCATGTGGGTATTAACATTCACTATGACTTTTGTAAAAATCTCGAGTTGTTTTCCAAATATAAAAACATTTTTTTTAATTTTATTTATAAAGTCATATACAAGAACTCTATCTTTTTGGATATACCAAAAATCATACCTCTAACAGTTTCGGTTTATAAAATCAAATTTTTATTTTATGTATTTTTTAGACTGGAGTCACAAACAAGAAGGCTCGACCTTCGGGCGCCACAACTCATTCACCTTGAGAGCAGGGCCGGGAACATAGAGATATCATCGCACAGTCACATACAACTTAATTCCGTAGTTGGTGCTGTAAGTTCACGCATTGCCTTCTAGCTTTCATTTGTTTTCATGTTCAGGCACTAAGTCTTATTCTTACCGTAGACTGATCCGACATAGTCAAAAGTGATTTATATACTCTACGGTCTTATCGAAACAAAGCTATTTTAAAGCGTAGCTTAGCTACATAACGACTTTGATTTAAACAAGATTTAACCAGTTCCTTTGATTTCTTGTTTCAGATTAGAATTGATGCACAAAATATCTACATAAACAAGCTGCGGCAAGGCACGCCAGTTTTGACCGTACCACCAAAGAATAAGAGCGAGAAACCAGTAAGAGTTTTCCAGTTGTGCGCATGCGCTTCAGGCAAGCTGTTTCTGGCGGCATCTGAGGGCCAGTGCGTGCAGCACGGCGATGACGTCGAGATGTGTCGATAGTACAGTGGCGGACACGGTCGGCGTAACACTTCCGGTTTTTCTGTATTGTAAAATAGCTCTTGTTCTTTGGTAATACAGTCTAGGGCTGACGAAACCATAGACAAATCTGTTACGGCCTCCTAGTCCGTGACTGTACATACTCAATAGCAATCAAATCGCCACAGCGAAAAGTAATATGTCCACTCTTACTTCGTATTGAGAAAATTTATGGGATATTTAGTCGTCTATTTTAATTTTTATCTAGACAACTATTTTACGCAAATAGGGATTTTGGGAGCGCAGCTCTATCCCTGAACTGATCTAACAAAGGAAACTCTTTATTTGTACTTAGTAGAGTTGGTGTATATTTACAACATGTTTACAGACTGTTGGTAAGAAGAATAATGGCCGTGACAGATGACAATGACATAACTAGCTATTTACAGACATAGAGAATATGGATGAAGGAATGGTTGTCGTTGGTATGTACAAGATGAGTGGGGATAATTCGCCACACCACCCCCCTACGGAGAAAAATAAACTAAGGTTTATTAGATACACAAACCATAATATAAATACATATCACCATCCATGAATATAAAACAGCAGAAGTATAAAAAGTAACTGTACAAGAGAAACAAAATAAAATTATTTAAGACGAAAGAAAATATGGTAATTATTTAGAACACAAACGAACATTATAAAAAATCATTTACAAGTTTAACATGTCCCTAAATTTTACTCTGCGGCCTGACCGTGTCATTGTGGGCTGTGCAGATGTTTTAGGTGGCGCGACTGTTCGTAGGATAGACTTTTTAGGAGAAACGCTAATGACAGGATGTTGTGGGGCGCTATTAACTGAAGGTTTTAGGGCGCTCTCGACTGGTTTCTGCTGCGTTGCACTCTGTAAATACAGGTTGCGGTCTAGATCAGGTGCAATATAAGCCGGTTTGGTCCTGTCAATACTCACCTCGGATCTTCTTCCGGAGATCTCTAAGGTGAGAGTTTTGTTGGTTCTGTGTAGAACCTTGTAAGGACCTGTGTAGGGTGGCTGGAGAGAACGTCTGACGGTGTCATCGCGTAGAAAAACATGCGAAGCGTTTTGCAAATCTTTAAAAACAAATGTTTTTGGTTTCGTGTGTCGCGAGGCTGGCACAGGACGCATTCGTGCAATTTTCTTTTGCAGGTCTGTAACAAAATCATCGCACAACAATTGCGGTGAATCCCCAGGTGCCAGAAACTCGCCGGGTAGACGGAGCGGCTCTCCGTATAAGGCTTCTGCGACCGAGTGATTCAAGTCTTCCTTGAGTGCCGACCTGATGCCTAGCAGAACAAATGGAAGCGCGTTATGCCAAGAAGTCGCGTGGCACATGAGTGCAGCCTTCAGGTGACGATGGAAACGTTCTACCATCCCATTGGCTTGAGGGTGGTAGCTCGTTGTACGAACCCGTTTGGTTGCACCTAGATCCATAAGCTTGTTGAAAAGATGGGATTCAAACTGGCGTCCCTGATCAGTTGTTACGGTAGTTGGTACACCAAACCGAGAAATCCAACCGTGTATGAACTGCTTCACGACCTCTTCGGCTGTGATTGAGGTCATCGGCCAAACTTCGGGCCAGCGTGAAAAACGATCGATTGCGGTGAGACAATAAGTAAAACCATTGGAAAATGGCATGGGACCTATGATGTCGAGATGAACATGACGGAATCGACCGGATGGAGTGTTAATGTTGCCGAGTGGGGAGGTAACGTGGCGAGTAACCTTGCACTTTTGACAAGCGATGCACTCACGTGCCCAAGTGCGGCAGTCTTTAGCCATGCCGGGCCAGACGTAGCGATCAGCTACCAGGCGTGCCGAAGCGCGAGCGCCGGGATGACTTAATCCGTGCAAGCGCTCGAATACGGCCCGTCGACACTGCTCTGGCAGGAATGGTCTGGGTTTGCCTGTCGAAACGTCACAAAGAATGGAGATGTTGGAACCGGGTATGAGAGTGGGCTTGATTTGGAGTGATGGATACTGTCCGGCAATTTTGACAACGTCCTCCGCTTGCTGAGCTTTCGCCAGGGACGCTAAATCGTCCTCAAGCGAGATGGTCTCAACGCGGGACATCGTATCGGCGACGACGTTGTCTTCTCCCTTAATATGTTTAATGTCCGTAGTGAACTGTGAGATGAAGGTGAGTTGATTGAGTTGAGGTGGGGGCAACTTTTCGCGGCGTTGGATGAATGCGTAAAGTAATGGTTTATGGTCGGTGAAGATGGTTGTATGTTGCGCCTCTAAAATGTGCCGGAAATGTTGAACAGCCGCGTATACTGCGAAAAGTTCACGGTAATACGCGGGCCATGTACTTTGGTTCGGTGTCAGCTTTTTGCTGAAAAATGCGAGGGGTTGCCAACTATTATGCGACCACTGTTGTAAGCATGCCCCAACATGAGTGCTGGAGGCGTCTGTGTACAAACCTAAGCGAGCACCTCGTTTAGGATGTACAAGTAGAGTGGCCTCTGAGAGTGAATCCCGACAAGCGTAGAAAGCACGCTCTAACTCGGGCGTCCAAGGCATGTCCTTAGTACCTTTTAAGTTCGTCGCTGTCAAGAAATCGACTAGCGGAACTTGCATTTTGGCAGCGTTAGGAAGGAACTGGCGGTAGTAATTAACCATGCCAAGAAATCTTCTAACGCCTTGTGCGGTTTTCGGCAGAGGAAATTCTCTAAGAGCTGAGATTTTGTCCTCTGGTGGGCGAATACCATCCTTGGAAACCTTGTATCCAAGGAAGATAACCTCGCTAGCGCCTAAGACGCACTTCTCTACGTTAACAACAACGCCATAGTCAACGAGACGTTGTAGAACGATGCGCAGATGATTGGTGTGCTCCTCAGGATTCCGCGAATAGATGAGGATATCGTCAATATACGGAAAACAGAAATCAAGCCCCCTGAGGATCTCGTCTATGAAACGCTGGAACGTCTGACCTGCGTTACGTAACCCGAACGTCATAAAGGGGAACTCGAAAAGGCCGAAAGGAGTAGTTATGGCTGTTTTGCATACGTCCTCTTTAGCAACAGGAATTTGTTGGTACGCTTTTACCAGATCTAGCGTGCTGAAGATAGTTGAACCAGCTAAATTGTGGCTAAAGTCCCCGATATGACGCACGGGGTACCGGTCTGGCACAGTGCGAGCGTTTAAGGCTCGGTAGTCGCCACATGGTCTCCACATCCCGTTCTTTTTAGGAACGAGATGCAGAGGCGATGACCAGGAGCTGCTAGACGGACGCGCAGTACCTGCAGACACCATGTCAGCGAATTCCTTTTCGGCAATTTGTAACTTTTCCGGCGCAAGACGGCGCGGGCGTGACGTAACGGGTTGCCCCTCCGTTGTCGTAATATAGTGCATAGTACTATGCTTAATGATACGACCAGGTGCTGGAGGGCGGGTTGCCTCAGGGAATTCTAAAAATATTTTGTTAAATGATGAATCCAACGAGGGTAGCTTTATGGTTCTAATGCTCGGTTGTTTAATATTGCGATCAACTCCCGATGCCGATAGACTAGTAAGCGCGTCTCGGAGTGTGCCGCTGCGGCAATCAGGTAATAAATTGAAAAACGATAAAAAATCTGACCCGATTATGGGAACGTCAACATCTGCGATGATGAAGTCCCAGCGAAATTGACTTCGCAGTCCGAGGTCCAGATTCAGTTTGATTTTGCCATATGTGTGGATGGAGCTACCGTTTGCAGCGCTAAGGGATAAACCAGTGTTGGTATAGCGTCCGTTTAGTAATCGACGTGGAAAACAACATATGTCTGAACCGGTATCTATTAGAAAACTTACTCTAGAATGCCGGTCAGAAACGAAAAGTCGATGGCTTGAAAGGGGGCGGTCGGTACTCGCCACTACCGACCGCTGCTCTAGTTTAAATGGCTGCTATGAGAATTCCATTCGCATTTACGCTCGCATTTGTTGGCTCTGGCACCAAAATGGCAGTGGTACCAGCAAAGATCGCGATGGCGTTGACGCGAAGAGTTCCGCTGACAGGAGTCTTGACTGTCTTCGCGTTCGCGTGAGCCATCAGAACTCCTACGTCGACTGCCGAGGGTTGCGACAGCTTGCGTTAGCACATCGATTCGATCCCACAAGGCTGCGTAGCTATCTTGAATAGCGCTACCAGCAGCATCAGGTTCATCAGCGTTTGTAAATTCGTCCATATTAAAAATTTAATTTAATTAAATAAAATGGTCAGGGCGCAAAAGCAATACACACAAGAAAAAATAAATATAATTAAGCAGAGAAATTGATGAATATAACTGTTTGCTAAATAATAAATTAAAAATGAAAACAGCATTTGTATGTATAAGCAATAAAGTATAAAAAATAATAAAGTAAAAATTTAAACGCACACAAATCGCGACATGTGTGAACGCGGCCTAAAAGTAAAACAAAAATTCACTTTTTTCTGTCGTGGTCTTCGATTGTAAACAAACGTCTATGGTTGCCATGGCAACGTCGTAGGTTACGAAAAAAAAACATGAAATTGTCAGCGATGTTTCCTGGATCTCCGATGTAGGATAATATGGAGCTGATCACTCACCCCTTTGCTTTCGACTCGTAGTCTCATAAAGAAATTGTTGTAGTACCTTATATTGGGTCGCTTGGCAGGGTCTTTCTAGGTCGGAGCTCCCTTCGCGAGCGACGTGGTGTTAGAAACACTTACGTAGGTATATACATTAAGTATAGTATAGGTAGGTACTGAATCTTCTGAAAGAAAGTCGGTGGTCACCAATTTGGGAGCGCAGCTCTATCCCTGAACTGATCTAACAAAGGAAACTCTTTATTTGTACTTAGTAGAGTTGGTGTATATTTACAACATGTTTACAGACTGTTGGTAAGAAGAATAATGGCCGTGACAGATGACAATGACATAACTAGCTATTTACAGACATAGAGAATATGGATGAAGGAATGGTTGTCGTTGGTATGTACAAGATGAGTGGGGATAATTCGCCACAGGGATTGTTAAAAAAAAATTGAAACAAAGTAAAAACTAGACACCCTTGCAACGATTTCTTAATGTGTATTTGGGTTTAGTTTAATATTGTTACTTTATAACCCTTACGCTTAGCAGGGTATTGGTAGTATATGGAATTTGGGTACAAATCTGTAGTACCCAAATTCCATATAATATGTACTACAAAAAATTGTAAAGCGGAGTGATTTAAGCCATGGAATAATGCTAGTCTGTGACATCCACACAAATCCGTGCGGTGATTGGTTGATTAAATAAATGAATGTTGAAAGAGTGACAGCAAGGATTTAATCCGCTCTATCGAAAGGAACATCTCTTTACAATGTGCCAAAAGTATTTAAATAGGTTGAATAGTAATAAACAGGCGTAGGGAGCACGTATTTTTGCATTTAAATTAAGAGTAAGTAAATCTTATCACACCACAATTATAAATTACAAACATAAAGAAAAATATTTGTTTTATTTATATTTTCATCTTTCATCGTTAGGTAAAGAAACGCATGTATTTTATTGCCTACCTACGATTTAAATTTTGCAAAAAAGTTACGTTACAGCAGAGTTGGTGCTGCTTTACAGCGGCGGCGGCGGTTTCTTTGCGTGCTACTTACGGTAATCCAAAGTAAAACACATATACTGTTCTACAACATAAGCTAAAAGAGCGCGCACGTAACTAGAACAAACGTCTCGATCGTGACCCATTATACCTACATCGGGATCGATAGGGCAAATGGAGCATTTTTGTCGATCAAAAAAGCATTAGGTACTTGTAGATTTATCATGAATTAGTACAATGAAAGATTATTTAAAATCAATTATTGTGGGGTCGTACGACCCCACAATAATTGTCAGGGTATTTTCTTAGTAATTAGCTCCTTCGTGAACAAGTTCCATATAAAGTAAACACACCAGTGGTGTATCGAGACGAGACACGTTGTCTACTACTGTTTTATGATGTCATCTGCTAAGTCAGCCAATTTTCAACTTCCAAAGTAACTTTGAGCTTTATGTAATTTTTTGTAATATAAACAGTGACATGTATTTAGTATGCAATTCAAAGCAATCATTTTTAATAATATAGCTAAGATGTACCTACATAGTACCTTAATCAAAGTTTACAGCTTATATAAACTTGTAAATTGCAAAATGCTGAGCAAGTGTTTTACCTTATATTTCCAGGCCAGAGCAACTTAATGCACTCAACTTTTACTTTACCTTGTTGACCACAGTAGCCCGAGTCAATTACTAGTACACCTCGGGCTAGTCTCTGTAAACATTGTATGAAGCTCCTAATCAGTTGGCTGCGGCGTCGTCGCTGCAACGTTCGCGGTCGGCCCACGTCCCGCCTGCTGCTGGACCCCGCTGCTACAATGTGAGGAACCCTGATTCAACAAAATACTACGAAAGGAATACTTTAACCAAAAAAGGATTTACAATAATTATAAGCTTCTAACTATCGTTATTTACTTCTAATTACTTTAATATATTAGAAAACAATATACAATTAAACCGCATAAAGCTTCTTTCTTCTCTCTTCTTCTAAAAAAACACACTGTGGAATAAAAAAAATAAAAATTTCATTGTGATAAGCATTTAAATAATTACATATGCATGCAAAGAATAACCCGTTGTCTTCATATGTGCAGACTGAGATTAAAACAATACTAAAAGTTAGCACTGGATATAGTTTATCACTGAATCGGACATCATGTATATAGCGGTTCGTACTCGTAATTAGAATTGTTGTACCCTAATTGAGACCGCAGTGACAACGTTTTGTTGCGACCTTTTTCAGACAGCCGCTGTTAACGAGGAAAAACATTAGCACAAGATATTTAACAAATGTTATCTAAATTAAAAATGTATCTGAGATACTGTTAGAGGAAGCAGCTTATTATACCGTGTGATGTTAGCATGGATCATGCATCTACCTACCAATTTGTACGAATACAGTTAAACATAGGTAAACAGTTTTTATAATATTGTTTTTTTTTTACTTGAATACTTATACAAAACCAATTACAATTTTATCTATTCTCTTTTGAGGTATCTATTCTAGAGTTAGCCATAGATCGTAGAAGTGCACAACAACCAATCCCCACCCACCAGGTGTCCCTTTTTACGTTTTATCCTACGAACAACAATACTGTTGTTCGTAGGTTTTATGTATCTATACCAATAATAAAGAGGAAAGATTTGATTGTTTGTTTGTTTATTTGTTTGCATCGAATAGGCTGCGGAAATACTAAACCGATTATTTAAATTATTTTACTGTTGGGAAGCTACACTATCCCCGAGTGTATATAGTGTATATAGACATGACATATTTAAAAAAAAATTAGGGCTTCTTACTTAAACTCAAATAAAGTACATAACCATGACATAACCCAAGGTGCAATTTTTTTCTATTGTTCACATATTTTGTCAGCTGGTTTGTTGTTGTTGTTTGTTTCTTTATTCGCCCATTCTAGGGAGTCTACGAAACAAAGTATATAGAGCCAAGTCTTAAGTAGTATCTTATATTCTATGGCGTAACGAAGTTAGCCGGGACAGCTCGTTTATATAAGTTCAGCTTCAGCTTGCGAACTGTTACCCCTTTCGATTCGACGCTCCTTTAGTTACGGCCCCAGCAAATGCAATCAACCAACAAATATTTGTTCACTTTGTGAAACATGTTCACAACAAATACACGTAAATTGATCAATAAAAATACAATTTATGTGTCAATACAATCAGAAAAGTTTTGTAAATATGAAAAAAAAACTGTATTTTCTTACGTAATAAAAATAAACCAAGAAAAAAATCGTACCATGTGACATAATCCTCCTAAAAAGTCTACGTACATCTGCAACTCTGTTTTTGATGTTTTAACAGTTTTATACAATATCTGCTGTACCGCAATAGAAAGGGTTTAAAAACTCTAATATCGTTTGTTCAATTTGCAATTTGAGCGTCGCTGAGGGTTAGGACTTGCTTTACGAGTCTCAAGGCGTGTTTCAAGCGGCCCTTACGACTCCGTCACGAGTGATGGCTGCCGTTTGACCCAATCGTACCCGGTGCCACTTGTAGAAAAAATAGACAAAAAAGCCGATATAGTAGCAAAACATTGTATAATGATGATATTATTAGTAGTCGAGGTTCCTACGTAGCACG
The DNA here is from genome assembly GCA_951802225.1 of Euspilapteryx auroguttella. Classification (NCBI taxonomy): domain Eukaryota; kingdom Metazoa; phylum Arthropoda; class Insecta; order Lepidoptera; family Gracillariidae; genus Euspilapteryx; species Euspilapteryx auroguttella. The sequence continues at coordinate 5,434,628 of OX637647.1, forward strand.
GCTATGCAGGCGTAGCCATAGAAATGCTACGTTTGCGTAGCCAAGCAGCTTTACAGCTACGCCTGCCCTGTAGTAACCGTAGACTTCCTATTTAAAATGTTGCCAATAAGATTAAAGGAGGGAGAGAGATTTATTTATATAAATATGTTTTTTTAAATTATTTTTATACGTATAATTAAATTGTTAAAATTTAAGTAAACATATTTTTTAATAACATAACAAACATTTTTTTTTTTTTGACCCATAGGTCAATCTAATGCCAGATATAGATTATGTTTCCAGACTCTGTTTTAAGTACAGATACCGAGTTCACCGACTTGTCCACATTATGTAGATGAGCCACGCAGGTGCTCGTTATGCCCGGCCTGGCCGGATAAAAACTTCACCGAACCAAACGACCCGCACTCACTATTTCTAGTTGATACTTTTTTTGTTTATCCGTAAAAGGTAGAGGGTTAGTAGTTTTACCATAATTTAATCAGCGTACAGGTACGTAGTTAATTTGTACATCGTAGTCGTCATCATGAGAAGAGTAAAAATATCTTTTCAGCATGGACCCGGTAAAATTTTGAGCATCACTATAAATTAATTCACAAATAATCTGTTAAAATTAGACGATTTATTACTTTATTTTTATGATACGATAAAATGAATGAATCTCGAATGAGCATGAATATTATCTTAAAAATAATTATACCAGAAAACGCAATACTTCGTAACCGGAGTTTACAGAAGCAAACACTATTTATTACAACATGTACCCAGCTCAAAATTGAATGCAGCCGCACCGCGCCTCGCTTCTACAAGAGTCATATTGTAAATATCGGTCTGGTGATATATATCGCAACATTTTAGTGCAGCGGATGACAAATGCGGCTGTTAAGCCCACCTGCCCGCCTCACCTGTCCGTACCCTATTTATGAACACTGTCTGTTGCCTATTACGATTTCTATTTAAAAGTCGTTGTTTTGCAGTTTCTGTACTTCCACTTTTGATGGCTGTCAAGGCGGTGGTTAAAAGGTCAAATCCGCAAGTTATTATCGTCAGTTGCGCCCAATAGGAGAGTGACTTCCGCACTTTGCGCTTATTAAGATTAAAAGCGCTCAGAACCAAAAAAATATATTAAGTACAAAAAAAAAATGTACTTACATGAATGTTGAAAACAACAACGGGTTTTTTTTTTTTTTTCAAAAATAGGAGATCATCAGTTTGAAATCTTCGTGCGAGTGAGAGTGTGCACAAACGTAATTTTATTTTATTTTCATTTCTCTGGTTTCCCGCGCTTAAAAGGACAGTCTAGTAATGTAAAAATATTAAGGACAACTCATGCTGTCGCCCCCTAATTGTAACCATGCGACAGAGAGAGAGCTATTTTTTATTATGAAATTTCCGTTCGGGAGAAAACGTTTTTCATTACTTAAATCTTAGCAAATCACAGTGATTTTAATGTCGATCGCTTCAGCATTAAATAATCTTTTAGGTTTAAACGTTTTTTTTTTCTTCTAATTATGCATCAATTGGTTTTGTAAAACAAACAACTTTATCCGACCAATTTTTTTATCACAACATCAATTTATTTAAAGGGCCTATAAGTCCTAATCTATCGAAATTAGTAATGGAACAACATTTTCCCGTTTTGTATGGACGCGTTCGGGGTATACGGTCCTCTTAATCAAAATTCATAATCACAATGAAGTAAATAATCTACGCGCGCAGCGAGCATCGGGGAGCGACGACGACACATGGATTACTTTTTCTCGTTATCTCATGTATGAAATCTTTTCCACGCTTACAAAGAAATTCTCTTTATGCTTCTTTTTAATTTTAGAGATGCGTAGACTACTACTCGGAGCCCCTTTTTATAAAGGTATGTGAAGGACCGTCCATCCCTGTTCCTCAATCAAAGTCACATCTTGCAGTTTGAACGGATAAAAATGTCAATCATTCATACTTAGTGAAGTTAGTAGGCAAATTTTGTGTTGGGGAAAATTAGCGGACGACGCAGGTGAGAGCTGACGTTGATAAACGCGCAATTTTGAGTTAAGTCTCAAATAGTTTAATGAAAATTTCAACTTTGTATCAGCCACGTTCATATTACCATATTCATGCGGTGGAGACATAATGCTGGACGGGCGCGGCCAGTGACGCCGGCCAGTAGAAAACCACCTTAAATTATTAAAGTTCAGCTTTATAAAAAAAAACTCTTTTATTTTTAACGTGATTTTTATTATAAAAGATACTTATATTCTATGGTTTCGTCAGACATAGACTGTATTGCCATAGAACAAGAGCTATTTTTTAATACAGAAAAACCGGAAGTGTTACGCCGATCGTGTCCGCCACTGTACTAACTAAAATTACTTATGAATGTATACGTAAAAAATATTTTTATGCGAAGTTGTGATGTGAGGGCTTCCAAATATGAAACAAGATAAATTTTATTTTATATTAAGAGATAACTCTTACTAATTTAGATACTGCGGGCTATTATATAAAACAAACAAGTGGAAAAGAAACACTTATTGAGCTCCGTATTGTATGTTCATTGTAATTTCAGCTTTACCCCGCAAGTTCCACAAAGACAGTCAACGCTTTGTGCCGCTCACGACAATCTCACCCCAAAGACGCCAGTTATTGCTAGATGTTTTACCTGCCAACAATGGCACCGCACTATTGTGCATTTGATCAAATAATCATTTGAAGACGTAGCATCTTGTTATTATTAAATAGTGGTTGAAAATTTTACAATAAACACACCTGAACACATTCATTTACTTATTCAAAGATGGTGTTATGTAAATAGTGACTTAATTTCGAAAACGCTGAGAATTGAGCTCCAATCGCAATCGATCAGCTTTGCATATTAAATCATATCGCTTTGATTATCGGAACTCTACTTATTTCGAGTTAATAAAATTAAATAAAAAAAAAACAACGTATAGTTATAATTCAATTTACAGAGTACAATGGGTAAGTAGCTTTATTAATGACACAATGTTCCCAGTGACGCAGTAAGCAGTAAGGTTCCCTCTGTAAAGTTTACTAAAATCATCCGAATCGCTGTACCAAGTAAAGTTACGCGCTGAATGTGTAACGTTTTCGCTGGGGAAATTCAAACATCGAACTATTGCTCTTTCAACAGAATCTCTTTGACAAACATAGGTACGGAAGATCAAATAGAATAATCGTTCTCGTCTAATACCGTTTTATTAATTTATCTTATATTGTAAAGAGAATTCAATTCTGAAACGTAATTTGATCAACTCGTAGCTTGAGCCAGCATCCACTAAATGTTTCACTTTAATGAAGGCAAGAGTACAATCGGCTCATTTGCATTTATACGAGCATTGAGCGTCAGCCGCCCATACAAACCGCATCGATAATTCGTATGACCTTACAAAACCCACCGTCACTACTCAGCTATTCTCTTGGCGCATCGGTAAATTAGATGTTCTGTACAAATTTATCGAATAAAGTAAATCGTTTTAAGCATAAGATAACTATAATGTTATTATGACAAACTTATGAAATATAATTTTATTTTGTGCAATTAATTTAATTAATTTACCTTTAATTAATTTTTTTATACAGACCCAAAACTCAATTTCATTACATAACTACATGTAAACTACGTTTCTACTTCTTATGAAGTGTATTTATATAATAATAAATAAGTAGGTAATAATCTGAATAGTGTATTCATTTGGAAATTGCTATTTTTCTATGACATGGTTTGGCTTGTAAGTGCACATTAAAATAAAAATACCTAAAATTCTGCGTATTAAGCATTTTTTACAAAAGACATACAATTTTCTTTAATATTAATATAAACTAGTCGACCCGGCAAACTTCGTACCGCCTAACCTATAAATATTTTGTGCACATATTATACCTATAAACCTGCCTCTTAAATCCCTCTATCTATTAAAAAAAACCGCATCAAAATCCGTTTCAAAACTTTCAAGATTCAAGCATACATAGGGACAGACGCGGGAAGCGACTTTATTTTATACTATGTATTGATTAATACTTACTTTTAATTATAATTTAAATAAAACAAATCTGCAAGGTATTTTTATTAATCTTAATCCTATTGCATTTACTTTACTTAATGTGTTATAGAATTGTATTTTAGTTTCGGTTTGACTCCTTAAATACTGTACGAATCGGAGTCTTTTGAATTATGTTCATTGGAATCAGTTACCTAATATATTGTTTACTTACTAGGCTGTTACACCTATCTAGGCGTAGGTATAATTATGCATGATGAGATAAGTATAATGTTTAATTTTTATTGTTTTGTGCTGCGACCATTATTCGTGTGCACTCGGAAGTGCGGCTCACTCCAAATACAGGTTTTTTACTTAAATGGAGAGAGTCGAGTCAAATATATGTTGTAATGCATGTGAACCAATAAAATAATTTTGAATTTTGTATTTTTTTTGAATTGCATTTACTTAATACGTACATACATAATGACATATATTTATTAATCAGCACTGCATATTCATTTCCACAAACTAATTATCGTAACCATATAAACACATTTATCCGCAGTATCGATTAGATTATCACTTAATAGCCTGGTGAAGATACAGCGGCCGCTGCAGCGTAATATACCCTGTTGACATGTCACCGGCGAGCTGGCTATTCAATCGTTTAAGTGAACATGGCCCGTTATCGCTCCAATATTCGCGCTGCATCCACCCAGCCGCCGCCTATCTGGCAAACTAAACTTCGAAGTACGTCAAAAATTAATTATATTTACGGAGTCATGATGAAAGTAGACAAACTTATTACTTATATGTAATCAAGTCGTCATAGGTACTAAGTACCTTACCTAAATTAGTCTCGTGTGGTTGCTCTAAAGTAAATAAAATAATAATATTGTTTTACTGAATGTGTGCCACGACCCCGATTGAAGACTTATTCACACCGACCTTAAATGTAGTCCTTTTATGTAGGGTACACCATAAATGTTTGATAGGCCCATCCCGGGAAATCTCTGTCTCTAGTAAGTGAGGGTCTACACTCAAATAAAACGGAAATCCCAAATATTATTCCGCGTCATTTTCCCTATTCCTTCAATGCGAACTTTTATTTTTATGCTCTTACGTATTCTTATCTGAAGAGAAACACACTCCCGGAGAGCTTCTAGCACACTAGCTTAAATCCTTCTCTGAGAATAAAGTTGGTCTGGAATCACAGCTTGGGAGCTCGCCGCAGACGCGTAATAACTTCAGCACGGGGATTCTAGTAAAAAGTATGTCAAAGGTTTCCGCAAATTAATTTACACGAAGACCGTATCCCTAGCTTGTATGTTAAAGTAAGCCAAGTGTGTCTGCAGCAACCAGTAGATCATGAAGTCGACGGGCGGCACAAATTTAATTTATCTCGCGCGGACTGCAGATAACTTAGTGTGCACACCACACTAGCTTCGGACTCGGTATGGCCCTGGCACCCCTTACTTGCTTGGCATGATTACAACAAGTCTCTCATCGCTTTCGTAATCAAGCTCGTCTCTGTTTTTTTCACATGTTTTGGCATCCACCAATATTAGTATGCCATGCCACAATAACCGAAGTCGAATCACAAAAGATTTCCGGAGCGCGAGTGGAGCAAGGGATGAAAGCCAACATTCTGTAATCAGAAGGGTCGCAATCTCACCTCACCCGCGCCGCCGCCGCCGCCGCCGCCACCGCCCCGCTTCGAACACACCTTCATCAACAAGGGTCCTTGCGCTCATTGTGACATCTCGATTTTTGATAGGCCTGCCTGTGTGACGCATCTTGCTTTAATGTTCATTTTATTTTACCAAAAAATTTCCTAAATAAAACAATCATATTCAGCTTCTTTCTAAGTGGGTTGCCTAGAAGAAGAAGAAGACGCTTTTTGTGTCTTACTTTGTATGCAATAAAGTGTTTTCTATTCTATCCTATTCTATTTATTTTAAGCAATAAGGCCGTCCATTGGAATTGTTGTAGTAATTTTTAAAATTGTATTGATTGCAATAAAGGGTATTTCTATTATTTTTTTAAATTATACATTGGCTACAATTTCAAATCATGAGAAAAAAATCGTGCCACTTCGCGTTTTCAATAGTTATCATCAATCAATATATATAAAACTCGTTCGTTACTGACTGACTGACTGACAGACAACGCAGAGCCGAAACTACTTGGCGTAGCGGGCTGAAATTTTGTATGTAGGTTCCTTAGGGAGTGAAAGGGAGCACTAAGAAACGATTCTCCGAAATTCCTATGGGAACGGGAAAAACTGGATTTTTGTGTTTATGCGAAATCTGCGAGTGAAACCGCGGGGCAGCCTCTAGTTTATAATATAAACTTAGAAAAAACTAGCTGTCACGGCAAATTTCATACCGTTGCGTTCAAAATATTTGAGTGAATAGTGTAGGTGTAGCTTCCCAACAGTGAAATAATTTTTCAGCTCGGTTCAGTACTATCGAATCGAATCTATCCTTTTTGTATTGGTTTTGATATTGATATAAAAATATTTTTTTATTAACAATCACGTTGTAGTTGTTTTCGGTTGGATAGGACTATTAGGACATTGCAGGCTTGAATCAACTGATTGTCCGAAATGGTCCCGGCCGCAGTAGTGGTCGGTATATTTACCTTCTCTCTGGTCGGTATAACCGCGGCGACAGGCTGGCCCTTGTCACGTCGGTACTAAAAATATAAATTCGGCTAAACGTGGGTCCGGCTCTGGAGCTGGTGCCTCTGCCTAACCCTTCGGGTAATAAAACGCGTGAGATACTGTTATGTTCTATTAAATTATATTTTCATCCCATCTACTCGAAAATAGTACTTTTAGTTTACTGTTCTCTTAATCAAAAAGTGACTCTTTATGGACTTCCGGTTTATAGCAAGGCAATAATGAATTTCCATACAATCATTAATGTCCCTTGGTCAATTGTGTTGTGATGTGTGATGCATAATTGTAGTAGAATTTGAATGCGAACGAAGCAAACATAAAACTTTTTATCAAAAAATAAAACCGCCGAGAAAAAAAACTGAAAAGCATAAAATAATAATCGAATTACTAAGTTCTTAAAGTAATGTAGGGTATACCAAGTAATTTTAAGTCGGCGCGCCACACAAGCAAATTCCTTAATTACGTAAAGATTGATGCGCGGCAGCGCACGAATTTTGGTTATTTCTTTAAATTTAAGGTAACTTATTTAGTGATCTTTATACGAGGAATCTGTGGCGCCGACTCAAAATTACTTGGTATACCCTACATTACTTTAAGAACTTAGTAATTCGATTATTATTTTATGCTTTTCAGTTTTTTTTTCGGCGGTTTTATTTTTTGTTAAATGTTTTATTTTATGCTTTTCAGTTCTTTTAGGGTTTTATTATTTTCTTCTCCCACAAGGTGTTCAGTGGTCTCACCGCATAAGGTGATCAGACGACATGGTTTACAGGGACGACAAGATGTATGAAGGTATGGCGATATGTGCGGAAGGCCTATGTCCAGCAGTGGACGTCTTTCGGCTGATTTTATTTCATTTCAAAAGATATTGTAAGTAGGTATCAAAAGTTATATTATAATGTAACACGGAAATGCAACCTGTGAGTTGATAAATCGACCCGCCGACTAAAAAGTCACCCCTATTTTCCCACCCTTAGGGTGGGAATTTTATTTCCAAATTTTTATGGGACCCACTTCAAGGTATGCCCTGTCGATTAAAAAAAGAATTATCAAAATTGGACTACTCTGTAAAAAGTTATGCGTGATCATACATTAAAAAATATATATATATATATATATATACGTGTCGAATTGAGTACCTCCTCCTTTTTTTTTCGTCGGTCAAAAATTTTAATTAAATTTAATCTGTGCATAATTTGACATTGAAAAAAAGGCGGCAAATTACTGTTACTAATCAATTTTAATTTGCTTACTAATTATTGTTATAATAAGAAGTGATTAAAGTTAAGTGAATTTAAAACGACTGATAAGGTCAACAGAATTAGATAGGTACCTAGGTATCAGATTTTTATGGATTTTTTTCTGGTCGGATGGAATGAAAAGTAGAATATAATAATCTGGCGTAAAGATATTCTGCTTCGGGTTTTGTTATAACCCTCGCTTGTTCAAGTTTCAAGTTCAAGTTTTCGAAGTTGAAACCCTCATACATAACACATTACTTTATAATGGTATTATAATGTACTATTAGGATTACTGGTTTCTGAAGTGGCAATAATCAAATATAATAGTATTAGACAGAAAACGATAAAAGATACTGCGACTGTTGTTGGCACACAGGGAGCACCTCGCGGCCCGGACCTGCGTCGCAACAGTTGCACGTTCGAATTTCTTGGGCAAACGTTATTACTGCGCCAATGGTGAAATGTTCCGTCGAAACAATTCACAATAGCGGGAACTCCGATGACAAAGCACTGCAAGATTGGCATACTCCCCGGATGAACTAAGCTACTAAACGCTTGAATATCTCTACAGCAAAAAATTGTTTAGTTTGATTTAATTATACAAACCGCTTGATATAATTTGGTTTTAGGCATTAATATTGTAAACATTAGGAAATGTGAGGAACAAATTACAATGACCTATGCCTATATTTAATTTGAAATTGAGTGTTCTAGAATAATTTCATAAAAATAAACGAGCAAATCTCCTCCTTGGCGAAGTGGGAGAGCAGTTCGTGCCTAGAATAAATTTCTTCAAAGGGATCGTTTTCAATTTCATGGCTCAATCTTCGGAATCTCCGCAGGAATATGTAAAGGGGCATTTGTCGGTGTCAACACGGGGTAATGAGCCCCTCCCGGCAACTGTACATCATTTTTGATAGGCTCTTCCGCGCGGAAAATGCGTCGTTCATTATTTACTAAAACTAAATAGCTTCACCTCACAAGAAAATGTGAAGCTTAATTATATATAGGTACATGTAATATTTCAAGGTTTTTGTTAATTTTTGTATAAAACTCTTTGTATGAAATAACTTTATGTTTGCAAGTTATACTAATCTTATCCCTTCGAAACAGGGAAAAGCAAGAGACATGACAAGTTATACTTGGCCCTAAAGTTTTTAGTATTCGGGAAATGAACAAAGAAAATTACAGGATATTTAATAGAAATGCTCGTTTCAGTTTTCGGAAAAGCACTACATTCGGTTGCTTTAGGAATAGGTATATAATTATTGTATTCATGGATCGTGGCATAATCGTTGTTCGATTGCAATAGGTAGAATTTTAGCTTTTAAGGACCGAAGGGTCATCATGAGTGCCAGAGATTTATCACAACTTCGAGACATTATCCTGATCTACCAACATATTATACGTGCATCTTCTTCTTGTACAGAGAGCTACTCAAATATTTTTTCCAAAGAAGAGGACTATAGAGATAGGTACATTGCGACATACTGGGTACGGTGTAATGGTGGTTGAAATTAGGTTTAATGGAGATACCTGATACATGTTTAATTAGAACTACGAGTATACCTTAGTATAGAACAGAATACTAATATTAAAGGTAATAGGGATTGACCCTCGTTTTCTGGACGACTCCATAAAAAAGACGTAACTATTACTTCTAATTGCACAGAACAGAAACAACCTAAACATAAACATTATTAATTCTGAATAGCTAATTGGTAACGAGTATGACATTGTGGAAGTCAAGTCGTAATGAGTTTTGATAACACGGGGCAAAGGGTGATGTGCTATCAGTTACGGAAAATAATATATCAATGTAGGGATTAATCTTTATTACAAATATAACTTTTAATCATGTGTTCTATTTTCATAAATTTCTTCTAAATAACCGTTAATGTATTGAATTTAAATTAACGTAAAGCGTAGTGTCAAAGAGGGTGCGGGTACCACTACCACAGGAAAAACTTTTTTTTATAGTTATTTTTATTTTTAACTTCCGACGAAAACTCAGAGGGGTGTTATAATTTTAACGTGTGTATCTGTCTGTGGCATCGTAGAGCCCAAACGGATGAACCGATTTTCGTTTAGTTTTTTTTTAGTGTTACTAAAATGATATTGAAATTATATGGTAACATGGTAAGGTAACAATGACCTTTTAAAGATGATCAGCTCTAGTTTTAGTTTAGTTGATAAGGTTCTAGTTTAGAAGATCTGACTCGGTCTGGGATTTATATATTTTTTAATTTTGTTAATAAATTCGTTACGGAGACCTACACAGTACAACACTTACCGTACCTTATCATGGCAGCTTAATACGACCAAAATGAAGACAAGTTTACAATGAAAATGGTTAAGGAGTGCCAGCTACTGTACCTAAGCTAGACAGTAGATACGTTTAAAGCAATTGTTTAGCGGGAATATGTGCGACAGGAACGATAATTAATTATTGAAAAAATATTTCTTCAAGGGACAATATCTTTTTTTATCATTGACTTTCCTTCTTATATTGCTTAGTAGGCCATGCGTAAGTTTGTGTGTATGGTTTTTGTATAGCATTAGCAAATAAAAAGAAAATAGGCAATCTGATTATCTCTCTTTACTTTTTAGATTTCGTTAACATAAGGTACCTGCTATCATGTACAATATTGCAACTTTGTTAAAGCTAAATAGAGGATGATAACCTTTTTTCTTTTTTTTTTAGGCGGGGAAACTCCTAACGAGTACCCAGCAGCCCCGGGGGGAGCCGACGTCGTTGGCTGATAGCAGGAGGGTCGCGGGTGAGCCTGTGGAATTCTCCGCGGCATTCCCCCCAGCATTGGCTGTATAGCCTCTCCTCGGGGGGACATGATGGTTATCCCCCCAGAGCGTGGTAGCTTTCCCAACGCTCAACGGCGGAAACGGGACACCCGCGTTCCGAAGTCCTTCTCGGGGCCGTTATATGACTACACGCACCCAACGACCCCGGGGTCCCCTCTTAGTCGCCTCTTACGACAGGCAGGGGATACCTCAGCTGCAGGGCGTGCGGCGGCGCTTCAAGGTCTTACGCCGCCGCGGCGACGAACTCGCCGTCTGGCCGGGTTCGCCGCCTCCCTCTCGCGTTCGGCCGCCTCCTTGGCGAGCATGACTGCTTCGCAGAAGGAGACGACCGCCACCCAGGCCTCTCTGCCGCTGACCATAGTTCGCACCACGGCCGGCAGGGAGAGGTCCTGCCTAATAGTGGCCTTGAGGGCCGCTCTTTCAGTCGCCCAGGCTGGGCACACCTCCAAGGTGTGCTGGGCCGTATACTCAGGGCAGTCACAGTGGTGGCATCGGGGGGACTGCTCGCGCCCCAGCATAGCAAGGTAGCTCCCGAAGCAGCCATGCCCCGAGAGCACCTGCGTTAGCCGGAAGCTGAGAGCCCCGTGATGCCGATGCAACCACTGTGGCAGAACGGGGAGGATCGCCTCCACCGTCCTGTGCCCCGCGCTCGGCCTCTCCAGCCTGAGCGCACAAACTTCTTCTGCAGCGGCGTCGGCCTCCTGCCGGCGAGCTGCTGTTTCGCGCGGAGAGGGCCAGTGGTCCCCCGCACGCGCCTCCTCGCGCCAGTAGAAGATGTCCGCGAGGGCCCTCGCGTCAAGGTCCCATGGCAGACTCCGCGCCATCACGCATGCCGCCTCGCGGGCGATCGTGCGATATCCACGCGCTACCCGGACAGCCATTACTCGCTGGGCTCGGCCCAGCAACACCTCGATGTGGCTGGCTAGTGCAGGTGCCCAGATCGGGGCGCCGTACATCGCAATGGTCCGCAAGATCCCCGCATAGAGCTGCCGGCAAAAGGCCGCTGGCCCTCCAAGGTTCGGCAGCAGCCTACTCAGGGATGCTGCCGCCACAAGCAACCTTGGTTCCAGGCGCTCAAAGTGAGCGTGGAACGTCCACCTGCCGTCGAGGACCAATCCCAGGTACTTCAGGGTCGACTCGACGGCAATGGTCTCCCCGCCCACAATGAGGGGTGTGTTCGGCGGGGGGCGATTTCTCGCCCCGTGAAACCACACCGCCTGGGACTTTTGGAGGGCCACCTCAAGGCCCAACATTCTGATCCTGCGCACCACGTGCGCCACACCAGTGGTAGCGGTTATCACTGTATCCCTGTAATCGTACCCTCGAGTCGTCACCAGGGTGCCATCTGCATAGCAGGTCAACTGGACACCCGGGAGGTTGGATCCGCGCAGCACCCAGTCATAGCCGAGGTTCCACAAAAGGGGGCCAAGAACGGACCACTGGTGGACCACGGTGCTGGCCAACAACACCGCCAGCACCACCCCGCCCCCAGCAACCGCCTCATCTGCGATGTCGCGCACGCGCTGCACAGCATGTAGCGTGGAGCGACAGGCGCGGAACCCAAACTGGTTCTCCGACAGATCCGGCCCAACCGATTGAAGGTGCCGGTTGATGCGGGCAGCTATAACTCTCTCGAGCAGCTTGCCCGCCCCGTCCAGCAGGACGATCGGCCGAAAGTCTGTTGCAGCGACAGAGTCGGCGAGCCGGCCCTCCTTACGTAGTAGGACCAGCTTGCCCGTCTTCCACTGCGCTGGAAAGACTCCTTGTTCCATGCAGGTGGAAAACAGACTCCAACAGCTCTGGCTTCAGAGACAGGAACCAGGCCTGTGCGGGGATGACCTGACGCTATCTTCTTGCCGCGGAGGCGTTCGACCGCCGCTGCCAACTCTGCCTCAGTCACCTCCTCGGGGACTGCCAGTTCGGGTTCTGGATCCGTCACCCCAATCACTGGGGCCTGGTGCTCCCCAGAGAATGATAACCTGACTCAACCTAGGTAAACCGCCAAGACTCTGACTCTAATCCCAGGGCAAGCAAGACTTTCAGTGTTTTAACGGCGCCGTATTATTTTTATTAGCATTTTTAAATTTTAAGTATAGGTATTGGCTGTGTTAATATTTTAGGTATTACCTATCATCGTTTTAAAGTTTTTGATAATAAAGAAATTTCAGCATTCTTAAAATTTATCCAAAAAGCTCTTCGTTCAATACAAACAAAAAATAAACGAAAAATTACCAATTTATTTATGATTAAAAGGTAAAATGTTAAGAATAACTGTAGCAGTTTTTTAATTACATTGTGATTCTTATATGGCGTTCGAAAGAGTATAAAATAAAAAGATGTTTTAGACAAATTGTAAGAACTCGAGCATTTTTACTTTTTTTTTTAATTGAGTGCAAATTTGTCTGTTAACAAAATAAAAAAACATTTTTTGTTGGAGGGCCGATAGTTTTTTTTAAGTTGATATAGGCCGCTAGTCTAGTACACCTAACTTATCTTTTTAGGACAGTGGTCTAAGTCAAGATGACAATAAAATTAAGACAATATGTTTATTTTTTTTATTTTTAGAAAAGTTGTTTAGGTGTAGTTTTTAAATTAAAAATTTCAATAAAAAAAATTATAGGGCCCAGCGGTATATCTTTGGGGTGGAACGCATAGCAGACGGTCCCCCCTGTCCCCCATTTACGTTTGTCTACTCATCTGCCATACACATATATGTATGTATAAACGTTGTATAAATGAACACTTGAAAAATAAACTATCAAAAAGTTTTCTTAAATTGTTAAGATGGAAGTTTGTGAAGCAGGTTCCAACTTTCGAAATTGAAATAAAAATCGAATAAAAGTCTAGCAACGATAGACTTTCTCAAGCTCTTAACTCGCATTAAAATTTTAACGACAAATAAAGAATTAAGTCGAACTAAGCAGCAGGCTGAGCGGTAACAGTATAAAATAAAAAATTTATACAATATATATAACTAGTCGACCCGGCGAACTTCGTACCGCCTTACCTATTCCTATGTTGTGCATGTATTATACATATAAACCTTTCTCTTGAATCGCTCTACCTTTAAAACCAAACCGCATCAAAATCCGTTGCATAGTTTTAAAAATATAAGCATACATAGGGACAGACGCGGGAAGCGACTTTGTTTTATACTATGTGTTGATGATATATATTCATTTGATAAAATTTTATTTATTAAAAGAAACACAAAAATATTTACAGTACATTACATATTTACAGTATAAAATTCCGGTTAACTAAAACATTTTAAAATAAAACATATACCTACAAATAAAATATTTCGTTCAGATCGCCGCCACTGGTCGGAACCGTGCCCAGCATGATGGCTGCGTTTCCACGCTGGATGGCCAGGCTTAAACGCTGGCCAAGATATGAGCCGGCCCGCTGGTCACCTGACTGGTCGATTAGGCGCGTCGACAGTTCTCTAAACAATCGGCGCGCCTCCGGCCCCCACGGCCCTAGGGTTTCGACCCCAAACGGCACAAATTTGTACTCCCCACTAAGGGTTGCGTATTTGGGGCGTTTGAGGTCTTCAGCAGCTGCGGCTGCCGCGCCCGCGCCAGCTGCCGTGTGTTTGACGTGACGTGTTTCATTTAATTTTATTTAATTTACCTTCCAGTTCAATTTTAACAATTTCAACAATTTTATCAATGGAATAGAAGACGAAAGAAAAGCTTCGAACAGTCATATATCCCAAGACGTGGTAAAACTATCAAGGGGTATTTGTTGACACCCAGCCTTAATAAACTTTAATGTTTAAAATTTATTTAAATTAAATGCCATAGAAAAAAAAGTTTTTATATTTTATGGAGGGTTATCTGGGCCTCATGTTGAACTTTAGTACTTTTTCACGGAACAGAGCCGCTTGCCAGCCGCATGTGTTGAACTTGGACCATTATATATATTATCGAAAAATAAAACGTTATTAAATAATGTGTGTGTGTCACAACACACACACATTATTTAATAACGTTTTATTTTTCGTCCTATAATACGGGTTTTTTTTCTGATGTTATAAGTACAATACTTTTCTCTTTTTTGATCAGACTTCATAATGAATTTTCAAGTAAGTTACACTTTGTTTAAAAAAACTGGTCATATGAATTCTCGGGCCTAATAAAAAACACGAAAGCTTTTAAACTTTGTAGGTACCTACTGTAAAATTAAGTATTCTGTAACTTAAAAAGATTTCCTGTAACTTTAGTATCATTAATTTTCTCAAAATTCAAGTTTCCATTTTAAGTATAAAGTGAAGTTTTTGATAAATATTTTTGCCATTGCTTGGTTAAAAATTAAAAATTATGTCCTAAAAAAATATGTGATATAGTACTTATTAATATAATTTTTGGTCTATATAAATAGGCGTTAGGCTAAGGTCAGATTTTTATAAATATTTCAATATTCAAATTCAATTATCACATAAGCTATTATTGCTGCTCTTGCGTAACTTGAAATGCTGGCTTCCGCACATAAGTACAGCTTCTACCTTGCCATATCCCGTATAGTTAAAATATATCGCGAGCGCATTTCGTCATGTCATTATGCAAGGAAAGGGCAAACTTTACGACTATAATAATGCAAGATTCCCGACTCAGCGAAGGCCCATAAATGACGAAATTTCCATTATTGTACGTTGTTTTATGAGAACGATTAACCTTTTCATGAAACTTATCGACTAATTTGAAAAATTCAAAAGGAAACCTTTCCATATTTTTTACGCCGTTGTTATTCCGGGTAAGAGAAACCCATTGTTACCTGGAAGGGTTGCAACCGACAGTTAACATTTACCAATATCAATAGTGTTTATGTACTTACATTAATGTTGATACAAGTTTGACCCCATAGATCTTGGCTAAATTCCAACATACCTCACTTCTAGAAACTCTGTAACCGTGATTAATGTTTGTAATAAAATTTTAAATAATAATATTATTATAAATACATAGCAGGTGACTCTCTTACCTATAATATGGAATAGAATAGAAAACACTTTATTGCATACAAAGTAATATAAAACAGTACATTATTAAATTTAGGGTGCAGACAAATTGAATTTGCAAGCAATGGGAGGCCATATCGCTAAAAGCGATTTCTTCCTGACAACCCACACTATACCGATAATATGCACTTTTTTCAAAGAATAAGATCTCAAATCTTTTTGTAAGGAGCTCATTAGGTTCGCATAGCGTATGACATCACAATGTCTGCAATCACAGTTTTATTATCGGTGATATCGGGCCTGGAGCCTCATCACACGTGACAGTATTCTCGGAGTATGAGTAGCTATGTCATAACCATTATGATGAGCATAATTTCGAAGTTTGTATTAATAAAACTATTCGTCTAAACTCGTCGTCATCGTGTTTGTAAATGTTAAAATTAAAACCTTGTTACTGTCGAACACAATTTGGGTCAGACATAAGTTGTCAGTTGTACATGCTGTATATTAGGTACAAATCATAATCTCACGCCTTTTATTCCCCGAAGGGTTAGGCAGAGGTACCAGCTCAAGAGCCGGACACACATTTAGCCGAGTTTATGATTTATTACCAACGTGACAAGGGGCCAGCTTGGGTACAAATCAATAATATAAAATTTAAATAATCAATACATAGTATAAAATAAAGGCCTTTCCGCTGTCTGTCTGTCGCTATACTGGGTGTTACTGACAACGCGGTAATAAATTAAAGTATGGATTCTGCTCACCATAACTAACAACTTTCCCAAAGCAACATAGTTCGAAATCTGAAAAAAAAAAAAAAAAATCAGCTGTTCCATCATTGGTTCGAGCAGCTGACAGGGTCAATGTACGGGACAGCTGATTTTTGTTTTGAGATGTCCGACCCCTGTTGCTTTGGGAAAGTTGTTAGGTATGGTGATCTGATTCCCTCCTTTGATTTATTACCGCCTGGTCAGAAACACCTTGTAATATGCTTAAATCTTTTAAACTTTGCAATAGATTTTGATGCGGTTTTTTTTAAATATATAGAGTGATTAAAGAGGAAAGTTTATACGTATAATACATACACAACATATTAATAATAGGTTAGGCGGTACGAAGATTGCCGGGCCGACTAGTAAATAATAAAATACAAATGAAATCCGCACACGCTTTGTCAAAACTCAAACTCAAACTTTGCCCTTGAGCTCGGCTCAAGGCTCCAATAACGCTGGCTGCATCGCCGCGCTGAACAGCAAAAATCAAATATCAGCAAATCAATTGTATTACCGATACCGATACAACAAAGAACTAGATTGTAAACCTTTTGTAAACTAACTGAATCGACCCATGAATGAAAGCAGATTCCTCCCTATACGTAGAAAGCACAATCCTTCATTAGGGTCCTTTTCACGGTCTCTGCTGCTCGCGGTCGCACTGGCAGGGAATGTAAACTTGTTTAAAGAAAGCTGGGTTTTCTTGACATATCATATGAAAGATGCACTAAGTACAGAGGCGGACACGATCGGCGTAACACTTCCGGTTTTTCTGTATTGCAAAATAGCTCTTGTTCTTTGGTAATACAGCCTAGGGCTGACGAAACCATAGACAAATCTGTTACGGCCTCCTAGTCCGTGACTGTACGTACTCGTAAGTAGATGCAAATTTTAATTAGGTATGAAGGATATTTTAGTCAAGGACCCAAAATCCATGTCTTTTTTTTTGTTTATATTTTATCAACTGTAGTGGAAGGTTATCTTGGACGCAATAATGACGCTGCACCCTTATATGAGCACATTGTCGGCCTACGGACGATATTATTTGTTTCATTGTTAAACGTCTTGTGTGCAATTTGTTTTATTCTAGAAGAGTGGTGGGGAATAGCACAGGTTTTTATAAACTTAAAGCGGAATTCCTAACTATATTTATATTGTACCAAGAAACTGAATAAACTTTATTTATTATTATTGATATCAGTAAGCACCTAGTGAGCTGAAATTTTTATAATAAGCTCCTTCGGATTTATACTTTAGGTGGTAAATTAATGTAAGTTTACATTAAAATGAGAATGTTTAAGACTTGGCTACTATGTATTTTCTGGTTTTCATCCAGAAACTTTTAGAGGCATAAAGATAGAGGATCGACATTATTCGAAAGAATATAAATCGCACGTAAAGAGAATGACGATCAAAAAAGTTAAGGTACTGAAACAAGAAAAACAGGAATGTACTCTGTAAAAAATAAATTCCTTATGTACCCACCTATAAATCTCAAGGTAGAGATGTAGTGTAGCACACGCTTCATACGTTGCTTTTAACCCGGCTACCTACCCTTGGAGGATCTCCTGTGCACAAAGTAACCTATCGAAGCGGAAACTTCATGTTTAATTTCGCCTTTGTTAGAGGTCCTGTTTTTTTATTACTTCAAGGAAAATCCTACGAAAGTTTTTTTTTTATCCCCAAAAAATAACATAAGTAGGTAAGTATAATTGTGTTAAATATTAACTGTTAAAAAATTGGTTACTGTTGAAATATAATCATACAAAATATATTATTAAGTAAGTACAATTTTAATTAATATTGAATGAATCTAAAAGCCGTTTCCTATTTAGCATTTGCTCAGTTGAAACAGTACCTATCTGTTCAAACTATCAACATAAAGTATTGTAGTAAAGGGTGGTGAAGGTTTCAAAAGTCTAAGAGTAGACAGCAGGAATGTTGTCCTTGCTCCAGTCGATGTCCACAGCCTTGCCGCTGCGCGCGCTCTCCTCGGCACAAGTGGCGATCTTGCTCACTGCAAGCGTCTGCCAGCTCGTTACTTCCATGGGGACACCGTCTATATAAATAGAGAATTTCTTTAAATGGTTGCTTACGTTAATTTTATTTAAAAAATTGTCTTACATATTTCCAGTTCACAAGTTAAATACATTTTGGAACAACTTTTTGCTTAAGATAAGTTATTGCTTATTTCAAAACAGTACTATGTCCAGAAACTTACTCTGTACCACATCCAAAAAGTGATCAAACTCGCGCCTATAGGCGACGTGATAGCGAGATGGGAAGGAGTAGTAGATGGGGCTGGTCTTGACCCCAGACTGACCGATAACATCTTCCACAGAGTGCAGTGGCCTCTCGTTCTCAACTTTAATCATGCCTACGAAAAAACGATGCAGAATTATCGTAGGTATATTATCATTTAGATTTGCGAACAAGATTTATATCCGTAAAAATTTTCTTACCCTTGTTTCCGAACACTTCAAGCCTTTGGTCGTAACCATATGAGCTGAAGCGGCTGTTGTCACCAAGAACGACGGCACCAGATGGGAATGTGAGCAGGAAAGCGATAGTGTCAAAGTCGTCAATAGCTTTGACTTCAGGGATTAGCGCGGATGCCGAGGCCTGCACGCGGATGGGCAGCTCTCCGAGCACCCAGCACGACATGTCAAAGTCGTGAACAAGGCAATCATGGAATACACCACCTGGAATATTGTTTACCAATAATTGTGTCGTTTTAGTCATCTTAATACCTATACATATGATTCGTGTATTACAAGATCTTACCAGATGTCTTCAGATAGGCAATGGAAGGCAGTGGAGAGTCTCTAGCCGTGACCTTAAGAATTTGCACATGGCCAACGTCCCCTTTTCTGACCCTTTCCTTAAGAGATCTGTAGGCAGGATCAAACCTTCGGTTGAAGGCGGCAAAAAGGGTACGTTTCTTAGCTTTGGCGGCTTCATAGCACTTTTTGGTGTCCGCAATGTTCTCAGCAATGGGTTTTTCGCAAAACACGTCCTTGTTGTTAGCAATAGATTGAACCACGATATCGTGATGTGTGTAAGTTGGAGAGCCGATAACGACAACATTGACGCTAAAAACAGAATAAGTAATTTAGAAGACTTAAGATAAAGTTATATAAGTTTTTTCTTAAATTTAATAAACTCACAACTTGTCACTGTAAACCTTGCCGGCATCCTTCGAGGTGATAAAGGTGACATCATGACTGAGTTTCCAATACTTCTTAAGGTCATTAAACTTTTCAGGCCTGTCGTCAACTATGTATTTCAGGATAACGCGCGGATTGCGAATTATATTGTTAAGGTGGATTGAGCCAGCGCGGCCCAGTCCGAAAATAGCGGCCACGACAGGCGCTACTTGGGTTTTGCTGGCATGGTTAGTGTTCACATTGTTAAGATACCTGTAAATAGTAAAACAAGTTTTATAAGCTTAAGTCAAATATGTAGGGAATCAAGAATTTAGAAATATATAAGTACAGTGGCGGACACGGTCGGTGTAACACTTCCGGTTTTTCTGTATTGCAAAATAGCTCTTATTCTTTGGTAATACAGTCTAGGGCTGACGAAACCATAGACAAATCTGTTACGGCCTCCTAGTCCGTGACTGTACGTCTTTACTGTTAATAATTGTTATATAATATATGTAGGCGGTAATTATAAATAGTGAACGCTCAGTATTGATTTAACAACGACAGTATTGTTTCTTTATTGCTATCTGTCTACTCACTCAGTATGGTAGAAATCTAATTCAGGGTACGTAGCCTCTTGTTTGTAGGGAGATGGACCGGCGAACTTAAGGGTAGCCATTCTGCTTAACAATCTAAAAAGATACAAATAAGATTTACAATATTTTAATTCAGTTTCTGTACATCAAGAAAATCATGGCATTTGCGAGGTACTATGAAAAGATTGCATAAAAGGACGAATGGATGACAACTCATTTTAGGTACCTATGTAAAAAGGTAATAAATAAACCGGTCAACATAGGTACTATTAAATATGTATCGAAATGCATTTTTTCTAGATAGATCATATCAGAGAAATTCCCTGAATTAACAAGCATAACCATTCTTAACAACGAGAAATATTAGACTATATATTAATACTTACATATTAATTTTAAAGTATTTTGTACAGCAACCAACCCCAAAACAAACCTATATCTACAGCAGACGTCTAATAACTGAATTGAGATCGACTGATAATTTACTTAAAGTTAACTTAGCAACACAACAGCACAAACCATCATTAGGTAAGTACTTATTCTTGTGAAGCTACTGTAAAAGCAAGAAATACGATAAAACCTACGATTCCAGTGAAACTAGAAATACTTTAATAAATAAATGAATTAAAGGAGTTCGTATTTATGCGGTTCATCAAGTTTCAATGATTTTTCTCTTTGTTGCCTTGAAGAAAGCGCTTTTACCGATATTGCCATCTTTTTGTTGTGTATACGTAATTGTACATAATGCATATATATGAAGTGGCCAAATCGTAAAATTGGCGATCTCATGATCTGGCCGGCCTTTTCATGAATAGTGCACATTTCATGAAATGGCACATATTTCTTTGCCCAGATCGTCGAAACCTCAACGTTTAACGATTTGGCCGACCACGTTTGGCCAAATTGTTGTTGTGTAACCTAAAAATTTAAATTGCATTATTTAACTTGTAAAAGTTCCCAGTACTAGCTAAATATAAATAATCTAACTCAGAATACAATAACAAGTAAAAACAGTTATTTTACTATAATTCGAGTAATGTATGATTTAAATACGGACCTTTTAAAAAATCGTTCGAACTCCATGGTTTTTGAAGTTGCTTTCGTTTATCGATTCGTTTGCATAAAATTCACAAATCTTTGAATTAAAACGTAGTTGTTCTGTACTTACTTTTATCGTCTTTTTCCTCACTTAAATTCAGTTTTTTTACCGACGAAAAAAAAGGAGGTACTCAATTCGACACGTATATCTTTTTTTTTTGTTTTTTTTTTTTTAATGTATGATCACGCATTACTTTTACAGAGTAGTCCACTTTTGATAATTCTTTTTTTAATCGACAGGGCATATCTTGAAATTGGTCCCATAAAAATTTGGAAATAAAATTCCCACCCTAAGGGTGGGAAAATAGGGGTGACTTTTTGGTCGGCGGGTCGATTTATCCACTCACAGGTTGCATTTCCGTGTTACATTAAGACTTTTGATACCTACTTACAATATCTTTTGAAATGAAATAAAATCAGCCGAAAGACGTCCACTGCTGGACATAGGCCTCCCCCACAAATCGCCATACCGACCGGTCTTGTCGTCCCTGTAAACCATGTCGTCTGGTCACCTTATGCGGTGTGACCACTGAACACGTTGTGGGAAAAGAAAATAATAAAACCTTATTATTTTCTTCTCACAACTAGAACTGAAAAGCATAAAATAAATCTTTTTATAAAAAAAAAAACCGCCGAAAAAAAAACTTAAAATTACTTGGTATACCCTACATTACTTTAAGAACTTAGTAATTCGATTATTATTTTATACTTTTCAGTTTTTTTTCGGCGGTTTTATTTTTTGATTAAAAGTTTTATTTCATTTTATTATTGTAAACCGTAATGGCGCGTAACATCAAATCACGCAACAACAGCGCCACTAGCGGAGTAATTTTTAACCTATTCAACGATATGATAGCTTAACGTTTGGCCATTTCATGAAAAGTCATTCGATCACTCGGCCAAATCGTTAAAAGTTGTGATTTTAACAATCTGGCCAACAAGTATTAGCCATTTCATGAAAAAATCAAATTTCATGAAATTGCCGGCCATATCATGAAATGGCCAATTTTACGATATGGCCACGACATATACCTACTGATTAATAACTTAGACTTTTTTTGGCACGAAACCACACACGGTATTATAAACGTTTTAATATTAATCTTATTTGGTAAAATTTAGAGGCAACATAATTATAATGGTCTGGCATAAATACTACCCTAACATGATTTATCTACATACCAATGTTAAAGGTTGTCTAAACAAATTGCAGTAAAATTGTAACTGCAAAACAAGGCGTTTGCTTATTTACAAAGATTAATATATATATTTTTTATAGTATAAAATAAAGTCGCTTTCCGCGTCTGTCCCTATGTATGCTTAAATCTTTAAAACTACGCAACGTATTTTGATGCGGATTTTTTAAATAGATAGAGTGATTCAAGAGGAAGGTTTATAAGTATAAAAAGTGCACAAAATACGTAAAGGTTAGGCGGGTCGACTAGTATATATATATATTCATCACACCTATTCGAAAAAGACTAAGTACTTTAGTCCCCTTTGTATGCGCCTAAAGTTGTTGTTTTCCTATAGGAGCCTCATAGCGGGGCCTAATAGTAGATTGTGACACAACGGAGCAAAGTTATATTTTTACGGCGAGGGCGCTTTTTTGAATCCAGAGCGAACAGAGGGATTCCAGAGTAGAATCCCGAGCGTAGTGAGGGATTCTTTAGTGGAATCCCGAACGTAGCGAGAGATTCAATGTACGTCGCCCGAGCCAAAAATATATTTTGCATCCGTATAGACATGGTTTTTATTCACACAAACAATACAAGCATACAAACTAATAACAATAATAAATTATATAAAATAGTGATACAGCAAAAATAAAATAGGAAATTATAATAAGTAAGAACAAGCATACAAACTAAAACTATAAAATAAAAATGATTATAACAAAAGAAAAACATAATATAACTAGTAAGCCTGTATTGTGCATTTGAAATGGCTCCGACTCAGCATATGCTGCAAAAAATGCAACGCTGATTATTCTGCCAGAACGAAAGAGCAGCCGTGTGGTACATAATTACAGACCTGTACACATACATAACTTATACATAACTTTATGTATATTTTAAGACACAGCTAATATCCATATAAAACTAAATATAAATATTATTTTTGTGTACAGTGTAAAAATACTATTGCGTCGACTGATTTCTTAATGAAAGTGTTACTGAGGAATAAATAATAAGTTGTGTTGGTAACAAAATAAGCGATGCAAAGTGAAACAAATTAAAAAATAAATAAATAATAAAATCCCTATGAACTCATTACAGAAAATGTTTCATTCATGGCGCATTAATTTGGAGATCAAGAAAATATTTTCTAATGTTTTTCCTAAAAGTGACCTTACTGACGTGTTTCCGAAGTGGTGGAGGAATGTTGTTCCAACATTTAGTGGCGCCATACGTGAAGCTACCTCGCAAAGCTGCTGTTCGGTGATAAGGAGTTACGAGTTCTGGTGTGCACGTCCTGCAATCTCGGCGCGTATTACGCCAGGTCAGTTTTTCATATAGGTAGGAACGTTTTTTTGTTCTTATAATTTCAAACAAAAGACAGGCTAAATAAAGATTTTGTCGACCTTCCATTTTCAGAATACCTGCGTCGTTAAGGTATGGCGTGACGTGAGTTCGTGGCGGGATGTTGAAGCAGAACCGAGCGCAGGCATTCTGAACACGCTGTAGGAGACGTTGAGTTTTTCTAAATAGGCATGGCCCATACACAGCAATGCAATAGTTAAGTTTAGACAGCACTAGCGAATCACAAAGTTTAGTCCTAATTTTAACACTAAGATAAGGTCGCATTTGATACAGAACTTTAAGCATGAAAAAGCAATTGCGAACAAGTTCAGTCACGTGCATCTCAAAATGAAGATGGTCATCCATGACAAGTCCCAAGTTTCGCGCCTGTGTCACCCTCTCGATCGGCATACCATTAATTAATATGTCCATACTGTTACGACCCAGGCGCTCCGTTTGATGCTTGGTTCCAAGGATAATACATTTTGATTTCGTAGGATTTAGTGTTAGACGATTAAGAGTTGCCCAGGAAGCTACACGTTCAAGATGTGCATTATTTTTTTTAAAAGGGTTTTTATCGCTAAGATATAACTGTAAGTCATCAGCATATATGTGGAAGTCACGATCACTATGCAGAAAGCAACGTCAGCGCTGTACAAAATACTTCTGGTTGAGCCATCCGGGAGATTGACATCTATCCTTTGGGCAGCCCCGGAACTAGGGGGGGGGCTGCTAAGGGCCCGTGCCCCGGGCGCCAAGATCAGGGGGGCCAATTCACACTACCGACGAATGTCAAAAAGTCAAAAATTATTTAATCGATATAGGATGAAATATATCACTTATTGAAGGTTAATAAGACTAATTATTCTAATTGGTATTGATACCTTATTTAGTAAAGTATTCTATACTGTGTGAGGCGAGGTTGTTCAGGGGCGCCCACCAAGAGGCTCAGGCAAACAAATGTTTGCCATGCCTTACGACAATGGTCGCCTGGAGACGTAATAATGGTTCATCATTCAACACATCATTTACTTAAACTTGACCAAGCACGGATTAAGTAATATTATGGCCATATCAACTCGATCGATACCCAAAGGGCGCGGAGCTGACGACGTTCTGCACAAACTTTTTTTCGCAGGGCACGTACGCAAAATTAAATTTACGCGCGTAAAGCGTATAAAAGTAGGTAGGTAACAATTCTTCCACATCTAACTTACTCGAAATCTCAATATCGAATGAACTTTCCGAAGACTAAGCGATCTGCTGCACTCACTGCGTGAAAATACGTCGGTACGTTGCATAAAGAAGTGTGTGTGATATCAAAGAGCGCTCTAGCGCCGCGTAACGCCGGCGCTCCAGCGCGACGCTATAGCGTCATCTGTTTGACAAAGCCTGGGTGACAAAGCATTTGGGTGAATTCTCCGGGAAATCAATCGAGTTAAATAATATCCTTGCCCATTTCTTGGCACTAATCTTACTCTAAAAGTTGCAAAAAATTTGACAAAATCCAATGGAATATTGTTTAAATTAAAAGAGGATGGAGCAGATGCCAAAAAATGTGGTTTCCTATCCTGTGCTGCTGTGTTTATAATATTATTTCCAGGATTAGGTATGTTCAAATACCTATCCTATAGGTAGGCATGTTCAAATGTCGATCAATAAGTGGACATCTGCGGCCGTAGCATGACCAGAGAGATGGGAGATTGCTACTCAGAATCATTGAGCATGACCGACCATTTGTCCAATCCTTGTCACTTTTTACATATAAAATGTATTGAGATAATGTTAAAAGAGGTTAAAAGTGAGAGAAAAACTCGACAAATGGTCGGTCATGCTACGGCCGCTTATAGGTGAAATTATAGGCATAAAAAAAAATTCAATATAACTGGGCAGGGGGGGGCGCCATTTTTCAGTTTTGCCCCGCCTAAAAAAAAATTGAAGATCCGGGGCTGCCTTTGGGAACGGTCCTTAAGGTAACTCTTAAACCAAGTAATAGATCCGGTATCAAACCCATAAAAAGCCAACTTTGATAGAAAAAGGTCCACATTAATGCAGTCAATGCACGCGAGAAATCCAGAAGTGTTAGAACCGTAGCAGATCCAGCATCTTGTGCTGAAAGGATATTATCGACAACATCAAAAAGTGCTGTGGTAGTGCTACAGCCTTTCCTAAAACCTAATTGTTTAAGCGGTAAAATTTTGTTAACTTCACAATATGCCATGAATTGATTGTAGATAACCCTCTCTAGAATTTTGGACATGCAAGGTAACACGCTGATGGGCCTGAGATCTGATGCGTCGAAAGGATTGTTGTTCTTAGGTAGAGGTATAACACTGGCCACCTTCCACAAATCAGGAAAAGTAGAAGTAAGAATGGAGTAGTTAATCATTGCAGTTATAATAGTCCATGGAGATTCCGTCTACGCCGCGGGCTCTTGTTTTTATTGACATAATTATTCCCCCAACAGTCTCCTCATCCACAGCATGCAAAAAAAAAGTTACTCTCTGTCCGTGTGTTACTGTACTCTTTGTGTTACGCTTTTCATCACCATTATGAGAAAATTATACATACTAGAGGCTGCCCCGCGGTTTCACTGGCGCAGATTTCTCATAAAAACAAAAATCCAATCCCGTTCCCATGGAAATTTCGGGAAATCCTTTCTTAGTGCTCCCTACACTCCTTAAGGAACCTGCAAAATTTCAGCCCGCTACGCCCTGTAGTTTCGGCTCTACGTTGTCTGTCAGTCAGTCAGTCAGTAACGGAAGACTTTTATATATATTGAATCTTATTAATTAATTTTTTTAAATAAAATGAGGGATAACAACTAAATTGAAATGAACTGGTAGGTATATTGTAAAAAACTTATATGTGATATGAATGTAGATAAAGTTATGTATACAACTGTACATAATCCGACTCGATTCATAAAACCACATAGTGTATTAATATTTATCAGTCACTTGATGCGCTTGAACTATAAAATAAATTTGTAAAGAAACATTTATTACCAACTTTGAACGTAAAGGATGATCCTTTCGATTAACAAGGTTACCTACTTATAATGCTGTGTTAAAATATAATTCCGATTTTCGATGCTTGCTTTCAAGTGATGCTGATCCACGTAGGAAGATACCTACCTACCTACCTATAATATCAAGCAGAAACAAGTTTTGTTTCGTCGGACTAACTATTCTTAGAATAATAAGATTTATACAAGGAGAGTCCTCGGGGCCTGTCTTAGTTTTGAAATGTAATTTTCTTGTCAAGTTCTTCCCTGTTGCATACCATGTCTCTGCAGTTTTTCTCAAACGTAGAGACTTGCGAAAAGTTTTACCTACCTACCTACTTACTTATATATAATATAGGTACTAGTTGTCTGCGTACTACGTGGCACTACCTTACATACTTTACAAAGGAAAGTTGTGTAGTCGAGTGAGAAGAGGCGTCTTTCCGTTCTATACAAAGCCAGTACGCAGTCATAGGAAACTGCTCACGTATACATTGTAATGCTGTTTTAAAATCTGTTATTACAATGCATACACGAATTTTGCGTACTGATCGTGTATAGTTTGTAGCGTGGATGCTCGCGTCTTCGTTCCGGACTATACTACACCATTTACTCACACTTGCACTTGACAAACTGACTTGTTTTTTTTTTGTTATGTGTGTGTTAGTAAATATGGAATTAGATTATGTATAAGTATTTTATTAGGAAGAATTAAATTTAAACAATAATTACTTCAATTCAAAACAATTTTTTTTATTAAAAAATAACTTTTTTTCGAGCATTATTAATATTTTATAAAACGTTAAATGCTGAATCGTATTTTCTTTTACGATTTTGTTTTGCAGTGGATTCTGCCTGAAGCTTATGATCGGCCCGCTTGTGTTCTATTTTTAGTTCATTTTCATACAGATGTCGGCTCCATGTATCTTGAGGGACAGTCTATTATTGTTAAAAATTAAGTTTTGGGTCTGTTGGTCTGTACTGACATGTTTTAGTGTATTATAGAAAATATGAATGGCTTTTAAATTTAATGACGATGGATGTGCTTCTAAAATGAATGTAAATTTGTTATAAATCTTTATTTTATTTAACGTCAGTGCTTTAGTGTGGTAGGAAAAACGGGGTCATCATCATCGGTGCACCATAAATTGGTAGCGGACTATAAGTAAAAACTCTTCTAGGTCCTTATTATTACACAAGATGCAATATACAAAAATAGAAAGAGATGTCAATACATCGAAATGGCGAGCATGCAACTGCTCAGGTATAAATTGTAAATAGAGTTTTGGGGCGCTTACTCCTAACAAGCGAAACAAGATCCCAGAAGAGATTTTGATCCTGAATGATAATGATTTTAAAACTCGTATCAAAAAAGGAAAGCTTATTACAATATTGATGATTATGCAAACGACAAAGACGCATGGAAGAAGTCTTTCATTATTTCATGTACTTAAATTTTTATTAATCTGTATAATGTTTAATGTTCATTGCATTGTAATGAGGGGTTTTCAAAGAGACAGAAAAGAAAAAAAGTTTCTTAATACGCCCGTAGATGGCGGTGTCTACCGCAATATCAGAGAGATGGGAGATCGAGTATTCTGCTAATTAAAAATCTTAATTTCACCTACTCCGTCACTGCCTCAGTAAAATTTAAATTTGTTTTTTTTATTTTGAGCTATTCAATCATTCATTTCATCTTGACCTATTGCTCCTGGCAGAGCGCCATCTCATAGCAGCGTATAAAACTTGTTTTTTTCTTCTGAGCCACAGAACAAGAGAATACAATAGAAAAATAGCATCATGAGCTTTTAGTACTGAAACCAGTGTGTCCAAACTCACACATATAAACCAAACGCTCACTATGAAATCCAAGCTACCATTGGTGATTAAGGGGCTAAAATTGGGAAAACGGCGAGAGGAGTGTTCGTATATACGACTTTAATAACACTTAAAAATAATACAGAAAGCTATTTTTTTTTTCGTAGCTTCTCAAAAGACTGAACTACAATATAGAAGGTTTTCAAATAAAAAAAACTAAAGGGTTTTCTTATAAAAAAATCGTAAAGTTCATCAAAAACTGCAAAAACAGCTTTTGCTGTTAACGATTGTTTACTAGTTTAAAAGTAAGTTGAAGCAAAACAAAAATTGTATCATAAACTAGAAAGTCTGTTCAACTTTTATATTGTAATTACAAAAATATACATGTCCATTTTCATCTAGTTTTAATTGCTAAAACTTTACTAAAATTTCGGCGGAAATTCTCCATACTAAATTGTATGGAGGGATCCAACGGCCGAGCGGCCGATTCGATAAGCAGAAACGGGCGCCAGTACGCCTCCGGTCTTGAGGCGGAGCGTACGTCAGTCGTGCTTTGGCGCGCTATTACAAAACTATTTATTATTGTTTGCGCGAGGTTTGCGCAGTGAATGAGAATTCTTTTTTAGTTTGGAAAAAGTAAGAACATTTTATTATTATTATTTTACTAAATTTGAGCAATAGTAGACGTAAGTTTCTGTGATTTTTTAATATCAAATAAGTATCCCTATAAATTTATAATCTGAGGGGAAAAAGAAAGCACTTATTTTCACTCATTTTAAAAACGATATCTACATAGTACAGCTCTTAAAAATATATTTTTATATTGGGTTGTTTTCTATATCTTTCTTTTTTAAATGCAAAGCAATAAACTTTTCATTATTTTTATTTATTTTACGATTTGATATGTAGAGGTCATTGACCTTAGTAGGATTACCCACACGTCACAGTGTGTATGTACCTATCAGGAAAAATAAAAACGTAGTGCTTCTATTACTCTATCGTACACCTATATAGTAATTAGTTTTATCGCTACCTACTTTACACAATGAAACTACAATAGGTATGGACGTAGGTAGGCAATGTTTGGTTGCATAAGGGTTTCGTATTGAAAAACAACTTTTAGGGGAAATCTCTCAAACAAGAACAAATTTAGGTGTAAGGTACTATAAACTATAGTAATAATAACTTATTATGCAATATGCAAGCCCGACCTGACATACGCGATCCTTTATCGTTGCTCGAAATTCAACACCTCGAAAAAGGTTTTTGCACATTTTTATAAAAATAATATATTGAACTTCAATTTATTTGAAAATGATGAACCTAAAAATTAATAAAAAGTTACTTTCTTTAAAAAAATTAGAGGTGGATTTAACAGAGTTCTAAATATCAATGTTATTTATTTTATTATAAAATTATATAAATAACTGCTTGCCAGTTGTGTTAAAAAAACAACCCAGTAAGATTAAAGTTAAGCTCGGAAAGTAACTTTTTATTCTATTTATAAAAAAATGCAAGAATAGGTAAAAGGAAATGAACGTCTTTCTATGCTGCAAAAAAAGTTAAATATCCAAGAATGTTCTATGTACTGTTGGTTTGTCTAATAAATAAAATAAATAAGACGCCACCGCTACAAAGGTAATTTTTATTAAAATAAACAACTTAAAATATTAATTTACACGATTATTATTATCTATACCTACTGAAGATTCTTATGTATGGATCATGTTACTTTCTCGGCCAGGAATGGGCAAATTAAATAACAACAACGTTAAATCTTAGACAAGAAAATACATAAAACAGTTTATATGGGAAAATTACATTTTTATTTTTCTTTCAACCCCTCCATTTTTTCTATCTTTTCTCACCTTTTGAACCTTATGTGAACTACGACAAACATTTTAAAACTCAAATCAGCTAAACGTTCTAAGTCGTTCTCAAGTTTAAGCGAGATAAACAAACCACGATTGATTTTTAAATATAAACTAGTTGACTCGGCGAACTTCGTACCGCCTAACCTATTACAATGTTATGCGTGTATTATACATTATAAACCTTCTTCTTGGACAGATGCGGGAAGCAACTTTATTTTATACTATGTACTAGAGGCTGCCCCGCGGTTTCACCCGCGCAGATTTCTCATAAACACAAAATTCCTGTTTGTTCCCGTTCCCGTGGGAATTTCGGGAAATCCCTTCTTAGTGCTCACCTACACTCCCTAAGGAACCTACATGCAAAATTTCAGCACGCTACGCCCAGTAGTTTCGGCTCTGCGTTGTCTGTCAGTCAGTCAGTCAGTCAGTCAGTCAGTCAGTCAGTCAGTCAGTCAGTAACGGAAGAGTTTTATATATATTGATTGAAGATGGTCTGTTATTTTGACCATCAAACTCTATCTATAGTCTTTTTTTTATCCAATTTTTTTTTTATTACAACAACAAACCTTTTTGGCGGGAAACATTTTTCATAGTCAAAGAAGTCTAAAGAAAATCAATCAATGTGGCAGACAGACGTTTGTTTTATTGAAAGGTTTAATATACGTAAATTTTTGAATAATATAATGTACCTATTTAAAATTAATTCGAACAATAAATGTTCGTTATATTGAAATAGGTATTCAATCTGTATGTGTGTATGTACTATGTATGTTTGTCCGCGATTCTTTCACGTTTGGCTGAACCAATTTTGATGCCGTTTTCAGAGTAGTATTTGCTACATTCAGGACCGGGTTTAAGTGTTTAAACAAACTTTGAAAAAAGGCAGTTTTCAGTGTATGTATGTGTCAGTTTATTGAGCCGTGTGCCTTTAAAAAGAAAAAAGTATCATATTGTCACTCGTTAGCATTAATTGCGAGACTCTTAATGTCATACCTACGTAATTACATTTATTTTTATCACAAACAGTAAATTATTGCAAGTAATTCTTTTATATTAATTATTAGCAACGAGTTTTCAGATGCAAGTTCCATAATCTCCTTTTCAAAGATTCAGCTATCTTCTAACATAATAATGACAGGTATAAAGATAAACATACAACCAGTACTTAGGGACAACTAAAAAGTATCGATACTTTGCAGTATCGAGTACAATTCCATTCCTATCCTTACTTTGTACTCAATACTGTGCTTACGATACTTTTAATCAATGAGTACATACATTTTGGCAGGTATGGCATCATATCGAATGAACTGAAATAATTTCCCATATAAAACTAGCGACAATAAAGGTTCTGCAAACGATCAAATTTGTTTGACAAACACGTTTTCATATAATATTGTTTGACAAACTTCAAACACAGCTGCCCACGATTAATTTTTTTGACATACGTAAAATTTTACAAAAAAAAAATAAGTTAAACGGACACTTACACGGCTTCCGGCTATTTTTCATCGTTAAAGGAAAGCCAACTTGTTTTATTTTTTGAAGAACTTTCTTTTATTGTATTAAACTTGTGTGCCTAGCCTAAGTAAGAACTGGCCCTAAGAAAAGTGCTTCGGGGTATCGATACTTTTGTTTCTTGTTTTTTTTTAACAACTTTTCCAATTATTGTATTAAATTTGTGTGCCTACCAAACGTAAGAAAAGTTTTATAGGAAGTAAGTACTATAGGACCTCAGAGAAGTACACGATAGATACATTGAAGAATTGATACTTTTGTTTTGATACTACTCATTATGAGTACAGTATCGATACTTTCTATTCTTTACCATATATTATATGAAATAGTTTTAGGTTTTGTAACAGTTTTTTTAGCGTATTTATTGCTAGTGCTACCTGCACATAACACAAATAAATTTCGTGGATAATTTAATGAGTGGTTTTCAATTTGACATATAAAAAAAATAAGTTTTATTACACCGCTATGGTATGGCGCTTTGCAATAGTCAATAGGTCAAGTTGAAATGAATCATTAAAAGAAAAAAAGAAAATTGAAACTCGTCACGCGTCAGTCAGATAGTTATTTTTGTTTTAAACTTTTTAAGTTAATTTGAACTGATTTGAATTACTATCCTGTCTTTTACTTTAGACAACGCAATCTACGGGCGTATTATGAGACTAATTTTTGCTTTTTAATGACACAATGATAACCCCTCATTAATTCATATTTGATTTTTAAACACAAATCAGAATCTTCCATCCCCCCGCTGATAAGAATTTATCACACCTTTATGAGGCATACTGCAGTTTATAATGTAAAACTGGAGTAGACGAGTGGAGTCGTCATGTCATTATGATAAATTTTAAATCTTTTGTAATTTAGGGGATATTGTTATTATATTTTATTGTAGTTAAAATTTTAAATTAATAAAATATTTACGTGTGAGTATTTACTTAAATGAAATATATTTACCTATGTTGAGAAATTCAGTCCTTTAACAAATAAAAAAAACCTAAAAGCTGAATATATTAAAATCACTCTCAAAGCCTAAAAATCAAGTAAAATCGACAATTTTTTATTTGTGGCAATAATTGTTTTCTATCTTATACCAGTTGTAATTAATTAAAAATATACAAAAAAAATAATAATATTGAAATGCGACTTTAATTTTTACCTTTAATGTAATCAAAAAGTCATAACCAACTTTTTGTATTTTTGCAGTGTTGAACTCTGACCGACGATCTTTTTTAACCGACTTCATTAGTTAAAATAAACATACTTTACCTTTTATTTAGTAAATAATAAGTAGGTAAGATATTTAGTTAGATAGTTAAAGTTCTAAACAATTTTTTTAATGTTTCTAATAAAGTATGTTTAAGTACTCAACAATAAACAATTTGTACTAAAATAAAACCTATTAGGCAGTAAAAAAATTATATAACATCGATAAATCATATTATTTCGTAATCACAATTCAATAAACCGATAAATCATAGTAACGATACACCCAAGTTAATTCGCGCGAAAAATCAGCTTTAAATATTGCGCCAAGAAATGTTCGCAACTCGGCCGCGTAACATTGAGCGCTAGGGTCGCGCGAAATCGGCGTTCAAATAAAAGAGGCCTAAGCCTTAACGACAAAGCCGAAAAGATCTACATCACAAAACTTTGAAGTAGACTATGAAAATTTTTAACAAATAAACAAAGATCATAATCAAATAACAATTATAAAATACTTAAGTTAATGATGACATACATATGATAAAAGAATGAAATTAGGTTTTTCCAAAGACATGGTAGAAAGCTATACATCCTCTTTGCTTTAAAATCCTCACGCATTGTTCCTAGTTTTACTATTCGACGCTAGATGGAACTACAGCTTTTGTACTACCGCTTCTAAACACTAACCGTGTTATTCATAAAGATACAGTAGATTTTAAGTAGCTGTACTGGAGGTCTACTTCTCTGGTTTGTTGTATGATAAATACGTGGCATCCAGTCTAAATTGACATACGTCAAATAACTAAAATGCTCTTTAACTTTTTATGAATAAGAGGGTAGGTGGCTACGTCGAAAAATGAAAAACTAAGCTAGGGATGTACATATTGCGGGAGAAAGTTTGTCGATGAGAAAAACCTATCGATATACAACTTTCTTTCATATGGCTACAGTCAACAATTACTTTTTTTACGAAAATCTATGTGTATTCTACGCAAACGGCCTTCTTGGTAATTGGCGATGTATTGGTATTATCATATGAAAAAACCAGTCGCTCATAGAACAAAGATTATTTTAGTGTACAGTTTAATTTTTATTTATTTCCAATGTCGTTTTGTATTCAACAGTTATGCTTCGCATAAATAGAGATTCAGAAATAAAAATGTGTTTAGTTATAAAATTGTATATACCTACAGTACTGCAAAAGTTATAATGCGCATAGAAATCTTCGTCACTGTTCGACAACGGTCATATTCCCAAGCAACGGAAGACGATATCGACGCTGGAAAGGAAGAAGTACCTAAGCGACATTATGCCTAATGTTCAGGAGAGCAATTTGAAAATCTTGTTTTTGAAAAAAAAATCATAACTATTTTCCTAATTATTCTACAAGTATGAAACCTACATTGCAGACAAACTGATTTTTTCCGCTTTTTTTAATATTAATAGTTTTAATAAAAACGTATTATTTTAGGAGATAGTGTCGCTTAGGTATTTTGAATATAAAAATAGTACCCGGAAAAAATACCCATGCGCCCAGGCAATATATTTATCATCCTATTTAAAACAACACATAGTGATTTCAATACATGTCTTAGGAACGGAAAAAATACTGAAATTAACATTTAATTATCACCGCATATTAGTAAAAATGGCTAAATGTTTCAGTTTACTAAAATATTCCCTAGAAAAACTTACTTTTGAAAAAATCGAGAAGTTTTTAAACCCATTAAAAATAATTTAAAATCAAAAGTAAATAACGTTTTTCCAACATATGAATAAAGTTAAAACAATAATTTTGAGGGACATTTCTTACTTTATGACAGTGAACTAAATTGCACAAAGAAATCCTTAACTCCAAGTGTAAAACTACTAAAAAAACTTTAAAATAGCAAAATCTGTGGAGCTGCTATACGTTAAAAGGCATATAATACAATTTACAATAAAATTATAATGGGTACTTGTCTGGAGAATCGAGAGTGCTGAGTGTGAGTTTTTTTCCTCACTTTTGGGCATGTTCACTTTTTTTTTTTTCTAGAAACGTTAATTCCATGAATTAAAATCATTTACTTCATCTTGTCAATTTTTACTTTACTTCGTCCAGTGTTCTGCGCACGTTGTGCGTTGTTTGTATACGTTTGCGGGTAGCTTAACAATCGACGTTGGAATTTACACTCGAGACGCTATCAGATGAAGAACATAAAGTACCATTACCTACCTACGTAGTATTTAGAATGACTACTGGTTTGAGACCTCAGAGTACCTATAGTCATACCACTCTCTCTCTGCTCTGCAGTAGTATCTTATATCTTTCTGCGCCCAATAATATACTACAAGACCTACGATAAACATGTTATTCATGGTATTAGATACTCAGCATCATATCACGAAATACGATACTACGCGAAATTAAATCTATTTCTTCACAAATTTCAAACTATCCCATAACTTTGTTTTTTCAGGTTAG
Source organism: Euspilapteryx auroguttella (assembly GCA_951802225.1). NCBI lineage: Eukaryota > Metazoa > Arthropoda > Insecta > Lepidoptera > Gracillariidae > Euspilapteryx > Euspilapteryx auroguttella. The sequence goes on from OX637647.1 coordinate 5,470,349, forward strand.
GAAGAAACGTTTATATTCAAAATATCCTTATAATAACATCTCAGTACTCAATGCTCATGTTCTTTGAGAGCTGCTATGGCTATACTTTACGCAAGGACGTGAAGAAACTGTCTTCAGATTTAGTTAAGTCGCAAAAGGGCCGCGCTGGAGGTCACATGGTCTAAAAGGCAGATACCCATAGGTTTAAAAGATACGAAAGGTATTTGAAAGGCAGTAAAGGCACTAATAGGCACAACCCTACCAGAAGATCTGGTCCAAGACCTTTATTTTTTAGAGGAAGCCACTGGCGGTTATTTCTTTTTTCATTAAAATGCTTTTATTTATCCCTAAAACCCTTGACGTACCGACTAATATATTAATAACACTTTTTTAGGTGGCCACACGTTGAAGGAACGGGTACTTAAATATAATATCTCCTGCCATAGAATACCTACTCCTGCTGCTCCTGAAATAATATATTGTCGTACATCATCTGCATTATTTTAATTTAGCTAAACAGACTCAGTAAAAACTTAACAAACAAGTTTGGTAAAGGTAAAAGCTGTCACAACTAGTCAACCCAACATACACCATATTCATATAATACGAATAAAATGATCAGTACTTCGTTAACTTTCATAGCGTTGTCATAAGAGAAGATGGTCGCTTCATTCCCTGCGTAAAGATATCTGCCCAATTTGAGAGGCGTTTATTCTTTCCTATAACCCATTGATAAATTTATTGCCGTGTGGTGACGGCAAAAAATTCTACCACCCCGTTTCCTATCGTGGGTGTCGTACAAGGCGACTAATTTTCGAAGCACGGGCAGCAGCATCCTTTGTTGACAAAACAACATCTATGCTGCGATAGAAAACCCGCCTGCCAAGCGTGGTAATTATGGTAAACCCCCCATTTTTTGTTCCGCTCGAAGGAGCTAGGAGGGTAGGTGGAGCTTGCACCCACTTAAACCATCCGGTGGCCGTGTCAGCGGTTTTTTGGGAAGGACCCTGGAAACCATTGAGTATCAGCGTCCAATGTCCTTCCCATGTACTGCTTCGTGTTCGGGGATGCTTGTTGTTCCCTCTCTTCTCGCCTCTAAAGCTGCGGCGGCTCAGTGCCACACGCTGTGCCGCCGCCCTTCCCGGCGCCGTTTGATAAGTGTGTTGGTCGGCAAACCCCCCTCCTCACAAGGTTTGTCCTTGTGGTGATCGCTGGGCGAGGCCTGTGTCCAGGCTGCGATGATGATGATTGATACTAGAGTTAGGAACTGCAAATGTTGCTGAATCACTAATAGAATCCTTACGATTTTGCGAACCGTAAAATGAAGAGTAAGACCTGTTGAAGGTTTCGGAGGTGCACTGGATAAGGGTCGTACGTGTTAACTGATCAGTAGATCGATCTATAGGTGGGGCATATGTCCATAGTGGATGCATTTCGGCCGATAAGGTGATGATATCAACGTCTCCACTTACTTGGGGTAAATAGCCCGATTTTAAAAATGTATTTCATCTATACCAATATTATAAAGAGGAAAGATTTGTTTGTTTGTTTGTTTGTAACGAATAGGCTCCGGAAATACTGAACCGATTTGAAAAATTATTTGACTGGTAGAAAGCTACATTAACCCCGAGTTTCATAGGCTATATTAGATTTTCAAACAAATTAGGGATCCTTACCTAAACTCAAATAATGTAACCCAAGGTGCAATATTAGTATTATTTTCTTAATCAAATCAAATTAATTGGTAGCACTGCGAAAAACTTGAATTTCAAATACAAAATAATTCTGTTAAAGATGCCTAAGCGACGGCCCAATTAATGTTGACGGTGCGTACGCGCTACCTAAATAACAATTTAAACCGCAAAGACTGTTTTTTCGTTACCAACCACCATACCATAAATATTTACAGCCCGGGCAAGCGACATATGCTTGGTATCGCAATATGCTTAAATCATGAATTATTATAATTGAGTTTCCATCAGAAAATACCTAAACGCCAAATAAAATCGAAAAGTCGGCAGGTAAAAGTACCCAAGCGACATCTAACTTTTATTATATTTTACTTATAAAATACCTAATCTATCGCTTAATTAAAATAAGTTCTTAAAAAAATACCCAAGTTCCATATGTAAATTAATAAAAGATGATCAAAAATATCTTCATTCTCCATTAAAGATTTTATTTTCCAGGAAAAAATACTTAACCAGAATTACAAAAGACATTTGGAGTGGGGTAAACATACCTTAGCAATAATTTAATTTCGATAAGTACGACAAAAACTATCCAAATAAAAATAAATAAAAATTTTGATACCTAAGTAGAAAAATAATAAAAAAGATCGAAAACTTGTCGCTTGGTCGCCATAAAAAGATGGAAAAAGAGGGAAATCTAAAATACCTAAGCGACATAAATTTCATCGTAGAGACATGAGAGTGACACCAAAAGACGCAGAAAAATCTGACGATTCCAACAAGGTATATAACTCAATATCGACCATCTTGTCGCTTAGGTACTTTTTCCTTTCCAGCGTCGATATGTATTTAAGGAGGTTAAGTGCATTTTCTGCATGCGTAATTTAGTAGAATTATGATTTTTGATTCAGGTGTTTCCGTGAAATCGACAATTAGCAAATCTGCATGCGCATTATTAATTTTGGAGTAAGTAAGTACCTACTGTACTTTAAATGAAGCTTTATTTTAACCAAAGTAAACAATTTAGGTGGACGGGTAGATAGACCAATAAAACAAGATGGGTTTTATATTTATATTATTTTATCTTATTTAATATCGAAGCAAGTACTTAGTAACTTACTTGCTTATTTATTACTTGCCTAAAACTCTTAACTAATCTCGGTTTTTTAATACATAATATTTAGCATTTTTTCTTCTCTAGGTATTGTTTATTGAAACTCCTCTTAGCTTAAGAAGCTTTCATGATGGCTCCATCTTCAAGTTTATGCTTAAGTGTATTAGGTTCTGAGCTTGGCCCAAGGTGATCCAGTAACACAGGCTGTAAATAAATGAAAAGAAAAATAAAATATAGCACACTATAAGAGTGACGACTTGTCTTTATACAATACTAGTCGACCCGGCAAACTTCGTACCGCCTAACTTATTATTAGAACGTGCATGTTTTATACTTATAAACCTTCCTCTTGAATCACTATATCTATTAAAAAAATCCGCATTAAAATCCGCTGTATTTTTAAAGATTTAAACATGCCTAAGGACTGATGCGGAAAGCGACTTTATTTTTTACATATTACAACATTATTGTAATATGATGATGATGCTAATATAATTTCATTCATACGCAAGAGTCTAAATTGAAAGATTCATATAATTTCATTCGTATTCAAGAATTCAACTTTAAAGTAAATCACATTTTAAACCGAAAAAAAGGTCGAGGTTTTTAAGTCGAAGCGAATACCTATTTTTTTTCCACTGAAAATTATTATTATCGATAGATTTTTATCATAGAAAATTATCGATAGATTTTCATCATGTTTAGCAATCTCTAACTGATTTCCATTAAACTGTTGTCAAAATGTTCTAGAAAAAGTCATGAGTCTAATACCATAGATAAAGAAGAACGCTAAGAAGGTACAGTCACAGTCACAGGCTTCAATGAAAATTCAATTTTACTGCTCCGTAATTAGGGTGTTTTCATTTTCTCACTTATGGTTTTGTTTTCTTGTTCATGTATAATTTCAAATTTATTTAAAAATACAGTGAAATATTACTTACCGATGTAATGATACGGCATAATTAGTACTTTTAAGTCCCCAACTTTAATTTTTGCATTCCAACACAGCACAAAATGGCATTTTAGTGGGTGTTTTTTCATATTTTTCGTGGTGGTTTGTTTGCAAGAAGCATAAAGCAACTGAGCTTATCAAATCTGTCAAAAACTACGCATATGCACTGCAGAGCTAATGATAGTTACGCGGGCTCCGCCTACTCGCGATTTCTATTTAGAGAGAGAGAGCATCTTCCTTGTTCTGTGTTCTGAGCTGTCAAATTGAAAACCTCACATTGTATTAATATCACAAATGAACAAAAAAAGAGAGATAAATTGTAAAGTATAGTTTGTTACCCCCTTTCTTCTCTACGCTGTAAAATCATTGCGAAAGGGAGTAGAATCATTTGACAGAGGAGGGCTCGTTTGGGGGCCTCTCCAGGCGACTATTCTGCCGTCGTAATGGTAAACGCAGTAATCGCCATTACTGCGGTTTAAGTTTTATTGCATAAATGGCACCTATAGGCGGTTATCTACCTATAAAAAAAATATTATCACCTGAAAAGTACTCAAATACTGAAAAACAATAAGCAAAAATGCAGTACTTACACGCAAATTTGTTACATTCCTAGCGTTAAATGCAGTATTCGACAAAAACTAGCTTGAAACGCAGTAATTACACACTTTTACTAAGAAAATAATGTCTTATTTTGGTATATAAGTACGAAAAACTTGTTTTAATCACCATTACAGATGTTTTAAAATTGAAAGGAAACTATATCATAATATAATCTTCAATTCATTTTTTTTTTCATTTTTTATACCTTAAGCTGATTTATATGGGAAAAAGTTAAAATATAAGGTAAAAAAAAAAATTGTTATGTGAAGATACTCAAGCATTGCAATAAGAGGCTTTTCTACAAAAAACTATATTTTAGGACAAGCTGTTATAATAATTAAGTGCTGGGTAAAAATTTTAGAACTAAAGTTCCATACTTCACATGCAGTATTTGAGGGACGCGCGACGTCTTTCCTAGGAAAGAATGCAGTAATAAGCGCAAGTGCTGCATTTTGGCGTAGGAATACTATCAAAAATGTTCGGTTTTGCTAGGTTGGAATGCAGTTACCAACATTTATTTAATATTCCTTATATATATTTAATTTTAAAGTATGAGATTTTGTCTAGTGATTTTTTTAAAGAATTTAACATACTTCATAAATACTTAATTCTTAACAATATCAGCTTCAAAATTACAAAAAACAGTTTTTGCCGTTTTTCTCAAAATCGCCTTTTTGCAAGTACTGCATTTACCGTTACGACGGCAGTATTGTCGTAAGAACTGAACTACCTCGCCTCTCACAGTATAGGATATTTTACCAAATAAGGTATTAATAGCGATTAGATTAGATGTAGTCTAAGTGACTCTCAATAAGTGATATCTTGTATCCTATAACTGTACCTCAGAAGCATAACACCGTAACTGACATTTTTGCGATTTTCACTTTTTGATGGAATCCTAATGTATTTGACGAGCTCTTTCGAATGCGCTTACTCCCGTAGCCGTATCTTGCCTGGAAGTGCCTTTTTTCGATTTGCATTATAGTGTAAATACCTTGCCTGTTGAGAAGCACTAAACTGTAAGGGCGTATACTGCTTTATGCTTCGAATTAATTTTATTGCATAACATTGTATGTACCATCATACAGTTTTTTGCTTCTGAACTATATCCGATGCATAATACTGTAACTGCAGCAATACCGTGTTTTGCTTCGAAGCATTTAAAGATGCACAAGACTGTATTTTTGCTGTTACAGTTTTATACTATTCAATTAAATCTGATTAAGAGGGCGTGGTTTAACGCATCTTTATATATAAGCTGCTAGTTACGCGGCTGGGCCGGGTATCAGAGAAAAAGAAAATAGAAAAAAAGTATCTAAATTGACAGTTTTTGGCATTCTTAATTCAGTGATACTCACAATGCACGGTAAAATACACGGAATCTTCTTTTTAAAAAAATATGGTGAAATAGGTCCGTCAACGAATGCTTCCTAATACCCTTAACACAACAAGTTCCTGCAACAAGTCCATTAAAGATAGATTATACCGTGTAACGTAGCGTTTCTTGAACGATATCTTACAATATATTTTAATAATAAAATGTTTAATAATAGGACTTGTTATTGTACAACATTAATCAAATAAATCTAAAACTTATTATAACTAGACTTTATATTTTAAATTACAAAACTTTAAATAAAAAGACGGACAAGGTGATCGTAATTCCTTATTAGCGAGCGCATCAACTATCTTGCATTGTAAATCTTTTCTCTCGTTTCGACACACGCGTGCAAGCAAGACGCACTCTGCCAACCGAGCGTAGCCATCGGCCGCTGTTCGGGTCTCGTTCGCTGACGCTGGCTAACACCGGCAGAGCTAAGAGTCGCGCGCCTGCGATGGTTGATATTTTCTCAGCTGTGCTGTACTGATCAATTATTTTAATATAAAACCTAATAAGTGCCGTGTTTTGTAAGTTCCCGTTCTTGGGTGAGTTTTGCAAAGAATGTTTTATATTGTATTGTGTTCCCTTTAATGTTAGTAATAGATTTAATCTGCTAAGCCATATAGCGGTGTTATAACGGTTATTTCAAATTTAAACTATGTAACCCTTTCTTAGTGACGCTTGATTTAATTTCTTAGTATACTTTAGAAGTATAAGTAATAGATTTATTTATAAAGTAACTTATGTCATAGTGCTGATAAATTCTTAATTAAGTACTTTTGCATTTCCTTTATTTTAATGATTAACCGTTTCTGAATTTAAATTTAAAAACACCGCTCTGATCGCTTCTTCGCTTAGTAGAACTGCCTTTCTAGCTCTGGTTATGCTGCCATCCTTTGTTCTGTTAGCGTCTTTCTCCAGACGTCAAAACTGACCCGGGAATTGTATGCTGAATTCCAGGAACTACTTTCCGGCTTAACTGCCTACCCTGCTGAGCGGAGTTCTCTTTGCCCGCCTAATCTAACTACTACGCGCCTGTTGCGCGACTGGTAGCAAGAACTGGCTGCTTCTTCACCCCTGGAGCTGACCTGGCCTGACCTGAGGGCTCTGGAGACTCCACTGCTGGAGCGGCTACAGACTGAGGAGAGTGCGGTAACCGGGCTCTGCATTGTCGTCTCGACTAGGCTTAAAACCCGCGACCCAACTTTAGACTTTATTTAAATATATGTATAAACGTTAAGCCTTGGTTTTATTTAACTGCCAAATAAAACCCAAAACGTTACAATGGCGCCCATTAACGTGGTCCTAAGAGTCGAGGTTGCAATGCAGATCTAGGTAGTTTCTTTTCTTATGCGTTGGGTTTTTGGTGCGTGTGTTATTTGTGTAAAATCGATGATAATACTTTAACCAACCCGCCAACAAATTATATATCTTGTATACGATTTTGTTTTCTAAACATCCCTTTGTTCGCATCGTTGGTGCATTGGTTGAATGAATCAAGTCGTTTTGCCTGGCTTCGCCTGCTTTTATATTATTTATTTATTTTTTGTTTTTTTTTTTTTCTTTTTTCAATTTATCATCGTTTATCTTGTTACTATTTTGTAACAGAACGGTTAAATATTATTTATATAAATGAAGTAAAAAAATTTTTTTTTTTTGTTTATATAAATAAAGAACTGCTGCTTTATTTTATTGATATTTATTATAGATTTTATTATTTCGTTTTACTTATTTTATTTTTTTGTTTTTTCTTTTTGTTGTGTTCTTTTATTTTATTTTGTTGCTGTTTTTTTATTTTTATCGCTTAAAAACGCTTTAACGCTTTTTACGCTTTTTGCTTTTTATTTGTTGCTTGTGAACGTTGCGTTTCATTCTTTGCACAACATACCATTCCTTTATTTTTTTTTATTTCTTATTTTTTTATTTTTTATTATTCTTAAAATGGATAACCAGTATGTTATTAAGTTTATCCAGCTGCAAAAGTCTGAGCTTGCATACGAGGTGTCGATTCGTGGAGAAGCACCGGCTGATACGGTGGTAGGCTTGCGGCGTCAAATCACTAAGCTTACGCAATTATATCCATCTCAGGATATACTTGATTCTTGTTTTGATCTTAGCTTAGACTTAAAGGAAATTAGGGAAACTCTAAATAAAATTAAGACTAATTTGGAACTTCTTAAAGCAAGTTTTTCGGAAGCACTCTTAGCTAGGTCTATTTCTTTTATCAATCACCTACACTTTAGAATCTTGCGCGCCGAGAAGCCAGAAACTCCAGCTGAGCTTGCTGAACTGAAGGAGGTGTCAAAACGGTTTGAAGCGTATTTTTTAGAACTAAAAAAGTACGCATCATCCACTAAGGAAACAGGTTCTGCACCAGTAGTGGATACAGATTCTGTTAATCCTAGTACTTCTGGTAATTTTAACATTACAGTATCTTGCGAACGCGCTACCACATCAGAGCTATCTAAACTAAAATATGATGGGAAGACTTGCGTTAGGTCTTTCATACAGCGCATTGAAGAGTTCCGTCTGTCAAAGTCTATGTCTGATGCAAAAATGCTGGCTGGTGCTATTGACTTGTTTACGGGAGATGCACTACATTGGTTCCGTAGTGTTAAGGGAGATTTGACTGATTGGGAAACCTTTCTCACTAGTTTGAAGGAGGCGTTTGATGTTGCTGACTACGATTACCGAATGCTGTCAGAGATTCGTAATCGTACACAGGGGGAGGGGGAGAATATAACTATTTATCTGGCAATCATGAGTGGTATGTTTTCCCGTCTCAGTAAGTCTTTGGGCGAAGAGGATCAGCTAGAGATCATCTTGCACAACATCCGCCCCTGCTATTCTCTTTTATTGGCAACATGTCCTGTGGTAAAATCACTTAAAGATCTTGCAGCTTTGTGTAAAAATTATGAACGATTTCACGCTCGTTCTATTAATTTTAAGGAACCGCAAACTAATGTGGCTAATGCTTTAGCCCCTGAATTTTGTTTCAAGCCTGAGAAACGAGTAGAGATAAATAGGAATTTTGGTGAACCCTCAAAGCCAAAAAACGTGCCTTACTTTCAACAAAGAGCTCGTGCCGATTTTAAAACTTTTGAAATCTCACAATCGCCCCGGAAATACTGCTTGCGTTGTAGAGTCGATACTCATTCTATGAAAGAGTGCACAGCCGAAAGAGCGATATTTTGTTTTAAATGCGGTCTGAAAGATGTTAGGACACCTGATTGCCCTAAGTGTAGCCCCAAATTAGAGTCGTGTCCAAAAAACGAGTGATTGGAAATCACAGAAAATCATCAGCCAATTTTTTCGACAGCTCGGATTGGAACAAATGGCTGGTGACTATAAATAATTTCTTTTCTACTAAAGATGTTTCTGTGATTTTCAATGAAAAACCGAGTGATGACCCTAGACCTTATGTGGAAATTAAAATTAATAATAACAAAGATCTGACTTTTCACGGTCTGCTCGATTCTGGTGCTGCCGTTACCATATTGGGTCGCGATTCTCATAAACGGCTACTTGAATATGACCTTGTTCTTTGCAATGACGAACAAACCACCGTCACTGCCGCGGGTGGTCAAAGGATAAAGGCAATAGGCTATATGCTTTTGCCAGTGTCCTTTGAAGATAAATTTTCTATAATTAAAGCATATGTAGTTCCAGAAATACAGGCTCCACTAATCTTGGGGGTCGATTTCTGGAAAAATTTTAATCTTTGCCCTAAATACATAGATACTATTGCTCACTTCACTCACTCTGAAAGTGTGCATGAAATTACTGAAACTGTTTCTCATCTTCATTCCTATGAAAATCTTAACGATGAACAAAAGGCTATCGCTGACAAGTTGGTTGAAAGTTTTAAAGCCATATCTTTTGGCGAAAAAGGGCTAGGAAGAACTTCTGTCTTGACACATCGGATTGATACTGGCGATGCCGAACCTATAAGGCAGCGGTATTACCGAATGTCACCTGAGAAACAGAGAATCATAAGGGAACAGGTCGATGAGATGCTTGAACTGGATGTCATCGAGCCTTGCGAGAGCCCTTGGTCATCACCTGTGCTGGTAGTCTCAAAGAAGGATGGAAAACCTCGTTTCTGTCTAGATAGTCGTAAGTTGAACTCAGTTACCAAAAAGGATGCCTATAGTCTGCCTTATGTAACTGAGATTTTAGATAATTTGCGGGATGCGCACTACATATCAAGCGTTGATTTGTCAAAAGCATTTTGGCAAATTCCAATAAATGACCTTGACAAAGAAAAAACATCATTTTATGTGCCCGGTCGAGGCAGTCTCATGTTTAAGGTAACTGCTTTTGGATTGACAAATGCCCCTGCGACTCAGCAAAGATTAGTCGACTTTCTGTTTGGTCCCGAGTTTGAACTGAAGGTGTTTGCGTATCTTGATGATATAATTATAATAAGTTCTACTTTTGACGAACACGTAAATCTCCTTAATAGAGTCCTTGAAAAGTTGCGCTATGCTAATCTCACTGTAAATTTAGATAAATGTCAATTTTTCAGAAATAAATTGCGCTATCTGGGTTATGTCGTGGACGCCCTTGGTTTACGGACTGACCCTGAGAAAGTCGAAGCTATTTTAAACTTTCCTACTCCCACTACCAGAAAAGAAGTAAAGCGATTTCTAGGTACCGCCTCTTGGTATCGTCGTTTCATCGCAAATTTCAGCACAATATCTGGTCCTCTGAATCGACTTACGTCTACTAAAAAGAATGCGCCCCCTTTTAAGTGGACAAAAGAGGCTGATGAAGCTTTTCTTCTACTCAAGTCTAAGCTTGTAGAAGCCCCTGTTTTGGCTTGTCCTAATTTCGATCTCCCTTTTGAAGTCCACACTGATGCCAGTAATTTCGGTGTCGGTGCTATGCTGGCACAAACTATTGACGGCGTAGAACATCCTGTAGCTTATATGAGTAGGTCGCTTTCCAGTGCAGAGCAAAACTATAGCACGACAGAGCGAGAAGCTCTTGCAGTTCTTATCGCTCTGGAACACTGGCGATGTTATCTGGAGAACGGAAATACTTTCACTGTTTTCACTGACCACTCAGCACTCAAATGGTTTCTGTCACTTACTAACCCTACAGGCCGCCTTGCAAGATGGGGCGTTCGCCTTTCTTCGTTTAATTTCGAAATTAAACACCGTCGAGGTAAGGACAATGTCATCCCGGATGCCCTTTCGCGTATGGTTCCAGTTTCGGATATTACAAATCTAGATACTTCCTCACCTCTTCCGCCTGATACACAAGATGCATGGTATCGTAATATATTTGATGGTTGCCAAAAGACTCCCATTAAATTTCCTAACTATAGAGTCGAAAATAATATATTATACCGATATATGCGAAACAAGAACGTCCTTACCAATGAATTTGATTGGAAGGAAGTTGTACCAATAGAAAAAAGAGAAGACGTACTTAAGTTTTGTCACTCAGAACCAACAGCTGGTCATTTTGGCGTGTTCAAGTCCTATAAGCGCTTGGCACTTCGATTTTATTGGCCAGGGTTGTATGCTGATGTGGTCAAATTTATTTCAAGTTGTGATACCTGCCAAGCTTACAAACTTCCCACTCATGGAACTTTGGGCAAAATGGGTAGGCCTAAAGAAGTATCTAGGCCTTTTCAGACAATATCTATAGATCTAGTTGGGCCCCTGCCAAATTCTAGAAAACAAAACAGCTATATCTTTGTTGTGACATGCTGTTTTTCTAAATATACGTTGCTGTTTCCGCTCCGCAGAGCCACCGCTGAGTTGGTCTGTAGACATCTCGAAAATGATGTTTTTCTAGTTCACGGTATACCTCAAACGGTAATTCTGGACAATGGTTGTCAGTTTATAAGCCGCGAATTGGACAACATGTTTAAAAGGTATAAAGTGCCACTAATACACTTTACACCTAAATATACTCCTCAAATTAACACTGTTGAGAGGTATAATAAAACTGTTGTTACTGCAATTGCTGCTTTTGTAGAGGAGGATCATAGGACTTGGGATTTAAATCTACCTAAAATACAATTTGCAATGAATAACTCTGTTAACGAAACCACTGGGTACACCCCATCCTTCCTTATTCATGGCAGAGAATTGGTTACGTGTGGGTCCCATTACATAGATAATGATACCCCAAACGAGCTAATTTTCCAACCCAGGGAAACTTATGCTGAAAACTTAGGCCATCTGGCAAACATATTTAACAAGGTGCAACTGGCTCTTTGGCGCAGCCACAAGAAAAACACTCAGCATTACAACCTAAGACGAAAGGATGCTGAGTTCGAAGTAGGCGACATAGTATGGAAGCGTTGTTATTTTCAAAGTGATAAGGACGCACATTTTAGTAAAAAATTAGCTCCCAAGTACCAGAAATGTCGCGTTAAAGCTAAACGTTCGCCGCTAGTTTACATCTTAGAAGACTTAAATGGACGTGATCTCGGTGCCTGGCATATCAAGGACCTTAAGCTATCAAATGCTAGGTTATTGGGTTAGTCGGTATTACGATGTTAGTTAATGACTAGTTTTTTTATTTATTTTTTACAAGATAAGGCATTTATTTTTTATTTTTTATGTAGTTTTTTTAGTTGAACGGATTTTTTTTATTAGGAAAAATCCTTTTGTAGGAGGGGGGGTATTGTAACGTAGCGTTTCTTGAACGATATCTTACAATATATTTTAATAATAAAATGTTTAATAATAGGACTTGTTATTGTACAACATTAATCAAATAAATCTAAAACTTATTATAACTAGACTTTATATTTTAAATTACAAAACTTTAAATAAAAAGACGGACAAGGTGATCGTAATTCCTTATTAGCGAGCGCATCAACTATCTTGCATTGTAAATCTTTTCTCTCGTTTCGACACACGCGTGCAAGCAAGACGCACTCTGCCAACCGAGCGTAGCCATCGGCCGCTGTTCGGGTCTCGTTCGCTGACGCTGGCTAACACCGGCAGAGCTAAGAGTCGCGCGCCTGCGATGGTTGATATTTTCTCAGCTGTGCTGTACTGATCAATTATTTTAATATAAAACCTAATAAGTGCCGTGTTTTGTAAGTTCCCGTTCTTGGGTGAGTTTTGCAAAGAATGTTTTATATTGTATTGTGTTCCCTTTAATGTTAGTAATAGATTTAATCTGCTAAGCCATATAGCGGTGTTATAACGGTTATTTCAAATTTAAACTATGTAACCCTTTCTTAGTGACGCTTGATTTAATTTCTTAGTATACTTTAGAAGTATAAGTAATAGATTTATTTATAAAGTAACTTATGTCATAGTGCTGATAAATTCTTAATTAAGTACTTTTGCATTTCCTTTATTTTAATGATTAACCGTTTCTGAATTTAAATTTAAAAACACCGCTCTGATCGCTTCTTCGCTTAGTAGAACTGCCTTTCTAGCTCTGGTTATGCTGCCATCCTTTGTTCTGTTAGCGTCTTTCTCCAGACGTCAAAACTGACCCGGGAATTGTATGCTGAATTCCAGGAACTACTTTCCGGCTTAACTGCCTACCCTGCTGAGCGGAGTTCTCTTTGCCCGCCTAATCTAACTACTACGCGCCTGTTGCGCGACTGGTAGCAAGAACTGGCTGCTTCTTCACCCCTGGAGCTGACCTGGCCTGACCTGAGGGCTCTGGAGACTCCACTGCTGGAGCGGCTACAGACTGAGGAGAGTGCGGTAACCGGGCTCTGCATTGTCGTCTCGACTAGGCTTAAAACCCGCGACCCAACTTTAGACTTTATTTAAATATATGTATAAACGTTAAGCCTTGGTTTTATTTAACTGCCAAATAAAACCCAAAACGTTACAACCGCTATTGCAACTGAATAAAATACCGACAGAACTCATAACACATAGACGAAACAATACAACGTCACTTCCATGCCATACCTCGCATCATTCACGGTAGAAAAAAAAATCCGGCGTGAATATCCTAGACTAGAACCAAAAGAAAATTGCAAAGAAAATGGCTAAAATACCTTCAATGAAGACCTCAATTCCTCACTCCATTTGCCAAGTGAAGCAGTCACGCTACAGTATGAAAACAAGCAAGAAGAAATAAAAAAATGGTTCTCCAAGATTGGAGCACAATTCTGACGCTAGCAATAGATATAAACTAAACATCTTATCAAAACACCAAATTTTTAGTTTATGTCTAACACTAAAAAAGATTAATGCTCCAATACCAAAGCCTCGTCCTTTTTTCGATTCTTTTTTAAAGCCTGAGGACGGTCGCGGACTGATCTGATCACAAGTGTGACATCACATGCATCACTGCCAGGCAAACTAAATAAAAAAATAAAGTCTTCGTTGGTCATACTACCGTACAACCATTTGTTTTACAATACTTTCCTCGGAAACTTGCTATATTAACCAACTCTATTAGTGCCCGCCGATACTTGACAATGCTTTCATTGCTGATTGACCCGAAACACTGCAGCAGCTATATATATCTTGTCATTGATAGAGCTGCTGCATCAAACTGCTCGATTACTTTAAAAGTATAAGGAAACTTACTACTTTTAAAGTAATCGAGCAGTTTAACTTTCATTCAAACAGACACCATACCATTTACGTTACAATCAATATCCGAACAGCAAATCTGTGAATTTCTAAGGTAACTTTTAAGTACCGGTCCTGATCTACTTAGATAAACTTCCAGACTGCATTTAGGTAACATAATATAAAAACTCTGGTTTCTCTCTCTATTAGCTACCAGACCCCGATCATGAACGGCTTATTGTGAAATATACTAACGTTAAACTCAACCTACGTCGTCGCTAAAGTTCAAACTTCAAATAATGAACCTTTTATGACACCACTATGCGTGTGAATACAGGCAAGGAAATAGGAACTAGAGGCATTTTATTTTTAAACCTCAATGCAGTCCTTAAACCTTACTAAAACCAATCTACCCGAAATACAAGACAAGAACTCAAAATTCCTCAAGTTATACTACTAATCAGTAAGAACAACGTTTCGCCTACCCTGACACAATGGAATCCTGATACCAAAGCGCTAGGTACCTTTGTCTCATTCATGCAACAGTTACTTACGAACCCCACATTCCCCATATAATTTAATATTCAACCATTTCTTAATCTATCTCTTATAATGTTCACTACATAGGTCACAGATTCAGACAGCAATTCAGACAACATCATTTAAAACATAAAATTTCACTCAGAAAGTACAAAATATAAATTACTGACACAGATTTAGAGTTGTAAGGGTTCTGAATTTAGGTTATACTAAATTTTTTAACTCTAAAGTTGTTTATTGTACTTTATTTTCTTAACGAAAATACTGTAACTGACGCCATTTCTTTCCGGATTACAAAAATAATCTTAGAAGCATTTTAGTGTATGTGATGCATGTTTTTACAAAAGTACCTGAAAAACTATATTTTTTCATAGGACTTATTTTTCTGAAAATTGTTTTGAATCAACAGATAATTGCTCTATGTTATCAATTAAACTCAAGATGATTATAGCGTCTACTTTTGCATCTTATTTGCGTCTAAAGTTAAAAAACATGCGATTTCAAACTTTAAAGCGCGCGTTATGCTTCTGAGGTACAGTTATTGAATAAAGAATTATTTGATTTGATATTTGATATTGAAAGAATACCTTGCAAGCAACCAGCTTTGGTACATGAATGATCGTGCTAGCTGCACCAGTTTTATCCCCATCTTTCTAAGATACCTAACCCACTAACATTAATACAAGTAAAAGTTGGTAAGTAATAGGTAAATACAAAAAAATCATGTAATGTAAGAGGTATTGTTGGTTACTTAACACTCTCACACATATTTTTTTTATCAAAAAATAAAACCGCCGAACAAAAAACTGAAAAGCATAAAATAATAATCGAATTACTAAGTTCTTAAAGTAATGTAGAGTATACCAAGTAATTTTAAGTCGGCGCGCCACACAAGCAAATTCCTTAATTACGTAAAGATTGATGCGCGGCAGCTCACGAATTTAGGTTATTTCTTTAAATTGAAGGTACCTAATTTAGTGATCTTTGTACTACGAACAACTTGTAAGAAGAATCTGTGGCGCCGACTCAAAATTACTTGGTATACCCTACATTACTTTAAGAACTTAGTAATTCGATTATTATTTTATGCTTTTCAGTTTTTTTTTTCGGCGGTTTTATTTTTTGATAAAAAGTTATTTTATGCTTTTCAGTTCTTTCACGGTTTTATTATTTTCTTCTCCCACAAGGTGGTCAGTGGTCACACCGCATAAGGAGGTGATCAGACGACATGGTTGACAGGGACGACAAGACCGGTCGGTATGACGATTTGTGGGAGAGGCCTATAACCAGCAGTGGACGTCTTTCGGCTGAAATGTTTATTATTTTATTTTATTTCAAAAGATATTTAAGTAAGTAAGTATCCAAAGTTATAATGTAAATATAGAACACGGAAATGCTACCTGTGAGTGCATAAAAGTAGCACTGATCAAAAAGTCACCCCTATTTTCCTACCCTTAGGGTGGGAATTTTATTTCTTATTTTTTATGGGACCCACTTCAAGGTATGCCTTGTCGATTAAAAAAAGAATTATCAAAATTGGACTATACTCTGTAAAAAGTTATGCGTGTCGAATTGAGTACCTCCTCCTTTTTTTTTCGTCGGTGAATAAACTACAAAGGGTTATATTGCAAGTGCTAGGCTTAAGTTTTGGCGGGTCACAGCTTAAGATCCAGTTTACAGCGATGCTAGCGCCATTCGCGAAAAAAAAAAAATAGGTATCTTCTAAATTAAGGCAAATATCAAAAATGTGGCACTGTATGACACTAGATAATGTAGCCTAGTATTTTTTAAGCACAGCAAAGTAGTCCTAAGTAAAAAGAACAAAAAAAAACATAGATTGTTACCAAAAGTGGCCACTTTTAGTAACACTTTGTAGCTTTCTTTGGTCTTCGACCTAAAAGCTGTACAGAAGTGCCCTAAAACTACTAGGCTACATTATCTAGAACAGAATAGAATAGAAACTGGCGCTGCATGTTGTGGAGGTGGGAAACAGAGCTTTCTTGCGAATTACGCGATTTTGTTTGGCCATGAACGGTTCATGGTGGTAATACATTGCTAGTCCTGAACATCGCATGTGACTTCAGCGCGGCGGCGTGGCGGTGGTGCGGCGGCGGCGGCGCGGTGGCGCCGTGTGTGAACAGTGTTGCTTTAGTGGCGGTATGGCGCGAAATTCAAATTTTTTCGCATTTTTTATTTATTCTAGCGAAAGTATTAATCAATCAATCAATATATCAATATATATAAAACTCTTCCGTTACTGACTGACTGACTGACTGACTGACTGACTGACTGACTGACTGACTGACAGACAACGCAGAGCCGAAACTACTGGGCGTAGCGGGCTGAAATTTTGCATGTAGGTTCCTTAGGGAGTGTAGGTGATCACTAAGAAGGGATTTCCCGAAATTCCCACAGGAACGGAAAAAAACGGGATTTTTGTGTTTAAGAGAAATCTGCGCGGGTGATACCGCGGGGCAGCCTCTAGTTTTTAATAAAGTTTTAATGAATTCGCGTATGGAAAAAACCAGATGCTCTCTCTCTCTAAATAGAAATCGCAAGTAGGCGGAGCCCGCGTGCCTATCATTAGCTCTGCAGTGCCTATGCGTAGTTTTTGACAGATTTGATAAGCTCAGTTGCTTTATGCTTCTTGTAAAATGCCATATTGTGCTGTGTTGGAATGCAAAAATTAAAGTTGGGGACTTAAAAGTACTAATTATGCCGTATCATTACATCGGTAAGTAATATTTCACTGTATTTTTAAATAAATTTGAAATTATACATGAACAAGAAAACAAAACCATAGGTAAGAAAATGAAAACACCCTAATTACGGAGCAGTAAAATTGAATTTTCATTGAAGCCTGTGACTATGACTGTACCTTCTTAGCGTTCTTCTTTATCTATGGTTTAGACTCATGACTTTTTCTAGAACATTTTGACAACAGTCTAATGGAAATCAGTTAGAGATTGCTCAACATGATAAAAATCTATCGATAATTTTCTATGATAAAAATCTATCGATAATAATAATTTTCAGTGAAAAAAAAAATAGGTATTCGCTTCGACTTGAAAACCTCTACCTTTTTTTCGGTTTAAAATGTGATTTACTTAGTTAAATTCTTGAATACGAATGAAATTATATGAATCTTTCAACTTAGACTCTTGCGTATGAATGAAATTATATTAGCATCATCATCATACATATTACAATAATGTTGTAATATGTAAAAAATAAAGTCGCTTTCCGCATCAGTCCTTAGGTATGTTTAAATCTTTAATAATACAGCGGATTTTAATGCGGATTTTTTTATTAGATATAGTGATTCAAGAGGAAGGTTTATAAGTATAAAACATGCACGTTCTAATAATAGGTTAGGCGGTACGAAGTTTGCCGGGTCGACTAGTATTGTATAAAGATAAGTCGTCACTCTTATAGTGTGCTATATATTATTTTTCTTTTCATTTATTTACAGCCTGTGTTACTGGATCACCTTGGGCCAAGCTCAGAACCTAATACACTTAAGCATAAACTTAAACTTAAAAGCGGCCTTTTTTAGCAACAATCAGTTTCTTTCTGTGGTCTTTAACCTAAAAGCTAATGCCCTAAAAATATTAGGCTCAATTATCAAGGGGAATGCTGTTTCACATTTTTGATATTTGCCTTAGTTTAGAAGATATTTATTTTTTTCTCGGGTGGCGCTACTTTAGCTGTGCTATGCCTCTTAAGCTAAGAGGAGTTTCAATAAACAATACCTAGAGAAAAAAAAATGCTAAATATTATGTATTAAAAAAACCAAGATTAGTTAAGAGTTTAAGGCAAGTAATAAATAAGCAAGTACTTCGATATTAAATAAGATAAAATTATATAAATATAAAACCCATCTTGTTTTATTGGTCTATCTACCCATCCACCTAAATTCTTTACTTTGGTTAAATTAAAGCTTCATTTAAAGTACAGTACTTACTCCAAAATTAATAATGCGCATGCAGATTCGCTAATTGTCGATTTCACGGAAACACCTGAATCAAAACTCATAATTCTACTAAATTAAGCATGCAGAAAATGCACTTAACCTCCTTAAATACATATCGTCTTCCGTTGCTTGGGAATATGACCGTTGTCGAACAGTGACGAAGATTTCTATGCGCATTATAACTTTTGCAGTACTGTAGGTATATACAATTTTATAACTAAACACATTTTTATTTCTGAATCTCTATTTATGCGAAGCATAACTGTTGAATACAAAACGACATTGGAAATAAATAAAAATTAAACTGTACACTAAAATAAACTTTGTTCTATGAGCGACTGGTTTTTTCATATGATAATACCAATACATCGCCAATCACCAAGAAGGCCGTTTTCGTAGAATACACACAGATTTTCGTAAAAAAAAGTAATTGTTAACTGTAGCCATATGAAAGAAAGTTGTATATCGATAGGTTTTTCTCATCGCCAAACTTTCTCCCGCAATATGTACATTCCTAGCTTAGTTTTTCATTTTTCGACGTAGCCACCTACCCTCTTATTCATAAAAAGTTAAAGAGCATTTTAGTTATTTGACGTATGTCAATTTAGACTGGATGCCACGTATTTACCATACAACAAACCAGAGAAGTAGACCTCCAGTACAGCTACTTAAAATCTACTGTATCTTTATGAATAACACGGTTAGTGTTTAGAAGCGGTAGTACAAAAGCTGTAGTTCCATCTAGCGTCGAATAGTAAAACTAGGAACAATGCGTGAGGATTTTAAAGCAAAGAGGATGTATAGCTTTCTACCATGTCTTTGGAAAAACCTAATTTCATTCTTTTATCATATGTATGTCATCATTATCTTAAGTATTTCATAATTGTTATTTGATTTTGATCTTTGTTTATTTGTTAAAAAGGTTCATAGTCTACTTCAAAGTTTTGTGATGTAGATCTTTTCGGCTTTGTCGTTAATCACCAATGGTAGCTTGGATTTCATAGTGAGCGTTTGGTTTATATGTGTGAGTTTGGACACACTGGTTTCAGTACTAAAAGCTCATGATGCTATTTCTATTGTATTCTCTTGTTCTGTGTAAAAAACCATCTCCCACATTGTAATACAACGTTTTTGGAAGACAGACCTACTGATTTTGTGTCTAAGGAAAGGACATAACATAACACATAAAAACACTCAGTTTATATGCGTTGTTAAAACATCGATGTTTTGTCTCCTAACATCGATGATCATCGAACATCTACATCTACATCGAACATCGATGATCATCGAGCATCCCTAGCATGATCATTTTTTATTTTTATTTCATCTCCTATGTATAAAGCAGCGTAGCGTTTCCCATCCGCATCTCTGACTGCTCCCTCCCCACAAAATCCCCAATCACTTTGCGATTCCCCGCAGTTTGGGGAATTCCTCAGATATAACTCAAATTTAAAAATTTAAAAACCCCCGACCCAGTCAGACCCCTCATCAACTTAAGTAGAACTGGAGCTAATCAACTTAAAAATAACATGGCTACCTTAACATATACTTTCAATATCATTGAAGTAACACTGTACCAAATTTATAATTGATAGGACAAATGGAAGGTGATTAGATCCTCTCATCCATTATTCAAGAGCTGATCATCTTCAAACGGCAGATCAGGTCATAGTTACCTTAAAATATACTTTCAATATCATAGATGTAACATGGTACCAAATTTCAACTCGATCGGACCTAAGGAAGCTAGTTAGATCCTCTCATCCATTATTCAAGAGCTGATCATCTTCAAACGGCTGATCAGGTAATGGTTACCTTACCATTATACTTTCTATATCATAGATGTAACATGGTACCAAATTACAAATCGATCGGACATAAGGAAGCTAGTTAGATCCTCTCATCCATTATTCAAGAGCTGATCATCTTCAAACGGCAGATCAGTTCATAGTTACCTTACCATATACTTTCTATATCATAGATGTAACATGGTACCAAATTTCAAATCGATCGGACATAAGGAAGCTAGTTAGAACCTCTTATCCATTATTCAAGAGCTGTCATCTTCAAACGGCAGATCAGGTCATGGTTACCTTAACATATACTTTAAATATCATAGATGTAACATGGTACCAAATTTCAACTCGATCGGACCTAAGGAAGCTAGTTAGATCCTCTCATCCATTATTCAAGAGCTGATCATCTTCAAACGTCTGATTAGGTAATGGTTACCTTAACATATACTTTCTATATCATAGATGTAACATGGTACCAAATTACAAATCGATCGGACATAAGGAAGCTAGTTAGATCCTCTCATCCATTATTCAAGAGCTGATCATCTTCAAACGGCAGATCAGTTCATGGTTACCTTACCATATAATTTCTATATCATAGATGTAACATGGTACCAAATTTCAAATCGATCGGACATAAGGAAGCTAGTTAGATCCTCTTATCCATTATTCAAGAGCTGTCATCTTCAAACGGCAGATCAGGTCATGGTTACCTTAACATATACTTTCAATATCAAAGATGTAACATGGTACCAAATTTCAACTCGATCGGACCTAAGGAAGCCAGTTAGATCCTCTCATCCATTATTCAAGAGCTGATCATCTTCAAACATTTGATCAGGTAATGGTTACCTTAACATATACTTTCTATATCATAGATGTAACATGGTACCAAATTTCAAATCGATCTGACATAAGGAAGCTAGTTAGATCCTCTTATCATTATTCAAGAGCTGATCATCTTCAAACCGCTTATCAGATCTTCATCAGATATGGATAAGAACACACGGCCTGAAATTATCTATGATACGAAAAAACTAAACGAAAATCGGTTCAGCCGTTTGGGCTCTACGATGCCACAGACAGATACACAGACAGACACACAGATACACACGTTAAAATTATAACACCCCTCTCTGAATTTTTCGTTCGGGGGTTAAAAAGAAACCGCCGCTTTTCGCCGCTGAATTCCCTACACATTGGCAACATGTATACTCTAAGTTGGCCACACAATCAAATCAATCAATCAATCTTTCCTTTCCAACTATATAGAAGTCGGCGGTTTCCGGAGGCAGTCCGGAGGTTTTGGGGGGAAATGAAAAGAAGATGTCGGGCTTTTGTTTCTTAGTTTTCTAAATTAGTTTTTCGTGGCTATTATTGTGCTAGTGTGGTGGAAGTAGTGTAATAATGTGCCCTTTATGGAAAACCGTGTAGCGAAATCAATATATATAAAACTCTTCCGTTACTGACTGACTGACTGACTGACTGACTGACAGACAACGCAGAGCCGAAAGTACTGGGCGTAGCGGGCTGAAATTTTGCATGTAGGTTCCTTAGGTAGTGTAGGTTAGCACTAAGAAAGGATTTCTCGAAATTCCCATGGAAACGGAAAAAAAATGGATTTTTGTGGTTATAAGAAATCTGCGCGAGTGAAACCGCGGGGCAGCCTCTAGTGAGAAATAAAGGAAGGCGCTCCCGAATAATTCTGATCGATGTCCCTCGAAAACTTCCGTGTGAACATTGTAATGCGAGACCACCCTCGCATTTCAATGGGTTAGGTTAGGAACCTAGGTTAAGGAAAACAAAGAATAAACTACAGAAGACTTGATTATTAAGAAATAAACTACTGAAGACTTGGCTGTATGGACTAAGTTCCTTTGCCTGCCCAGAATGGGCGAATTTAAAAAACAACAAACAATTATTACTAGGCGGCGGTTTCCTTTCTCTGAGATAGAAGTTAAGGCTACGAACGCACAGGCGGTTTTTTGCCGCGCGGATTTTATGTATCATACTGAATCCTATGGAAGTGTGCGCACCAGCGGTTAAAAAAACCGCGGGGTTAAAAATCCGCTGTCGCGGTTTTATTTCCGCGCGGCTAAAAATTCGCCTGTACCTTCGTGGCCTATGAATAAGGTTGAAAATGAAATAACAACCTTTACAACCGAGCGGAAATAAAACCGCAACAGCGGATTTTTATCCGCGCGGTTTGTTACCGCGCGGATAAAAATCCGCCTTTTCGTAAGAAGCCTAAAAGTGCGAAATTCCCTGTTTTGGCTATACCTACATGACCTACCTAGTTGGTGAATCCTGCCCCCGCAGCACGACGGACTATTTGGCGAATCTGTCACTTTTAATCTCTTTTGACATTTCAATGCTGGAAAATGTATGGAGATGATCGACAAAAGTGACAGATAGATACGACAAATTCGACAAATTGTCCGTCATGTTACCGCCGCAAATCCTGTGATTAAATCCAGTGTTGCCACCTTAGTGGATTTTCCACTAAATCTGGTGGTTTGGAACCCCCATTTAGTGGCAAATTTTTGCTCTTAGTGGCTGGTGGATTTTTTTAGTGGAAAAATTAGACCAAGAACTGTTGTGCAGTTTTTGAAAAAAAAAATGCAATTGCGGTATGCCGTTCAAAAGTGTATGACCTGAGATTGTTTTAGAAAATTAAGTAGAACTCTTAACATTTTTCCTTTTTTTTATTAGGCTTTTAACTTGACATCTCAGAAAAAAAAAATCAAGTTTTATCACACCGCTATCAGATGGCGCTAGCAAAAAGCTACAAGTGAAGTTGAAATGAATCATTAAAAAAATTTGACTGGCTTGGTGGCTCAGTTGGCAGTGATAGGGACTGAGGAGCGTGTGCACCTGGGTTTGATTCCCGGGCGGGGCGAATATTGATATGGTGAATGTTTGTTTCCTCTCTGGGTGTGAAGTTCGTCTCTGTGTGTGAAAATGAAAAATGCATACATAATATCACGCCTTTTATTGCCCGAAGGGTTAGGCAGAGGTACCAGCTCAAGAGCCGGACCCACGTTTAGCCGATTTTATGAAATGAAAAATGAAAATGAAAAAATGTTTATTTAAATTTTAAAATAATTAACACAACATTTTTTTACAATAGCTTCCACACTAAGCGTGAGCCTGTGTTGTGGCAACTAATAGATTTAAGTTTTAAAAATATTACATAATTATTTAGCGGGCGTGTGTGTTACGGGCACCCTAGATACAGGTTCTTCCTAGCTGGGGCTCTGAGTGTGATGTGTTTTTGCTATAACGCCATCTACGGGCGCCTTACGAAACTATTTTTTTAAAATATCTCTTTAAGAGACAGTTTACAGCGATGCTAGCGCCATTCCCAAAAAAAAAAACTTAAACTAAGGCAAATATCAAAAATCGGGCACAGTATGACACTAGATAATGTAGCCTAGTATTTTTAGGGCACGATTGTACAGCTTTTAGGTTGAAGACCAAAGAAAGCTACAGAGTGTTGCTAAAAGTGGCCACTTTTAGTAACAATCTGTTTATAATTTTGTTCTTTTAAGTTAGAGCTCCTCATTAAATACAAAGTCGATGTAAAATTATAATTTTTTCATGTTTTTGTACATAATTTGAGGCCCCTTAGTTTTCTTTGTATACCTCACTAGTTAACCCGGCGAACTTCGTACCGCCTATAAGTATTTTGTGCATGTATTATACCTATAAACCTTCCTCTTTAATAACTCTATCTGTTAAAAAAACCGCATCAAAATCCGTTTCATAGTTTTAAAGATATAAGCATACATAGGGACAGACGCGGAAAGCCACTTTGTTTTATACTATGTATTGATATTGATTATAGTTATTAAAGACAATTGTATGAGTCTAGTTGGCAATATAATTAAAAGGTTGCGAATTACTTAATTTTTAGAAATTTAAAGGTTCAAGTATATCTTAGTGGAAATTTTAGTGGTTTTCAGAGGGGGGCATTTTTTTGTTAGTGGTTTTCTGGTGGATTGAGGAGCCTTATCTCGTGGATTGCTTTTTCAACCGTTGGCAACACTGATTAAATCTATAGGCTACACTCTAGCTGGTCTGTGCAGCGTTGCCAATGTGTGGGGAATTCCCCAAACTGCGGGGAATCCCAAAGCGATTGGGGAATTTGTGGGGAGAGGCACTGTGTGGGGAATATGCGGGGAATTCAGCATTTTACAAATTCAAAAAAACTGACAACCAAAACATCCATTGATCGAATATAAATTACTGCCTTTAATTAATTTAATTTAAAAAAAGGCTCAAATGTATCTTTATGGAAGAGATTATTTACCTTATTCGTTTGAATTACTGAATAATAGCGAAATTAAATATTGAAAATGTATCACCCCACCCTAAAATCAGTCAGTTGGATATCCATACCGTCTTATTCATAAAGATACAGTACATTTTAAGTAGCTTTACTGGAGGTCTACTTCTCTGGTTTTTTGTATGGTAAATACGTGACATCCAGTCTAAATTGGCATATGTCAAATAGCTAAAATGCTCTTTAACTTTTTATGAATAACACGGTTAGTCTTTGCTAATGTATAATATGTGTTTCTTTTAAGTATAAATTATAGAAAACATTGATATTTTTTTTATTTTTTTGGTTTGTGTACTTAAGTTAAATTTACACTTCATCAGTTTTTACATGTATTTAAGCTAGTATTTACTTTTAAGCCTGAACATAAGAGAAACCCGGAGGAGGATTATAATATACCGGATGTTTTTTTTTAAGTGATATTGCGATTTTTTTTAATGTTTGTCATTAGTAAATGGTTGATTTTTAAAGTTATTTCGTAAATAGTTCACTATCTCATTGTGTGGGGATTTTGTGGGGAATCAGGATATTTTTCTCCCCAAATTTGGGGAATTTGACCAGTGATCTTGGGGAATCTGGTAAATAGCCATTGGCAACACTGGGTCTGTGATGGGCTATACACAAGTTGTATAATGAATGCTGATATAAATGCAGGAATTTGCGAAAACTAATATTAATACAACATATTTGAGAATATCTTAACCTTATCGCTACACTTACTCTGGCTGGATCGATCGCTTCAGCAATGTTTAACTACCGTGTTGCCTTTCTTTGTATAGTTTACTACATTCACAGAGTGGTACGTACCTATGTTTTTATTATGTACATAACCAAAGGCTTATAATTAGAATCCAACAACGCAATTTTATGCTTTTCTATGAAGAATATTTCAGATTTATCCATTCTCTAGTAAATGGGTCGGTGGGTCGTTTTAGGGGCGGGAGTCGTAGTTGGGGTATACGGTCGGTGGGTCGTTTTAGGTGTGTTTCTTTCAAAGTGCACCCCTACAAAAGTATCTGTCTATTCAAGCCTTTTTGGCATTTTATTCCCTAGCTTCCTCGTTCATTGAGGAAGATGTGGAGTTGAATTTGAGGAATACAATACACTTCTTAATCTTAGTAAACAAATAGAACAGTAGATGTTTAAACCGATGCTCGGGCTTCTTCTTGACGCAGAGGCTGTCCATTGCTGTTCAGCGCGGCAATGCGACCAGCGTCATGGGAGCCTTTGAGCAGAGCGCAAGGGCTGGGGGCTTATTTAGTTAGTTATGATATTCATTTATATTTTATGACTGTTTGTTGTAGTTTTTAATTTTGACATTTATTTTATTTTTATTAATTGTTATTTATATTTTTTGTTTTTTTTTTTTTTATTTTGCTTATGTTTTTATGTATTTAATTTTTTTATTTTAATTATTATTTAATATTTATTTAAAATTAAGTACTTATTTTAATTTGTAACCTTTACTTGAAACATCTTCTTTATTAAATTATTTACAATTAATCAGTAAACAAATTATTCAGAGATTTATAATTGCATTCAGAGATTTATGACTGCTCCGTGGCTTAGTTGGCAGTGATGTGGACTGAGTAAGCGTGTGCACCCGGGTTTGATTCCTGGGCGGGACAAATATTGATATGATGAATATTGATGTTTGTTTCCGGTCTGGGTGTAATGTTGGTCTCTGTATATGTTTCGGGCACCCTAGATACAGGTTCTTCCTAGTTAGGGGCTCTGAGTGTGATGTGTTATTATTATTATTATTATTATGTTTCTCAATACTCTTCGGTATCATGGGATGGAGCCCGGTCCTTTGAGAGGCGTGCGAGGGGACGAATCCAACTCGTAGAGGCCCTTTCGAACTTCGTACCGCCTAACATATTGTTATGTTGCTCATGTATTATACTTATAAACCTTGCTCTTGGATCACTCTATCGATTACAAAAAACCACATCAAAATCCGTTGGATAGTTTTAAAGATATAAGGATACATAGGGACAGAGGCGGGAAGCGACTTTGTTTTATACTATGTATTGATGAAAGTATATCCTAACATAATTATGAGTTTTTATTCAAATTCCTGTTTTAATTAAACCTATAACTTGAAATTCACGTTTCTGATAAATTCATGTTTGAAAATATTATTTAGAAAATCATTGACCATTGACATACATCAATGGAAAAAATAAAGTTTTGTTTTTTTACAGAGTGGCATTGACTATGATGGCTGGCTCAACATTAAAGTGGAACATTCACTCAATTGTAATGGCATGCCATTCTGTCCTAGAGGAACCATTGCCATTAAGAGTGTACGGTCTGGCAATGCTGTAATTGATCAACAGAATTTCACCAATGAGCAAATAGAAGAACTGAAGGTACTCATAAAAAATTAACCACTTTAGGCAACAAACGAATATTTCTAAGATCATTATCCTAAAAGCGACACACCAGAGCTTTAAAAATTTTAAGCAAGATTACTTGTCTAGAGAGTCAAACAAAACATACGTCTTTTTAGGATATAATTTTTTATCGAAGTGGCGCTAGTATCGCATCCGTTCGTATTCCAAAACTGACAACCTCAAATTTTGTAGTGCCTTATTTATATACGAGCTGTCCCGGCTTACTTCGTTACACCATAGAATATAACATACTACAAAAGACTTGGCTCTATAGACTATGTTCTTTTGACTGCCCAGAATGGCCGAATAAAAAAACAAACAGAAATAATATTGCACCTTGGGTTACATTATTTGAGTTTAGGTAAGGATCCCAATTTTTTTTGAAAATCTAATATAGCCTATGACACTCAGGGTTAGTGTAGCTTCCTACCAGTGAAAGAATTTTTCAAATCGGTTCAGTATTTCCGGAGCCTATTCGTTACAAACAAACAAACAAACAAATCTTTCCTCTTTATAATATTTTTATATAAATTTACTTATAAAAATAGAAAAATAAAATGTAATTTTAACAATCTTCCTCGCAAATTTTCCATTTTTCTCAACTTTTACTTTTATCCCTACCCTGGACTACAACAAATATTTTGAACCAAAATCATCTTATCTGGCCCAGCCGTTCTCTAGTTATAGCGTGACAAATAAACCACAATTTGACAATAAATTTTCATAAACATGGTCATTTTTTTGTCATCTCTTCTAAACAAGAGATAAATTGTATTATTTTACGCCTACATTTTCGTAAATTGATAAACTTACAAAACTCACGCGTAAAATAATAAGTAACCAAACGCCATGTATGACGAATTAAAATTTACCACAGAGCTACGAAAGTTTTATGGTAGCCATGACCAAAATGTTTTATTATTATTATTTTAATTTAATGGACTTGACTCCACTTCAGTGGAGTATTTTGCCAATGTCAAGTTCACAAATTACTTAAAAAGGTGGGCTTAAAGCCCGGCAACGTTGTAAGGTTATTATAAGTTTATTAGATTATTGTTTTAAAGCCCGCTAACAAAACACGTGGTTTCGGAACCAACGTTAAAACAATAATCACAAAATGTTTTATTTTGGTAGAGTGAAATAGGGAACCCCCTACTTGGTAGGTAGGTAGGTAGGTACCTACCTACTACCTTATTATCCCTTAATAGCATATTATATCTGTCACCGTTATAGTGCGAAATACGTTAATGTGCACTTTACCGGGCAATGTGCACATTAACTGTTTAGTCCAGTTAATGTGCGAAATTGTATGTGAAATATGGGGTATCCGCACTTTACCTAGTTAATGTGCGTATTACCGGATGTCTCGCCTTTCAACTGTGGAAAACAGAAAACTCCGACCGAAAATTCAAATCTAGGGCAAAATTGTAGGTTAGGTTAGGATTGGCTTGAGATCTTTGAGCATCGTAGCGAGCGAAGCGAGCGGAGCTTGGGTTACCTGTGTTAAACTGAAATCTAAGGCATTAGTTTTCCGAACTTTACTGTATGCTTGGTCGTTACGCTGCAGATTACGTAGGTTAACTAGAGATTTTGCAGATTACCTAGGTAATGTTGAGAACAATCTCTTCAATCAATTTCGATCTTTAACGGATTCAACCAGTTAGTTAATCTGCACTTTTACTGAGTTTCGCACATTAGCGGTAACATATTAACCTATAAACCTACCTTGTTTTTAGTACTAGTAAAAATACTGTTAGTGTAATAGAATTGTTTGGCAAGTCTGATTGTACGTAAGTCTAATGAACGCAAGCATTTTCACTGTCAACATCGACCAATCAGAGAGCAGTGTTAAAAGCTCTTCTGTGATTGGTCGATCCGTTTAGAATCTTACGTATTGATATCCGTTAGTTTATAAATTTACCACGACGCGTCTAAAATTTATAAATTTGCAAAAAAGTGGGCGTAAAATAATTCAATTTATCTCTCGTTTAGAATCCTACGAAAGTTGTTAAATTTCCTAGGAAAAACTTGAGAATGCATAAACTTGCGAATCTCATTATTTTCCAGTGACATATAGATTTCAATAACTCTCCCTCCATACAGAAAACCAAAATTACATCTACATAGATTGTAGCATTGAATTGCATTACTTGGTCATGTCTTTTGTTTGTAATGTAGGTACCTAGACCTACCTCCTTACATGCAATTTCAAATTAAAAATAGTTTTTTAGCTTTAATTTGGCTTGTTCACCTATAATTTTTGAGACAAACAAACCTCTATTGCTTTTTATATAAGGTATATCTGGATTTCAATAACTCTCCATACAGCAAGCCAAAATTACATCTACATAGATTGCATATTACATGACTGAGCTGAGACCTGAGACATTATGTTTGTAATACATTTTTTTTTAAATTTATTATGGAATTGCCTTCAACTTGCCTGTTCCTATATTTTTTGGGAATAAGTACCTAGTGTTATTATTCCATTTCTTAACCTAATTTCAGACAAATTTTTCAACTGCATAACATTTTACCAAACTTAGGTAAGTACATACATCATGAAATAACTTTTGTTTATTGTTGTAGGTATAAAATAAGTATTCTCGTATAAAAATCGCCACTTTTGCATTTTCTGTAGTAAGTATCTTAAAAGAATTTTTCAAACTTTTAATGGCGAATATAAGCAAAAATATAAATGATAAACTGGGGATTATCAGATATTCATATTCCCAAAATTAGATTTAATGTGACCTCTTCCATACATTCCACCCCTCTTCCATACATTCCACCCTAGTTTTCCCGGACTATAATGTTACCTTGCATACGCGTCGCTTGTCACGCTTACGAGAACGGCCGGGCCGATTTAGCTGATTTTGGTTTCAAAATGATCTTAGTAGTCCAGGGAAGGTATAAAATACTTTAAAAGGTGAGAAAATTATTTTTTTTTCATATAAAATTGTAAGGCGCGATACGAATGTTGGACGGGCACAGCCAAAACTCGTGTATGCAATGCACGAGTATCATATTACGCTGCTTTATTTGAACTAAGCGGTAACTGAAAGGTAACCGAGAGCGGGGTAGCCGCACTTGCTGAGGGAGCCAGTAAGTGCCCATACTGTATGTAGTATACTATTTGTTATACTGTGGCCATGGTTAAGTTTTTTTGAGATTGGTCCTACCTAGTATACTTATCGGATTGCCGTTTCGACCGCGCAACCAAGTTCTGAAACAAAAAAATGATTACGCTCAGATTCTGTCGAAATTGTCAAAACTGAATGGTGAAAACCAGGAATTTGTCAAAGCATAAATAGAGAAGTTAGGGAAGTTTTGATGGTGTCCGCGCGGTTCTCCTTGTTTTGTTCGCACGGACACCATCAAAGCTTCATAACTTCTTTATTTATGCTTTGACAAATTCCTGGTTTTCACCATTCAGTTTTGACAAATTTCGACAGAATCTGAGCGTTATAATTTTTTTATTCCAGAACTTGGTTGCGCGGTCGAAACGGCAATCAAATCGGTTGATAATTTTGAAATAAAGACATTGTGTGGTTTATTTTTTTTTCTATTTTTTGTAGTTACTGGCTGAAGAAAACGGTTTCTACACAATGCGGGCAGTAGTCACATCTGCAGACAACAAGGAGACCGAATTTCTTTCATCCATGAAAGCTCAAGCATTTTTAGAAAGTGACCTTTCTGATATAATAAATGCTTGGATTCTGCCTAGTGGGGATTTAATTTCATTAAGTTTCCAAGCTCACAACTCATCACGAGCAGTAATGGCAGATAAGACTCAGCAATACCACATTAAATCTAAGTTTTATTTGCGACACATCGATCAAGCACCTGTGTTAGTATTTTCAAAAATAACAAAAATATTACCTAAATCGGCCCGGCCTTTCTAGAATTTTGGCGAGACTAACGAACCACGATTCATTTATATGTATGTATATATACCGGGTGTTTCTGACAAGGCGGTAATAAATCAAAGGAGGGATCAGCTCACCATAACTAACAACTTTCCCAAAGAAACATAGGTCGAAATCTCAAAAAAAAAACAGCTGTTCCATACATTGGTTCGATCAGCTGGCGGGGTCAATGTACGGGACAGCTGATTTTTGTTTTGAGATTTTGACCCATGTTGCTTTGGGAAATTTGTTAGGTATGGTGAGCTGATCCCTCCTTTGATTTATTACCGCCTTGTCAGAAACACCCGGTATATAATATATACTAGCTTACCCGGCAAACTCCGTATCGCCACTAAAAACTTAGCTGTATGGATAATGTTACTTTGCCCGCCCAGAATAGGAGAATTAAAAAACAACAACTTTTAAACTAATATGTGACAGGAAAATTTACAGATAGAACTGTAATGGAACAGTTTGTATAGAGAAATGAGTTTTTACTAACTTCCACTAATTTTTTCCAGATTTTCTCACCTTTTAAACCTTCCCTGGACCTTCCAGCTAAATCGGCCCGGCCGTTCTCGAGTTTTAGCGAGACTTACGAACCACGATTCATTTTTATATATATATAGTAGAAGTAGAAATATAGAAGATAGAAGAAGTAGATATAGTATAGATTATATTTTGATATCAATTATAATGTAATATATTAATTACTACTTCCAGCCCTGACACTGCAACCTTTATCCAGAAACTGGAAAGGGAACGAGAGGCCAGGGAGAAGGGAGAAGTAAAAGATAATAGATCATTCATCGCAAAATATGTAAGTATTAGATATTCAGAACGCGGCCCTAGAGCCACTTACCAAACCGTCCAACCAGACAAACAGAAGTAGACGATTATTCAAAACAAACACCCAGTTTCGACCTACAGTTTTAGCCCGATCAAAGTAAGCCTAAGCGATCAAGGGAAATAATTCGTGTAGTTGTGAAAATTGGTACCAAATACCAATATCCAGATAAACATACTAAAAGTCCTCAACGGTGGGGGGTTGGCTAAGGGTGTGAGGGGGGGAAAAGGTCCCTTTTTTCAGATTCAAGGACAGGAAATTAATTTCTAGAACAATATATTTACGTTTCCATACAAAAATAAAAAGCAGTAACTAAGCAAATAATCAGCAATTAGAATATAGAAACTGCTTTGCCGAATACGTTTTTTTTTTTACAACTTTTTGTTAGGAACATATTGATCAAGTGGTACTTTTTGATTTTAACACTAAATGTACTGAAATTTTGTATTTTTTATTTTAGAAAAATCAACCGTGTAGGAAGGAAATACTTAACGTTAAATTTTTGTATTATTTTATTCGTATATGTTCGAGATATAGCCAAAATCTAAATAACTCAAATTTAAAAACTCCCGACCCTGTCAGCCCCCTCATCAACTTAAGTAGAACTAGAGCTAATCATCTTAAAAATATCATGGTTACCTTAATATATACTTTCAATATCATTGAAGTAACACTGTACCAAATTTTTAATTGATAGGACAAATGGAAGGTGGTTAGATCCTCTCATCCATTATTTAAGAGCTGATCATCTTCAAACGGCAGATTAGGTCATGGTTACCTTTAAAATATACTTTCAATATCATAGATGTAACATGGTACCAAATTTCAACTCGATCGGACATAAGGAAGCTAGTTAGATCCTCTCATCCATTATTCAAGAGCTGATAATCTTCAAACGGCTGATCAGGTAATGGTTACCTTACCATATACTTTCTATATCATAGACGTAACATGGTACCAAATTTTAAATCGATCGGACATAAGGAAGCTAGTTAGATCCTCTCATCCATTATTCAAGAGCTGATCATCTTCAAACGGCAGATCAGGTCATGGTTACCTTACCATATACTTTCTATATCATAGATGTAACATGGTACCAAATTTCAACTCGATCGGACATAAGGAAGCTAGTTAGATCCTCTCATCCATTATTCAAGAGCTGATCATCTTCAAACGGCAGATCAGGTCATGGTTACCTTTAAATATACTTTCAATATCATAGATGTAACATGGTACAAAATTTCAACTCAATCAGACATGAGGAAGCTACTTGGATCCTCTCATCCATTATTCAAGAGCTGATCATCTTCAAACTGCTGATCAGATCTTCATCAGACATGGCTAAGAACACTCGGCCTGAAATTATCTATGATACAAAAAAAACTAAACGAAAATCGGTTGAGCCGTTTGGGCTCTACGATGCCACAGACAGATACACAGACAGACAGACATATACACACGTTAAAATTATAACACCCCTCTCTGAATTTTTAGTTCGGGGGTTAAAAAGGGACCTTCTCCCCCCTCACACCCTTAGCCGACACCCCACCCTTGAGGACTTTTAGTATGGTTATCTGGATACTAAAAGGTATATTTGTACCAATTTTCAAAACTACACGAATTATTTCTCCGATTTTATTAATTTGATCGGCCTATTTATCTATGCTGGTGATCGAACTCTGGCCGTTGAAATATCTGTTTTTTTCTATTGTTTCAGTGGATTTACATTGTCCCCATTGCAATCTTCATGATGATTTCTGGAGCTACAAACCCAGATGCAGGAGCTCCTGCAACTCGTTAATAATTCATTTATTACACATTATAATACAAGGGCGTAAAGTAATGTATTATGTATGAAGGTTTCAAGTTGGAACCCGAGTGCTGTGAGAGGTTTCGCGAGGGAATAATGGCTTGAAACTTGAACATGCGAGGGTTATAACAAAACCCGAAGCAGAATATCTTTACGCCAGAGTATTATATTCTACTTTATTCCATCCGACGAGAATTTTTTCCATAAAAAGCAGATACCTAGGTACCTACCTAATTCTGTTCACTTTATCAGTCGTTTTAAATCAACTTCACTTCAATCACTTTTATTTTTAACAATAATTAGTAAGCAAATTAAAATTGAAGTAACTACTTACTCATGTTAGTAAGTATTAAAAAACACGTGCATAGGTGAATAGAAGTATTATCTTTATGGAATTCCGGTTTATGGCAAGGCAATAATGAATTTCCATACATTAAATTTACGTCCCCTGGTCAAATATGATGTAATGATGCTTAATTTTAGTAGAATTTGAATTCGAACGAAGCAAACAACATTTTATTTAATCTGTGAATAAATTGACATTGAAAAAAAAAATGGCGGCAAATTACTGTTTAAGTATAGGGGACGTAAATTTAATGTATGGAAATTCATTATTGCCTTGCCATAAACCGGAATTCCATAATGATTCACTTTTTGACTAAGAGAACAGTAGGTAACCAAAAGTACTATTTTCGAGTGGATGGGATGAAAAGTTAATATTATATTTAAATTAGTACCTGCCTAATTCAATAGGTGTTCTACTTAGTTCATATTTTTACCGCGCACAGACAGTGCTAATATAGCGTGGAGTAACAAATTATATGTATGTCATTCCTAATCCATCTACACAACGATAAACATTCGTAATGTTATTTCCTTGCTTGTAAATAAAAATAGGGGGTTCCGTAGTAAATGTATCCCGCATGCATTCAACAACGCGCATGGGACGGATAAAGCACGGCACGGATACGCCGTGCCGCAGCGTCTTTCCGTTCTATACATGGCCAGTACGCAGCCATAGGCAACTGCTCACATATACATTGTAATGCTGTTTTA
The DNA here is from genome assembly GCA_951802225.1 of Euspilapteryx auroguttella. Taxonomy (NCBI): domain Eukaryota; kingdom Metazoa; phylum Arthropoda; class Insecta; order Lepidoptera; family Gracillariidae; genus Euspilapteryx; species Euspilapteryx auroguttella. The sequence continues at coordinate 5,505,253 of OX637647.1, forward strand.
AAATCTGCTATTACAATGCATGCACGAATTTTGCGTATTGACCGTGTATAGTTTGTAGCGTGCATGCATCTTCGTTGCGGACTATACTACACCATTTACTTACACTTACACTCGACTAGAGTTTTTTTTTTTATTTAGTTAAATAAATTATATTAGGGATCTAAACAACAATTACTTAATTATTAGTAACATGTTTTAGTGTATTATTGAAATTACAAGTAAGGTAAAAGCACCTGTGCTGGACATGGCTCCTATTATGGACATTTCAAATTCAGTTTAAAAAAATAAGAAATCTGCTGACGAAAATAAGAAACCTAAGAAATTATACTGTTTATAATTATTTTTATGATTGGTAACAATGCCTCTACCAGATACAAACATTTAAAAGTTTATAACTATAATAGATTCGAAATGAAAAAATAAGTAGGGGAGACCGAGGGGAGTTGGAACAGAGGTGAGTTGGAACAACGCGTTTTAAAAAAAACTTAAGCTGTTAGCGTCCTACCGCTCTCGCCTTGCAACTGCTTACCATCACCCGCAGGCTATTCAGTTAGCACCTATGGCCACAAGCGCCCTGTTTTGGCTATCAGTGTTTGATGTCGTAAAAATCGACAAAAGTAAGTTTTGATCTGTTTTTTGTCATTCCTTTATTTGCTAAATTTACTTAAATTTTGGTGTGTGGAATATTTTTTTCAAAAGCTTATATAATAAGGATTCAGTCCATTGCCTTCGAAAAGATGATTTATATTTATTTTTTCTTCTTTTATAATTTTACAAAAATCGGGATGATTTTTTGTACTGAGCAGATTTGGAACAGCTTGTTCCAACTCACCTCGTTTATTGCATGGGCGACGTATAGCGGTGTTGTTTGTTTGTTTGCATCTTGAGTTTGTTATTATATTTAAGGATGCCTACTGATTATAAGAGGAGGAAATTGGAAATAATTTTTCAGTCCTATATATATTATTTCAGTTCTGTAAGAACTAAGAAGACTACCTACTTAGGAGATGGAACTTTGAGAATTATTTTAGTTTCAAATTACCTATTTTAAAAATAAAAGTTGATATAGTTATAATTCAAATTTGATATAAACGGATTTTGATTTTCCAGATTAAAATATTTTAGTTTTTTTAGTTTTAAATTTTTATTTTGCTTTAAAATAAATATAAATCTGGTCTGCTTAAAATTATTTCATAAATTTAATTTTTAAAGTTAAAATATTAAGTTTATTTTTATTCAAATAAAAAATATAATACCTATGTTTTTTTTTCTTTAATACGATTTTAATCTCGCACAAAAATGTACTGATACTACCATGTTCCAACTCACCTCGACCCCTGTTCCAACTCACCTCGTTATGAGGGGAGTTGCAACAAAATGACTTGTTACGTTCTAATAGATTTTATTCTAAATTTTTCATACACCTTGATTGTATATTGTATCTATTACCTAAAGAAATAAGCTAACATTTGGTAAATAATTCATACCATTTGTTCACGCGCATGCGTGACATGCGTGACATACGTCACGTCACTTCACTTCACCAAGAACTCTTACCAAGCAAACTGTGTCTGATTTATTATTATTTTATGTTTTATTGCCTTATTAAAGTATTATTAAGAGCAAAGAAATACCGTCTGCTCATTTCCTTAACAAGTGGCGACCGTGGACTCGAAACTGCAGTTTTCGAAAATTATAAAAAAAAAAAAATGAGCATCGGATCCTTTGGAAAAATTTTCTAAGTCGGTGAAAGCGAAGAAAATTCGTCCTGGAAAAGCGAATTGTGCTGAGAGAGTATATCTAGCATCGCACCCGTCTTCATCCTGCCTGCGCCCGCCTCTAGTCTGCTTGCGCGTGCCTTGGTACAACCCGCCGCGTGAGGACATAGCAAGATACTGCACACCAACACAGAGTATTGGGGCCGGCACACAAGGAATGTCCAGGGAAGTCAATCCGATTTTAGTATTTCTTTCAATTTTGGCAATAATTTCAAAATTTATCCTTTTTTTTTCTCTGCTTGTGTGAATGGTGTGTGTTTTGGGTTGGAGTGTAGCCTTAGGGGCGCTATGGAGGCGAGACTTAGAAAAATTTCGAAAAATTTGTATGAAAAAATTTTATCCCCCTTAAGGGTACTTTTTTATGATAGGGGCGTGTAGAGGGACACAATACAAGCACTTTTTGCCTCTATCGCGTTTTCCCTAAAAAGCCCCGTTTACGGAAAAAATTACCGGAAATATTTTCCCGACCTCTAACTCCGAAAGGGGGCCTCGGAGCGGCAGGGTTCTTTGGGCGCTATTGATAATCATCAGACACACTATCAAACCCCATTTAAGGATTTTCAACTTTTTTTTTTTCGGACTTAGAATTTTCGTCAGCTTGCGTAGCGTTAGGGGCTGTATGGAAAAAAGACTTAGAAAAATCGATCGATATGAAAAAAAAAATATCCTCGATGAGGGTACTTTTTTATAATGGGGGCGTGTAGAGGGACACAATACAAGCACTTTTTGCCGGTATGACATTTTCCCCCGTGTCCCGTTTCCGGAAAAATCGTCCGGAAATCCTAAAGGAGGTCTGGGATCGGGAAGGTTTTGGGAGGGGGGAGAAAAATGCAAGCATTTTTGCCTGTATGACGTCTTCCTGAAAATGCTTCGTTTCCGGACAAACGACCGGATTTTTTTTTGGCTGACCTCTAACTCCGAAAAGGTTTATTGTAGTGGCATGCTTTCCTGCGCGTTATTGATCAATGTCAAACGCACTATGGAACGCTTTATGCCCCTATGACGCTTTTCACAAAATGTTCAAATCGGGATAAGTAAAGTTTTTGGGCGAGAATCGTATGAGACGAGATTATCATAGGCGAGAGTTTCCATTCAAAATATCGCAATAAGGTGTGTGTAAAATTATGCCACTCACTGGTGCTATGCTATCCAAACCAAACCGCGATTTAGCTTCCGGATTTTACCAAATCAAGGTCACATCGGAAATAACTTTACCGAAATTCTCGCTACCTTTTAATCGACAAAGGCAAATCCGATTTTACAGCATGCTGGACTTAAAAATGCTCTTGCCTGTTCTCAAAACCTTGTGAATCCTGAGATGCCTTCCGAGGTAACAGGCTTCTTGCGGCTTCGTGTACCTTGACGATATATTTATTTATTTCGGTACTTCCAACCAGTAAAATATTTGAAAACCTTATTCTTGCACAATTAGTGTAATTTAGGGGAAGTGGAATTTAGGAATTTAGTTTTATGGTGTTAGCATAAAAACAGGGTTGTGGGTCACACGAGTTTCGGTACTCGTAATGATCACAACACAGTTACCGGGGTTCGATAGTGTGTTTGATGCTCATAAATAACGCCCAAGAAACCCTGCCTCTCCGAGGCCTCCTTTCGGATTTCCGGATGAATTTTCCGGAAACGGGACACTTTGGGGAAAATTTCATAGGGGCAAAAAGTGCTTGTATTGTGTCCCTCTACACGCCCCCATTATAAAAAAGTACCCTCATGGAGGATTATTTTTTTTTCATGTCGATTGATTTTTCTAAGTCTTTTTCCCATAGAGCCCCTAACGCTACGCAAGCTGACGAAAATTCTAAGTCCGAAAAAAAAAAAGTTGAAAATCCTTAAATGGGGTTCGATAGTGTGTCTGATGTTCATCAATAACGCCCAAGAAACCCTGCCGCTCCGAGGCCCCCTTTCAGAGTTAGAGGTCAGGAAAATATTTCCGGAGTATTTTTCCGGAAACGGTGCACCTTGGCGAAAACGTCATAGGGGCAAAAGGTGCTTGTATTAAACCCCTCTACACGACCCCGTCATAAAAAAGTACCCTTATGGGGGACACGTTTTTTCGATCGAAATTTTTCTAAGTTCTGACAAAAAGTTTTTTAAAGGGAAAATATTTTTTTAATTTTTTTTTATATTTTTTTTATGCGTTTTGAAGCCTCCTGAAGCGCCCCTAAGAGTATACCCCAACTACGACTCCCGCCCCTAAAACGACCCACCGACCGTGTTTTGGCCTAGCTACAGGAATATTCCTGGTTTTATTTTCGGCTAGTGCTTGTTTAAACTGCGCTTAGAGTAGAGACTTCAGTTTCAATGTACAGGGTACTTGACTTGAGGGTATAGCTTGATGTGGTTATTAGTAGTAATGCTTCATACCTAATACGTTATGGTTTGCCCAATCGCTTACCACTCTACCAGGTAACTGTAATTGAGATTTTTGGGATTTTAATTTGCACAGTTTGTGGGTTCATTGACAGTGGTGAAGTCAACAATATAGTCCTACAGTTTATTAATTTGAGGGTAATGCTAGATGTGGCTATTAGTACATGTACTTCATACCTAATACCTTAGGGTTAGCCTGTTCGCTTACTACTCTACCGACTATTATTAGAATTCACTGATTAAAGTAAGGTTTTATTTAAGAGTGATCATAGTTTTTAGGTTGTCAGCATAGCTTTTTTTACTTTTACTAGGCTAGGTCTGTATAAGTAGCTGTCAACGCATTAATAGCCAGTTGATTGAAGCTTCTGTGCTACAAGGAACACTGATTTATAGTTATAAAAAATAACTTTTGTTTATTTATTCGTAATTTGTTGATTTACTAAAAGGATCTGCCGACATTTCAGGCTACATCAGAAGATAGTGAGCAATACACCAGGTGTCGTACCTGAGCAGCCACGAGACTTCGGCTGACTTCGGGCTTCCTGGTGCAGCGGCGGTCCGCAGTTATTTAACTGGATTTTGGTTTACTTTTAACCTTATTCATTGATCGGTCCAGTTAATTGGGCATCAACATGTCTGTCACTCCTCCAACATACGCTGAAGTTAAAAGGTCTCGTACTAGTGTAAAGAGCCAACTTACTAAATTCCACAACTTCATTGAGGAATATAGTTTAGTCGAGCCCTCAGCTTTGTCTAGTCAGCAGGTGAAAGAGCTGACTAACTGGCTTATTAAATGCCGCACTCTGCAAACCAAGTTTGAGCAAGTACAGTCAAATTTGGAATGCCTTTGTAATGAAGAAGATTTAGAAAAGGAGTTTAATGAGCGTGCAGAGCTAGATAGTCGGTTCATTTACCTGATTTCGCATATACAAGACATAATTGAAAACAGTAAGCCTAAATCAGAAAACTTTATTGATGCTTGCGCCGAATCAAAGGCAAGTTATTCGCCTAGCAGCTCAATAAAGTTGCCAACGATTAAGCTGCCAACGTTTGATGGCAACTATTTAAAATGGTTGGAGTTTCGGGACATGTTTGATTCTTTGATTAATTCTAATGATGATATACCACCGATAAATAAATTCCATTACTTACGATCGTCATTGGAAGGTGGTGCCATTGTGGTAATAAAATCGCTTGAGTTTACCGCGGCTAACTATAAAGTAGCGTGGGAGTTGTTATGCCAGCGATATAATAATGAAAAGGTGTTGATTAATAACCATCTTAAGGCACTCTTTAGTATTGAAAGGCTTACAAATGAGTCGCATAAGGCACTTCGTTTTGTGGTTGACCATTTAACGAAGAATTTGAGATCTCTCGATAATCTCGGAGAAAATACTAGTTGCTGGGACTCACTTATAATATTTTTGGTCTCGGCAAAGTTAGAACCCACAACAGGAATGAAGTGGGAGGAATTTAGGAACAGTTTTGATAGACTGCCCAAGTTAACAGACTTTTTTCAGTTCCTACGTAATCGCGCCGATATTCTTGAAAACACTGAAGCTAACAGAAGCGATAAAGGCAGTGGAAAGAGCAAGGATTTCGGTGATAATAGTAATATCAGTAGTTGTTACGAGAGCCCTTTTAAAACTTTTAAGTCTACTAGCTCCTTAGACGCTTCAGTTAACGAAGACACAGGTGAGCGATTGTGTCTTTTTTGCGATAAGCAAGGACACAGAGTTCACGAGTGCAATAAATTTCAGGACCTAAGTGTCAAAGATAGGAAAAAGGAGATAGTTAGATTAAATCTATGTCAGCTGTGCCTCCGCGAGGGACACACGTTTTCTAGGTGCAGGGCAAAACTTTATTGTAACAAATGTCGTTCACGTCATAATTCATTGCTGCACGAAGACAGGCCTAGAAAGGAAGAAAGCACTGCTTTACCTTCTACGTCGAGCACTCCCGTGGCGTTGTCGTCGGCAGTCAAGACGGGGCAGGTTTTGCTGTGCACGGCTTTAGTAGACATAGAGGTAGGAGATAAAACTTACCAAGCGCGGGCACTCCTTGACCCAGGGAGCATGTCTTCCTTTGTTACTGATAGGCTAACAAAAGAGTTGAACTTACCTACAAACAAGAACGCTCCGATGAGTGTTTCAGGAATTCATAATTTTGAATTTAATGTAACTGAAAGTTGCATCTTAAAATTGAGTTCACGAACGAACTCTTTTAATACAGACATAAAATGTCTGGTTGTACCGAATATAACGGGAGTACTGCCAAGTGCACCTGTCAACCTAAAGGAGTTGAATATTCCTGTAGATATCGACCTTGCAGACCCAACATTTTGCCGTCCCTCCAACGTTGATATTCTTATTGGAGGTGATGTTTACTGGCAAACAGTTAAATCAGGGATAATTAAATTAGGTAATGATAAGCCTCTCCTGCAAGAGTCCAAATTAGGTTGGTTGGTAGCTGGACCCATTGGGTCAGTTCAGGCTACTAGTATGGTAGTAAGTAATTTAAGTACAAATCGGGAACTACTTGGTTCCAAGTTATTTGGGGAAGTTGATGATTTTTTATCACCCTTAACTCGCGAAGATGATGGGCGCTTTCCAGTAAAAATTCCCTTTAAAAAAGGACCTTTAAAGGCTCTTGGCAAGTCATTTTATGCCACAAGAGTATTCACTCGAACAAAGATTAGATGAGTCTTCTGACATTATAAGCAGAAGTACGTTTTATTTTTTGATTAGTTATTAATTTAAGAATTTTTAGCTTATTTATTTATAATTAGCCTTATATGTTCGTGTTTTCGTCGCGGAAGGCCACATGATATGTTGCGATAATGGCACCAGCTTGATAGAAGCGAACAATGAGTTTGGTAGGCTATTTAGATCCGGTAGTGAGACCGTCGCTGCATTTGGCAGTGACCAGGGTATTGATTTAAATTCTCACTTTCATATTCACCACATCTTACTACATAATTTGTTATTTTAGAAGCAGTTGTAATATCCGCAAAGTTTAATTTAGAGCAGGTAATAAGGAACGCTTCACTTATGGTTTTGATAAAGGTAACCACACTATTTGCCCAATTAGAAGCAATCCTTAAATTCAAACCCTCTTTCTTTTTTGTCGTCGGACCCTCGGATTGACACCCTTAACTCCCGGACATTTCCTTATAGGACGCCCTTTGAAGTCGGTGCCTTCGTGACCGGAAGTGGAAGCGGTGGCAGCACGAGTATTTCGCAGAGCTGCATCAGCGCAACAAAATAGCAGATGCAGCTGAAGCAACACACAAGATGATTCCCTGAATAAGAGATGTTAAAGCAGAGTGCTTTAATGCGGGGAGTATGTTCACGCGCATGCGTGACATGCGTGACATACGTCACGTCACTTCACTTCACCAAGAACTCTTACCAAGCAAACTGTGTCTGATTTATTATTATTTTATGTTTTATTGCCTTATTAAAGTATTATTAAGAGCAAAGAAATACCGTCTGCTCATTTCCTTAACACCATTTGTGTTTATAGATATGAATGTATCGAGCAAAATGTGAAAAATGTTCCAACTCCCCTCGGTCTCCCCTAGTGACTTGGGCAGATAATGGGTAAAAACTAAGTGATTTGCGTTAAGGACTTGATTGGAATAATTTTGATTTTACTGAAAATTTATAAGTTATTTTAACATTACTATGCAGTTATCTATTCTTTAATAGACTTGTGGCGTGTCCGCCACCTCAACTTTACGTCGCACGAATCCGCTGTCGAAAACGCTCCGCTTATGCGCCTGCATGACCCTTACATTTCGGAGACAAAAGAAATGGGGCGGAGCCTGCAGCGTCGCGACTCGCGAGCGCATCAAGCCTCGGCGCGCCCCACCAGAGGGATCATAGGCTTTGCACTGACCACACGCACGCTCTTTCTTTTTGTATACTTTTTCGTAATAGATAAGTTTTAAAAATTATCTGTAAATATTTCTTTTTGGCAATTATAGTTCTCATTAAATTCAATCTCTGTTTTTATTTCAATCTCAAAATTCTCAAATCAAAAACTAAAATACTAAAACTTCATTATAAATAAAAAAACTTAAATCTAAATTAAATAAATTTCCTTTATGTTGGTAGTGGTTTATCCCTCGACCGCTACCAAATCTGGTGACCCCGACGTTGAAATATATGGTGATAAAACATCGAATAGTTCATCCGAGTGGGTATCCTACAATATTAACTTCGGCGCGGCGACTTGTTTATTAAGGTGGTGGTCAACGTGTCATAAGCGGAGCGGTGAGCGACTTAAAAATTTTCGGTACCATGATCGCTAACGAGCAAGATGTGGAAGGCGCGGCTAATGCAGAGGAGTTTCGGGATGCACAGGTAATTGCAGAACCTGAAGTTTTAAGAGTTGGAGTGAAAGTTCCTCCGTTCTGGCCAGAAGAACCAGCACTCTGGTTCGCTCAAGTCGAAAGCCAGTTTATACTGTCCAGGATTACTACAGACGAGACTAAGTTCTGTTATCTTGTTGCCCAACTCGATCATCAGTATGCAGCAGAGGTCAAGGACATTATCACAAACCCACCTCGTACTAACAGGTACCTAAAACTTAAAACCGAGCTGATAAAAAGATTGTCCGCATCCAAAGAAAAGCGCGTCAAGCAGCTACTAATGCACGAAGAACTAGACGATAGAAAGCCGTCTCAGTTCTTTCGCCACCTCGAAAGTTTAGCCGGTCCAACAGTTCCTAAGGACTTCTTGACAACTATATGGTCAAGCCGCTTACCACAGAACATTCAAACTGTTGTTGCTTCTCAGATTAACTTACCTTTGGAGACACTGGCGGAGCTAGCAGACAAGGTACATGAGATAGCGCCATCATCACCGCAAGTGGCCATGGCAAGTACCTCCAACAGCAGCATCCTCGCCTCGGTTGGACGACCTGACGAAACAAATTAGTGAACTGACCAGGCAAGTAGCCATACTTACTACTAAGGTGAATGAGAGAGGATACAACCGCTCACGCTCCAGAGGCCACAGCTACTCACGTAACCGCTCCCGCAGCCACTCCCGCCACCGACAACCGCCAGCTGACCACCCTCATTGTTTCTATCACTTTACCTTCGGAAGCAAAGCCCAAAAATGCAAAAAGCCATGTACATTTTCCAAAGAATCGGAAAACTTCCAGGGCCATCGGAAGTAGCGGCCACCGATAGCCCCTCATCGTCAACAGGCCGTCTATTTATTACTGACCGTGTATCGAAGATGCAGTTCCTAGTGGACACTGGCTCTGACTTGTGTGTCTTCCCGCGTTCAGCAGTCAAGACGCCCTGTAGAAAAACTGAATACATACATACTCACAGCTGCGAATAATTCTGTCATACATACCTACGGACCTGCTCATTTACACCTCAACTTCGGACTCCGGAGAGACTTCTCCTGGACATTCACTATCGGAGTAGATTTTTTAAGCCACTACAATTTGCTTGTAGATTGCCGTAACAGTCGTCTTATAGATGATATAACCTCACTTTCAGTCAGCGGTATCCAATCGGAGTCGTCTGAAGACATCTCATCGATTAAGGTTGTCACAGGCGAAACCGAATACCATCGAATACTCAGCGAGTACCCTGAAATTACTCGTCCTGCCGGCCTGAACACAAATCCAAAGCACAATACGCTGCACTTCATCAAAACCACACCTGGACCTCCAGTCGCTGCCAAACCCAGACGTCTGGCTGGACCCTGCTCGCATGCTAGTAGCGAAAAGAGTTTGAAGAGATGCTAGCCAACGGTACTGCCAGACGTTCGGAGAGCCCATGGTCGTCGCCCCTGCACCTAGCTTAAAAGAAGGACAACGGATGGAGGCCCTGCGGTGACTACCGCGCACTGAATACTCGAACTATTCCAGATCGGTACCAAGCCTCTGGACGAGAAAGTGCAGGCAATACAAGAGTTTCCCACGCCAAAGACGGTAAAAGAGCTTCGAAGATTCCTGGGGGTATTGAATTTCTACAGGAGATTCATACCTAACGCTGAAAAACTCCAGGCACCTTTGAATGAAAAACTTTCTGGAAAGGCAAGCCAAATTCTTCACGATAGACGTAAAAGGAAGGACGTAAAAGCCAGTCAACGTCTCTGTTGATAGGCTAAAGCCAGCTTACCTGATGAAGGAGGCGCCAAACGACGAAGCCATACAGCCGCAACCAGCTGCACCTACTGCCGAGGAGAAGCGATCACGCAGCGGAAGAAGAATTCGTTTCCCTGACTACTATCGACCGTAGTCACGGTCTGGCAGGGGGGAATATGTGGCATGTCCGCCACCTCAACTTTACGACGCACGAATCCGCTGTCGAAAACGCTCCGCTTATGCGCCTGCATGACCCTTACATTTCGGAGACAAAAGAAATGGGGCGGAGAATGCAGCGTCGCGAGCGCATCAAGCCTCGGCGCGCCCCACCAGAGGGATCATAGGCTTTGCACTGACCACACGCACGCTCTTTCTTTTTGTATACTTTTTCGTAATAGTTAAGTTTTAAAAATTATCTGTAAATATTTCTTTTTGGCAATTATAGTTCTCATTAAATTCAATCTCTGTTTTTATTTCAATCTCAAATCAAAAACTAAAATACTTAAACTTCATTAAATAAAAAAACTTAAATCTAAATTAAATAAATTTTCCTATAAGTTGTTAGTGGTTTATCCCTCGACCGCTACCACAGACTCGGAGTGCCTCTGAAACCTCATATTTACATTCTGCCTTTAGAAAATGGGTGGAAAATTAATCTAAGCTTTTAAATTTGATGTAGATGAATGAGCTTCTAAAATGGATGTAAATTTGTTGTGTGCGACAGTGGGGCCGAAAAAGTAACGGTATCGAAATTTTGAAAATGCCAATATTCAGTGCATCGAACAAAGGATTAGTGCGCGAAGTGTCGAATTTGTGCATCCAGAGGTTTTGGAGTTATAGGCGAAAAACTAATTCTGCTGGGATGACGTCATCCTGGAAACACTTTTTTGAACCGCTGGGCCTAGGTCTTTGAAACTTGGCAGAAATGTAGCTTATAAATGTGCCTAAATGTGCGCTGAATCTGGTAAATGTGCCTCTTCAGATAACAGAGTTATTCCATCTGTTGCTGGACTGACGTTTTGCCGGAAATCTATTTTATTAAATATTTCGGAAACTGCTGACGCTAGAGAACTGGATTTTTTCATAAGCATTACTAGTCACTTTCTTGAATTTGTGTCAATATGTCGGTTCAAAATAATTGTTAGTTTTCGTGAAAAAAAAATAAACAACAAAAAGAGAAATACCCTGAGCACTAATTAAGGACGATACTTGGAGACTTCAAAACTCTATAATCCCTTCCTTACCTTGTCCTTCACGTTATTCTGAAGTTTTTATAACGCTAGGTCAAATACTTTTCGAGAAATAAAGCTTTAACTAAATGTTTGACCGCGCGTTAGGTTTAACAACCTTTCACGCAAAAACCAAAGCAGCGACGACATTGGTAACCTGGCACTAATTCGAGTATTATGTAATAAAGATTTACTTTAAATTTCAGTGTGATATTCTTAAACAATCCGAAGTTATTCAAGAAAAACATTAAATTTAGAACTAACCGACCAAATTAAATGGACCACTAAAAAGCGGCCATTGCATACAGTGTGCCCACATTTTCTAGTTTGTTGGATTATAGTGTACCTTTTAGCTGAAAAGTGTATTTTGAGGTTGCAATATGTACATGGCTAAGTTAAAAAATACGAAATTCCTTTCTCTTAGTACCTATATGATCTTTTGAGTAAGTACCTAATGCTAAACTAAGTACCTAGATATTATCATTATTTGACGTAAGTATTAAATATCTAAGTAAGTAAGTAAGTAAGTACATAGATAATGTATAAATAGTAGTATCTAGTTAGTTAGGCATTAGGTAATGACGATTCACTAAGTATTCTTATCAAATTTCTTGCTAGGGTTTAGCGTTTAGCCTAGATATAGAGTACCTACTGAGGTAACAAGTATATGCATGACGGGGTTGGCGGCGCGGGGCGGCGGCGGAGCGCGGGGCGGTCCGCTTTGCTCTGCACGCACAGGGCACAGATCTGGTAGTCTATATACACGGAGAGAGTTTCTCGAAGGATTTGGGGCGAGAATCGGATTTTGAAACTTCTTTGAGGTTAAATTTAATAAACTAGCTTTAGTGGTGAGATGTTCAGAGTAAAATAATACCGTACAGTATGGGCATTGGGTGTAGATGTTGTAGTCCCAGATCTTCCTAAATCCTAGTAATCCCAGAGAAGGCGAATGGAACACTTGTACTTTGATTATTAAATTTATTTTTGACTAATTTAATGTCTGTACAAATATTTACAACGTCTAACAATTATATATTTAAAAGTAGTTAGTAAAGCGCGCGGTAGCGAAAGCATAGAGAAGAGCGGAGCGACGTGCGTCTTGTGCGGTGGCTATGTTTCACTGGTTGTTGAAAAGGCTGTTGGCCGACCGCGTGGCCGCGCTCGGGCTGGTCCGTAGCCTTTCGTCATTGGTCGGCGCGGGCGCACTGCGCGACACCTAAGTAGAGGTGGTCGTTATTTACAATCGCATTTAAAAAAACTCGTTATTTCATGGCAACGAATCGCATTGCTATTCACAACGAATGTATAATGCGATCGCGTTTTCGTTGCCGTCGGCAACGATCGATCGCGTTCTCGTTGCCCGGCAACGATCGCGTTCTCGTTGCCGTCAGCAACGAAAACGCGATCGCATGTGACAGCTTGTCATTAGCAAAGCAACGAAACGCATTAAAGCACTGCGATCTCACTCCTATCGAATTAATATGAAATGTACTAAACAGACATTTTGCTGAAAAAAAATGTATAAGGTTTTGTAATATCGATAATTGCTGCACTTCGATAAAAATATCCTTATTACCATTGATATTATAGAGCAAACTTGCATGTCTAGTTATATCCTGCATTTTCGTTGTCAATCGAATTTTCGTTGCCGATCGCATTTTCGTTGCCGATCGCAGTTTAAAATCGCAGTTGTTCGAAAATAGCATAACAGCGATCGCATGCGATTGAAAAATAACAGTTATTCTCACCCCTATATAATTGTTAGACGTTGTAAATATTTGTACAGACATTAAATTAGTCAAAAATAAATTTAATAATCAAAGTACAAGTGTTCCATTCGCCTTCTCTGGGATTACTAGGATTTAGGAAGATCTGGGACTACAACATCTACACCCAATGCCCATACTGTACGGTATTATTTTACTCTGAACATCTCACCACTAAAGCTAGTTTATTAAATTTAACCTCAAAGAAGTTTCAAAATCCGATTCTCGCCCCAAATCCTTCGAGAAACTCTCTCCGTGTATATAGACTACCAGATCTGTGCCCTGTGCGTGCAGAGCATAGCGGACCGCCCCGCGCTCCGCCGCCGCCCCGCGCCGCCAACCCCGTCATGCACATACTTAGTTACCTCAGTAGGTACTCTATATCTAGGCTAAACGCTAAACCCTAGCAAGAAATTTGATAAGAATACTTAGTGAATCGTCATTACCTAATGCCTAACTAACTAGATACTACTATTTATACATTATCTATGTACTTACTTACTTACTTACTTAGATATTTAATACTTACGTCAAATAATGATAATATCTAGGTACTTAGTTTAGCATTAGGTACGTACTCAAAAGATCATATAGGTACTAAGAGAAAGGAATTTCGTATTTTTTAACTTAGCCATGTACATATTGCAACCTCAAAATACACTTTTCAGCTAAAAGGTACACTATAATCCAACAAACTAGAAAATGTGGGCACACTGTATGCAATGGCCGCTTTTTAGTGGTCCATTTAATTTGGTCGGTTAGTTCTAAATTTAATGTTTTTCTTGAATAACTTCGGATTGTTTAAGAATATCACACTGAAATTTAAAGTAAATCTTTATTACATAATACTCGAATTAGTGCCAGGTTACCAATGTCGTCGCTGCTTTGGTTTTTGCGTGAAAGGTTGTTAAACCTAACGCGCGGTCAAACATTTAGTTAAAGCTTTATTTCTCGAAAAGTATTTGACCTAGCGTTATAAAAACTTCAGAATAACGTGAAGGACAAGGTAAGGAAGGGATTATAGAGTTTTGAAGTCTCCAAGTATCGTCCTTAATTAGTGCTCAGGGTATTTCTCTTTTTGTTGTTTATTTTTTTTTCACGAAAACTAACAATTATTTTGAACCGACATATTGACACAAATTCAAGAAAGTGACTAGTAATGCTTATGAAAAAATCCAGTTCTCTAGCGTCAGCAGTTTCCGAAATATTTAATAAAATAGATTTCCGGCAAAACGTCAGTCCAGCAACAGATGGAATAACTCTGTTATCTGAAGAGGCACATTTACCAGATTCAGCGCACATTTAGGCACATTTATAAGCTACATTTCTGCCAAGTTTCAAAGACCTAGGCCCAGCGGTTCAAAAAAGTGTTTCCAGGATGACGTCATCCCAGCAGAATTAGTTTTTCGCCTATAACTCCAAAACCTCTGGATGCACAAATTCGACACTTCGCGCACTAATCCTTTGTTCGATGCACTGAATATTGGCATTTTCAAAATTTCGATACCGTTACTTTTTCGGCCCCACTGTCGCACACATATTGGAGGTAAGATAGAAATAATCATATTTTTTTATGTAATTATTTACAGCAATTTATGAAATTTTAATTTTAGTATAGTTGTCACTGCTAATTTCTCCTCCATAAAGCAACAGAATTTTTTGCAAAAGATTCACCTCACCACAAAAAAATATAGACTAGAAAATGGAAAATATTATTTCTAGCAGTTTGCTAATGAGTTGGATCACTTCAATAAATGTAGGGTAATGTCTCGCTCCGGCCGCCGAGCTGTGCGCACGCGCGCGTTGTATAGCTGTGTGTTCGACGAGTGCCTCGCGGCAATTTACGCATTACCTACCTTTGAATTAACCTTTTTGTGCCAATAAAATGGAGTGCCAAAAGTGCAAAAAAACACTTACAAAGAAAGGATCGCATTTCTTGTGCCAGGGTCCCTGCCAAGGGACTTTTCATAGGGGATGTGTGAAAGGGCTAGCTGCA
This sequence comes from Euspilapteryx auroguttella, assembly GCA_951802225.1. Lineage (NCBI taxonomy): Eukaryota > Metazoa > Arthropoda > Insecta > Lepidoptera > Gracillariidae > Euspilapteryx > Euspilapteryx auroguttella. The sequence continues at coordinate 5,520,521 of OX637647.1, forward strand.
GACATCAAAAACGGAAAAGACCGCGTTTTCTGCAACAACTGTGAGATGGGAGACTCGGATGAGGAGGAATTAGAGGATGACGTACAGGACTACACTAAGATCCTTAAGGATATTCAGAAAAAAGTCGGGGCAATCCCCGGAATGAAAAAACATCTCGATGGCATCACACAAAGCTTGAGTTTGCTTTCTGAAAAATATGATACATTGATCCAAGAACATGAACAATCCAAGCATAAGATTTCTGCATTGGAGAAGACGGTTGTCAATGTTAGCAATAGATGTACTTACCTGGA